>CAUYUJ010014802.1:223357-325857 GCA_963575745.1 Prorocentrum cordatum | reverse complement strand
TGGACATGCTCGACTTAATGCTGAGTTACTAAGGCCCCTCCTGTGATCGATCGCTGCCTGGATGGCTCGAAGATAGACCTGGAGCCTCCCAAGAATGCCCCAAGGGGGGCCCAAGAGGCGACCAGCAGGCCCTCAGAAGCCCCCAAGATGCCCCCAAGATGCCTCCAAGAGGCCCCTTAGATACGGCAGGTTCGTGTCGTGCCGACCTCGGCGTTGGCACTTACACCGCAGGGATCCTTCAACCTTGAAAGATCGGCCGTGAACCGAAACGTCAGATCGTTCAACATCGACCGATTCTGGGCCGCCGCCAGTCGAGACGACGTGAATCTGCAGTACTCCCAAGACGCCGCCAGGAGGCCCGAAGCGGCTCCACCGAGGCATCAAAGATGCTTCAAGATGTGCGAAATCGGGAGAACGTGCAACAAAAATACTGAAATGGTGGCTTCATCGGGCTGCTTCATCGGACGATCTTCGCGCGAGCTGGGGCGTCCTGGAGCGCTCGCTGGCTGTCTCGAAGGCGTCCTCGACCAGCGAGGAGAAGCGCGGACGAGATTTAGCACGAAAGTGCTGTGAAGAAAACCGCCGACCCACTCGGCGTGTGTGAGATGTCCTACGAGGCGAGACCGAGGCAACCCAAACTGAAGCACGCCAGCCTCCTTGGAATCGTCGTCGTCGCAGGGGAGACCGAACAAACAAGGGCGATCGATCAGTGTCGCAATTACGTCGAAAGGGAAACCCTTCCCTTTGTCCCGTTCCCGCCGAGGGGGGGTCCCAGGTGTCGAGCAGGGACCGACCGTCCCGGAATTCCTATAATCCTACCACGAAATGTTCTTCGAACCCAAATCTGTTCTAAGAACAAAAACAAGGTTCTGGGAACATAAACCCGATGGGATAAGACAAGGCAGTCCCAGCCAGACATGTTCCGAGGACATCTCGTGGGAACCACAAACAGGCTCTTAGACCATTGTTTGGTAGGACTATAGGCACGCCAGGACGCCTCGCCACTGCTTCAAGGGGGGCTTCCCCGGGAGTGGTCCCCGGGGGGGGGGGCCTGCGGGGGGCGGGGTCACGAGGGGAGCCCCGCGGGTCGTGACCCCCCCCCCCAAGCTGCCCCCTCTGGCCCAGAGGCAGGGTGGTCTCCCTGTCGGCGGGTGATCCTCCCCCCGCCTTGGCCCTGGCTTCAAGTCGGGCCTGTCCCCCTACTGGGGGATTTGGGACGAAAATGAAATCACTGTCAACGAATACCCTAACATACTCATCCACTGCCAAACAAAACAAAAAACAAAAAAAACATCCCCATACGATGCTTTCACTGTTTTTGTTCCTCCTGTAGAGGGACAGGCCCGACTTCAGCCGTGGCCCTGGCTCCGGCCCCGGCAGAGCCCAATGCGCCCCCGAGAGAGAGCTCCAAGAAAGGCTCCAGGGCGTGAGCGTCGTGCCGCCGCCGCCGCCGTCGTCCCCCTTCAGGGTCGGCGGCGCTGGCCGTAAGGCCCTCGTAATTTTCCTGCGGCTCGCCAGCGGATCCGGAGCTGCTCCCGAACGACGTTGGCGCCATGTGGTCCCCAGGCCCTTATCGCACGCACGGGTCCATGCAATATGACGCCGGGCTCCAGCCTCGCCTCCCGCATCTCGCTCAGCAGCGCGAGCGCTGGCTGCCACTGCCCGCCCTTCTCGCAGGCGCTGATCCCAGCGCTGTAGCTGACTAGGGCTGACCCGTGGACTCCGTCCACGACATCTTTCTGGGGCTTTCTTGGGGCCGTCTTGAAGCCCTCGCCCAGCTGGTAGCGCTGCGCGGGCAGATATGTCATTTTGAATGTGAAAAAACAGGGCGCGGCACAAAACGTCCGAACAAGCTTTTTCGGACGTTCGGGGCCCGACACTGTTATTTATCTGATAAAACCGCTTTTTTCCGCGGGTGCCTCGCCTGGGCGGCCCCCGAGCTCTATGAGGGGCCGACAGGGCCCCAAGAGGGCCCCAAAAGGTCCTCGGGAAGGGCCGGGAAATGCAACCAAAAAGGCCCCGCCTTCCGGTTTGGAGCCTCCTTGCGAACCAAATCCGTATCAGGGTTCTCTCGGTGCCGGCCCGAACCGAATTGTGCCGCTCTGGGGACCTGTCGGGGCCCTGTCGGGACTCTCTCTGGGCCGTCTCGGGGCCCCCTGGGGGCCATCTTGGAGCCCTCGCCTGGATGACAATGTCGCGCGGCTGGCGGAGAGCCGGGCAGCCTCGTGGAAGACGGCCTGGCACTCCGCGGCAACATAGACGAGGTCGGCCGTGGCCGCTGTCGCCTGCCAGAGAGGCGAACATAATGGGGCAGGACAATGAATGTGGGAGACTTGTCGCAAGCTCCCAACCCCCCCAAGTGTGCGCCCGAAGGGTGTGGGGCCGCGTTGGCTCCCTCAAAGGGCCGTCTTGGAGCCGTCCAGGCGCGTCTTGAGCGCCGTGTGCCGTGATGGGGCCGTCTTGGTTCGTCGTGGGCCCCTCATGGGCGCGTCCGTAGGCCGTCCTGGGCCCATCGGGGTCCTCGTGGGGCTGTCTTGGAGCCGTCTGGGACCGTGACGGAGCCGCCTTGGAGTCGTCTTGGGCCCCTCCTGTGCGCCTCCTTGGGCCGTCCTGGGCCCAGCAGGGGCCGTATTGGCACCCTCTTGGGGCTGTCTTGGAGCCGTCTTGAACCGTCGCAGCGCGCCTTGGGTTGTTCTGGGTCCGTCTTGGCCCGTCTTGGGGCCTTCCTGGGCGTTTCCTCGGACCCCCCTGGGACTTTCTGGGGCCTCTTGGTGCATCGGACCGCCGAAACGGCGGGAAACGCAAAGGGTGTAACAGTAAACAATGGAAGATTAACGTTTTTTGCCAGCTGGGGCTCTCTTGCCAGCTTGGCCCGTCTTGACGCCCCGACCGGGCGCGTCCTTGGGCCGTCCTGGGCGCACCCTCCTGGGACCGTCTTGGAATCGTCTTGGGCCGTCTTGAGCGCGCCTTGGGCCGTCCTGGGCCCGTCTGGGGCCGTGTTGGCACCCTCGCGGCGAGGAAGCTCGGAGGCGGGCTCGAGGCCTCTTTGGGGCCATTTTGGGGGCTGTTGGGGCCTCTGTTGGGACCTCGTTTGGGCTCCTTGGGAGCCTCCTGGGGCCTCTTTGGGGGATTCTTGGCGGCCCTTGTGGCCTCTTGGGGGCCTGTTTGGGCCTCCTGGCGCCCTCTTGGGGCGGAATGCTCGGATTTTCGGTCCGTGCTCCCCCTCTTGGCCCCCTCTTGGGCCTGTCTTCGGGCCCTCGTGGGCCGTCTTGAGCGTCTCTTGGGTCGTCTTGGGGCCCTCTTGGGCTGTCTTGGGGCGCTCTTGGAAACCTCTTGGGCCGTTCTGGGGCGCTCTTGGAGGCCTATTGGGCCGTCTTCGAACGTCGGAAAGCGGAAAAGGCGAGAAGGCCAAAATCCTTCCAAAACCGTCGTAAAGCGGATGATTTTGACGCCCAAAACCGTCCAAAACCTCCTGAGGCGGTCCCCTCGTCCGCCCCCGTGGCACCTCTTGGGGACCTCTTTTGGGCTCCTGGAGGCCTCTTGGGCCTCTCTGGGCTCGTCTATCGCGCCCCTTGGGCTGTCTTGGGGCCCCCTAGGGTTCGCGGTAAGAAGGGGAAGGCCGGGGACAAACTCCCGTTCGTCGGTCTTGTCCTCCAGGACGAGCACTACCAGCTTCTCTCCGAGCGTCCCGGGGTCTCCCCTCCCTGGGGGGCTTGGGAGAAGGCGGGGGTGGTCTTGTCCCCTGGAGACGACGAGGCTGTCGTGCGTGAGTTTTTCGCCCGGGGCTCCCCGGCGACCCCGGAAGTGATGATCGTGGATGAGGACACTCCGCCGGCGGGGGAGTCTGGCGCCCCCCCGCACAAGGCTCTGAAGACCGACCAGCCCTCGGCTGCCGTGGCCGGCGATGGCGCTCCGGCCTCTGCTGGCGCCCTGGCCCCAGCCCCGGCCGAGGCCGCTCTCGCCGTGCAGCCAGCCACCGCGGACGACGCGATCGGGCTCATGCGTGGCGCGGGCCGGAGCCCTGCCCCTTCCCTTGCCTCCGGGGATGCCCGGTCGCTGCTTGGCCTCCCCCGGCAGAGCGGCGACCCTGAGGTCTGATATGTCTAGTTTTTGGCCGTGAACATCCTACGGCCAGAAACAAGACGTACGGCCAGTTTTTGGCCGTACATCTTCTAGCTAGCGCTGAGCGTGGTAAAATCATGTCCGTTCTGCTTCAAGCGCGTTCTAGCTCAATATCGCACGACACTTCAATGGCATTGCTGGGTTAACATGCAATACGTATATGTACTGTGTGATTTATACTTATCTACATGCTTATATATACACATATGTATATGTAACTTTAGCACTGCATCATATAGACAGCAATGGCGTCCATCAATTCGGAACATCCTTCACTGACCCCCCTCGTTCGCACCCCCCTCCGCCTCGTCTCGCTCTTACCTTCTTCGGCGCCATTCTGGCCCCGATCGGCCGCCACCGCAGTGGCGGGCCGAGGGCCGCGGGCCCAGAGGCCCCAGCGGCGCGCGGCGCCGCGGGCCGCGAGGCGGCCATGAAGAGGAGGCCTGCTGCCGAGGGCGAGCAGAAGGCCTCCTCATGTCATTTTGCCCCCACCCCCACCCCCACCCTCCATGTAGAAGAGGAGAGGATGCGGAGAGATGCGCGGAGACGCATCTCTTCGCTTCTCTCCACCCACTGCTCCAGTTGAAAGGAGGGGGGGATGAGGTGGTAGGGGCAAGACGTTGAAAGAGAAAGTTCCTGCTCACCCTCTTCAACAGTTGCTGTTGCGCAGTGCGCAGCAGCAACTGTTCGAAGAGGGTGAGCTGGAAATGTGTAAGGGCGCACCCGCCCACCGAGATGTACGATCCCCCTTCCTCTTCCTCCTCACCCACCTCATCCCCCTCCGATGTGAGCGTCCAGGAGCACATGCGGCCCCTGGGCGCTCGCATTTTTCGGGCCCACTTTGCAGTGCGAGATCGAGGCCTCAGGGGGCCTCGAACTCTCGTCGTGCGAGTCGTGCTTTGCCCAGTTCCTTCTTCTACCCTCCCCCTCAAGATTCGCCTTGACCAAAAAATCAAAGTGATTTGTTTTACGACTCGAGGGGGTCTACGCAGGACTTGAAAGGTTTTAGAAAATGCCTGTATTGGTCAAGGCGAATCTCGAGGGAGAGGTTGGAAAGAGGGGCTGGGCAGGGGTCGGCCGCATCCCCGAAAGGCGCGCGACGAGTGCTTCAAGGACTCCGAGGCGCTCAAGAAGGCCTGGCTGCCCTTCATCGAGTCGCCGACGTGCGTTGACTACTGCACGAAGGTCAGCGGCCAGGGCAGCCAGCGCGACATAGGCCACCTGGAGAAGCACGTGGAGCTGCTGCGGGCGACGATTGCGCTCGGCCCGAGCCCGACGCAGACCGCAGCTAAGGCCGCCAGGGTCACAAACACGAGACCACCGGAACCGAGGAGTAGGAGGAGGAGAAGGAGGAGAAGGAGGAGGATAGAGGAGAAGGAGGAAGGAGAGTAAAAGTAGCACATTGACAGCGACGATAATGATCGGACGGGGAGCGAAGATAACGATGATGAGCGCGAAGATAACAAGGACGACGACGATCTCGCATCTCGATCCGCCCCCCTGCAGGCGGCGCTGCTCGAGATCGCGCAGAGCAAGGAGGAGACGTGGCACATGGCGTCGGAGGCCGAGGAATGGGCCACTACCGTCGCAAAGATGCTGCGCACGATGGTTCGACACGTCACGCAGGCCATCAACAGCAGGACACCCAGAGGGAATATGTACACAATATATATATATATAGAGAGAGAGATTGTGTGTATGTTTGTATGTATGCATGTATATATATATATATATATAGAGGCACGTTTGAGGGTACTGTGAATAAGATAACATATATGGAGGTGGAGGTGGCTTTCGATGAGCATGGAGTCGAATGGGGGAGGGGGGAATGTGATGATGTGGAGGAGGATGAGGAGGATGTTCAGGAGCAAGAACAGAAACAGGAAGATTTTTATTCCTCCGATCGGAGTCCCCCCCGCTCATGTTCGGCATCCCTTAGCAAGGATTCCTCCGCGTTGGTGCCAGAAGTTCATGAGCAAGGGCGCGGCGACAGACCCCGAGGGAGAGGACGAAGACATCGAGGGCGGGGAGAGCGAGGACGCGGAGGAGGACGAGGAGGAAGAGGAGGTTCCTGGCGAGGGCGCTGCGGCACCAGCAGTGGCTTCGCCAAACAGGAGCAGGCCACTGGGCATGAAGGTCCTCAAGAGCGACCTCTTCGTGCCGCTCGAGGTCAAGGACGGCTGGCGCCTAGGGTTCGCGGAGAACATCGAGGCTTGCACTCTCGATTATGGTCATGATGATGATCATGATGATGATGATGATGATGATGATGATGATGATGATGATAATGATGATGACGATGATGATGATGATAATGATGATGGTGGTGGTGATGGTGATGATGGCGCTGATGGTGGTGATGCTGGTGATGATGATGATGATGATGATGATGGTGATGATGATGATGATGGTCGTATTGAGCTGCTGGGTGATGATGACTACGCTTATGAAGCTTCTGATGCGCACGATGCTGATGGTGGTAGTGATAATGATGACGATGGTGGTGACGACGATGATGGTGATGGTGATGATGCTGATGATGATGATGATGATAAGGAGGAGGAGGAGGAGGATGTGGATGAGTTCACCGTCGTACCATCTCCTCTCGAAACAACTCTCCCTCTCAGGCTGCGTGGCGCATCAGCGAGGCCGACCCCAAGGCGGAGGCCGAGTACAAGCCAGTCGTCCGCGTCGCTGGGGTGAGCGAGATGGTGGCTCGCTGGGATGACTACGAATGGAGAGTGCCGGGCACGAACTCAGCGGAGCTCGAGGTGAAGTCGGACCTGCACGTGAAGACCATCGTGCAGCAGAACACTGGCGTCAAGCTGACGCTGACCTTCGTGCAGAAGAAGGACAAGAGGTGGATGACGATCTGGAAGAACTTCGGCCAGAGGGGCGCGAAGTACAAGCCTGAGGAGAGGATGAGCCAGTACATCCAGATGGTTGGCTACAAGAACGAAGAGGCTGCGAAGCTCGTGATGATCAGGATCATCGATGCGCTGGGCAGCCTCACCATGGACAAGGCGGCGGCGGAGGAGGCCAAGAAGGAGTTCCTCTGCAGCGAGGGCGGCAGCATCAAGAAGCGCCCAGCGGCCTTCAAGGAGGTGATGCTCAAGCGGCCTGCCAAGGACTACAGGTAAAATCACACCTGCACAATCCCAATCCATGAATCAACCTCTCAACTATTATTATAGACGCTTCGCGTATCCTGGCCAGCCGATCCAGAAAAGATGTCCAGGCGAGTTGAGGCGCTCAGGGAAATGCAGGAGCAACGACGTGGACGGCCGAACCGTGCGCATGAGGGAGGAAGAAAAGGAGGAGGCTGGATGGATAGATATATGAGGGAGTGGGATAGATAGATAGGATGATGAGGGGTAGGAGGAAAACAAGGAGTAGGAGGAGGCATGGTGGAACAGGAGGAGGGCAAGCGAAAGGGCTAGAGGTCTCTTGGGTGCCTCGCGGAGCCTCTTGTGATATCTCTTGGCCGCTTCTTGGAGGTCTCTTCGGACGTCTCGGAGGCCTCTTGGCGGTCCTTGAGGGCTCTTGGGCGTCTTGGGTGCCGCGGGTAGGCCTCTCGGGGCCGCTTTGGGTCCTCCTGGTGCCTCCTGGGTGTCTCTTGGAGCCATATTGGAGCCATCTTGGGGCAACCTCTGGGCCCGTGGCGCCTCCTGGGCGTCCTCTTGGGGCCATCTTGGGGGAGATTGATCAACGAAAGGGAAGGTCGCAATTCGCGCTGCCACTCGAGGGCCCCCCGAAAACCAGCATGGGGTCAACGCCGTAATGAAACCAATGATGTTGGCTCCCTCGCCGAGGCCGCGTTGAACGCCCAAACGACCCGCGAGACGCCCCGTCCAGGTCAGGGGTGGGGGGCACGGGGGAAGGGGTAAACCCCTCCACGGAAGGGGGGAGGGAAGGGTGGCAGAAGAAACCAACTAAACCACCTACGCCCAGAAGACTGGTGGTATTACTCTCTGACTCAAGCCGTGATTAATGGCTGCTGTTCTCCCCCCAAACCTCCCACAAAGCTCCCCCTCCTCATCGTCCCCTTCGCCCTGTCAAATCCTCAGGCGTTCTTCAGTCGCTCTTCATCCCGCCAACCTCCCCTTCAATTGTTATCCCGCTCTCTCCCGCGCCCCAGGACGTCGAGCAGGCCAGCCTGGCCAAGAGGAAGAAGGTCGACGACGACGACAGCAACGCCGAGAGCAACGACGAGAAGTCGGCCGAGGCGTGCGAGGAGGAGGAGGAGGAGGAGGAGGAGGAGGAGGAGGAGGAGGCGGCCCCAGCGACGAAAGCTGCTGCTCCAGCGAAGGCTGCCGCTCCAGTGACGAAGGCCGCTGCTCCAGTCATGAAGGCAGCTGCTCCAGCGACGACGGCTGCTGCTCCAGTGACGACGGCTGCTGCTCAGAAGAAGGCTGCTGTTCAGACGAAGGCTGCTGCTCCAACGACGGCTGCTGCCTCAATGATGAAGGTTGCGTCGGTGCCGAAGCTGGCGCCGTCTGCTCGCAGCATTCCAGGTGGCTTGTTTGATTCTTTTTGAGTGCCTGATCGGCGATAAACGATCGATCAGGACAGCGTTTCTTCTCTCGAGTGGGGAGGAGTGGCTCCCCCGCACCTCGAGCGCTCGGCCACCCGCTCGATGCCTATCGTTTCTTCGGGCGACGGGTGGCCGACGGGTCCTCGGCCTGGGGCTCCCAGGCAAATTGCATTGCCAGTGCCACGCGCGTGCAGCGATACATCAAGCTGCGCACAGTGGCCGTCGTTTGCATTGAACTCTGGACCAGTGCAAGAACGCTTCTGGTCAGTGGTGAAGAGACTACGCTCACTCGTCATCCCTCCCATCCTCATCCTCCTCCTCCTCCTCCCTATCCTCCTTCCCATTCTCCTCCTCCTGATTCGCCACATCGGAATGAGCATATGCAGCAGGGGGCCATGAGGGAGAGCTCCCGTTCGAGACATCCGAACAGTTCATTAACTACACTAGGTTGTAACTGTATGTAGTATAGGCTGTGCATGTAGGCATAACCATGCAACAATCAAAACAAACAAACAATACCAGCATGACGTCAAGCAAGCACACAGAACGCACACCATACAAACAAGCAACAACAAAACGCTCGAGACGTCCTCAATGGTCATGCCAAAAACGCCCGAACACTACGACATCTATACGACATAAACAACACGCTAAGATTAGAACAGTGGGGTGAGACCCGTCAACGGGTGAGTAGCGTGAAGAAGGTTAGAAACACAACACGCCACGAAACAACCGTACTGGCAGCAATTGTGGCCCAAGCTGTTGAGGTGAGGATTGAGGTTCCGTATCCGTCACAGCAGCCAGCGGGACACTGCGCTACCTGCAGCATGGCCAGCCAGGTCAGCGACAGGGGGAGCTCAGTGGTGATGGGCCCGAACATGACCGAGCTGATGGCTGGGGACCGTTGCCCGAGCCCTGCCGAAGTGGAGGAAGCGCAGAGGTTGGACGATGAGTTCTTCGCGGGTCGCAGTGCTGTCGGCGCTGACGCAGCAGTCGAGTCAGACGATGCGCCGCTGGTTGTGGAGCCAACATCGGCAGCTCCGAAGTCCGAGAAGCGCACGGCAGATGTCGACCTGACCATGGACGATCTGGAGGTGGCCTTGATGGAGAGCACCAAGACAGCCGAGGTCGAGCGCGAGAAGAGAGCGAGGGACGAGGAGAAGATGAGTCAGGAGGAGGAGCAGGCGCTGGCAGAGAGCAAGGACCTCTTCAAGCGCAAGAGAGGCTATTCCCCAAGCCCAGCACGCGAGCCGTGCCCTCGCGGCGTGTCTAGCGCGAGCGGCGCGGCACCATCGGCAGCAGCAGGGTCTCAGACGCCAGACGGAGCGGCTGTAGCAGAGCCTCCAGATGTCGACAAACTTTCCAAGGATGAGCTCTCGTTCCTGCTGAGCGAGTTCTTCAAGAAGAACGTCAAGTGGAACAAGGAGGACTGCGCGAAGGCGTTGGTGCGCATGCCGGTCGTTGGCGCCGATCCCCCGCAGCGCGCTGGCATCGAGCCTCCCGTGCAGCCTCGCAGCCGCAGCCGCAGCCGTGGGCTGCCCCAGACAATGCAGGACAAGGACGAGAAGACTCACGACGGCGAGGAGGTTCCAGCAGCCCAAGGACGCCGAGAAGTACAACATGGCAGTGACAGCGCCGCAGCTGAGGACCGAGGGCAAGGAAATCTGAGAGGGGGGCACCGCGAAACCCATACCCAGAAAGCTACAGAGAGGGAGAGGGACAGAGAGAGAGCGAGAGCGAAATCCAACGGTGTTCCAATGTGTGCAGAATTACGTTTCAGTTGTGCCACACTAAGATTTGTGACATATTCAATGCAAATCCAATGACAATCCAATGCAATTCCAACGCAAATCCAACGCAAATCCAACGCAAATCCAACGCAATTCCAACGCAAATCCAACGCAAATCCAACGCAAATCCAATGCAAATCCAATGCAAATCCAATGCGAATCCTATGCGCATCGAATGTTGGCGCGGTGAGCCGCTGCGTTCAGGGATAGGGCAGTGTTGAACAGCAACACATGTTAATAAGCAGGGACGAGTCTCAAATGGATGAGGAGGATAAGGAAGGAAGAGAGAGAGAGAGAGAGAGAGAGAGAGAGAGAGGCGGCGACAAGATAGGAGGAAAAACCGAGGATACATGAATTCCGCGCTCTCTCCGAGGATGCGCCGTACACGCCGCCCAAGGTCACCAAGAGCCAGGCCTACAAGAACATCGTTGCAGCGCAGAGCAAGTTCGAGGCAACGCGCAGAACGCAGAATCCACATTCTAATCATCCAATCCCTCCCCCACCCGTCTCACCCCTGCGACGGAGGCGGATGGGGGAGGGTTGGACGATTAGAATGCTGATCATGCGTTCAGCTTCCCAGGCACAGATCACGGCGCCTGGCGTCGGCATCTCGGACGACGTCGAGCTGGCGTGGACCAACATGATGAAGCAGCACTTCATGTCGGACGACTTGAAGCAGCTCCACAAGATGGGCAACATCTCGCACGGTGAGAGCGTCGGCGAACCCGAGGACTTTGGCCCCAAGATGGTCATCAAGAGTGAGGAGGAGGCCAAGGAGTTCGAGTTCTGGACGAACATGAGCTCCTTGAATTTCAAGGTCAACACTGATGGTGGTCGAGGGAATCCGGTGGCGGGGAGGTGGCAAAGAGCGCTGGACGGCGACGAGAACCTCAGGCAGCGCTACGAGGCGACCGTCGGGAGGAAGAAGAGGCAGGACTTCAGGAGGGACTGGTGCAAGGCCAAGTACGACGACTACATGATCGAGCACTCACGGACGACAGAGGAGGTACGCAAGCAGTGGAAGAACAGTCGATACTTGCCCATCGGGCGCATCGCAGTTGAGGAGGGAGGAGGAAAAGCAGGGTGGTTGCAGGCGCCAAGTTTGCAATGGACACTCGGAAATGCTCCTGGTGTAGTAGCTACCATAATGGTTCGGGATCACCTTTTACCAACTCATCCTAACAGAAATGTTAAACCCTAGACCATGTCCCGCACCATTACCATAGCTGCTACACCAGGAACATTCCGAGTGCCAAGGCAAACTTGGGTCTGCGCCTGGCAGGCATCTAAGTATTTCTGGAAATGCATGGGTCTCGGAGCTCCATGGATCAAATGGGATGATATGACAGAGAGCCTTCGGGCTCTCTACGTCGAGACGGGGCTGACGGAGCTCTTCACGGAGACGTGGCGCACCCACGAGAAGTGGGTCCGGTCTTCGCACGAGGGCCCGAGGCCGGAGCTGAACGCCGCCAGCCAGACCGAGACCAAGGGCGCGGCGGCAGCGGCAGGCGCTGGCGGCGCCACCACAGGCAAGGGCGCTGGCAGCGGCAAGGGCCGCAAGGTGGCGCGGACCGTGAGGGAACACTTCCTCCTGCTCGACCCTCCCCGCCTGTTTCCCCCACTTCACATCCTCCTCCTCATCGTACTTCTCCTCGGTATCTGTTCCTCCTACTCCTGTTCCAACTGCCCACCTTCTCCTCCTCCTCCTCCTCTTCCTCCTCCTTCTCCTCTTCCTCCTCCTTGTCCTCCTCCTCCTCCTCCTCCTCCTCCTCCTCCTCCTCCTCCTCTTGTTCGCCTTTCTGCTGCTTCTCAGTCTCTTCCAAGGGCGCTTGGGCGGGCGTCGCCGAGGAGAGCAACGCCGCGGCAGCTGGAGCAGCGCAGGGCGCAGCCGGCGAGGGGGAGGAGACGGCCGAGAAGCGCAAGGGCAACACCCCAGCCAGGAAGGAGGCGATGGAGCTCGTGAAGCAAGTGAAGGCAGCGGTATCTCGTCACGCTTCGGTGACTGCCCAGGCCAGTACGCTCATCCACCAGATCGACAACTCCAAGGACTGGGAATGGGCCAAGCAGGACGCGTTCAGCAAGCTCTTGAGGGACACGTACAACGACCTGAGCGAGCGCGTGTCCAGCAACCCGAACATGGCGATGGCTCTGACGAAGGACGTGGCCCAGCTGAGGAAGGCCTTGAACGACGTCGAGTTCGCCAAGCTCGCGAAGGACTTCAGCCACCTGAACCAGGCGTACGAGACGGTCGAGCAGCAGGTGGGCATCCTCATCGGCTTCGACAATGTTCGGAAGCACGGCAAGGACGGTGCCGCGGCCCCCAAGGCCAAGGCCAAGTCGAAGGCCAAGCGCAGCACTGGGTGATTGCTGAGCTGCACACGGCTGCGCAGATTTCACTGCGCCAATTTCGAAGGCTCTGTTCCCGATCAGCGAGAACAGCTGCCATTAGGAGGCAGTTTTTCCGTGCTAGACCCACCTGGTCTTTAAGTGGAGAGGGGATATAATGAGAACGTGTGAAAGGGCGAGGGGGAGGAGGCGGAGGGAGGCAAGGCGGTGAGGAGGAGGTCGGCGAGGCAGACAGTCACGGGGCTAGACTGGGGGACGACAATATTCAGAACAAAACACTACAACACCACACACATACCACAAAAAATGCACCAACACTGCGAAAACGGCACGAACAACATACAACGATGCTAAACAATGGCAATTCTTCAAAAAAACATGGCAACATAGGCGTTGGATTACCGTTGGATTTGCCGTTGGATTAGACCGTTGGATTAGCGTTGGAACACCGTTGGAATTCACCCTCAAACCATATATATATATATATATATATGATTTACGCATCACACATATAATCAACATGCGCGTTGGATTAGCGTTGGATTGGCGTTGGATTAGCGTTGGAGTTCCGTTGGAGTTCTGGTGGGGTCCTGCACGGTGCTTTTCCAGACATATTTGTGGGAAAGTGCAGTTGCGCGGTCAATTTCTGTTGCTGCTCTGCCGCGCGCCAGCCGCAGGAGAACGGGCCGTCAAATTCTCGCTCTCGCAGGCTTGAATGTGAGCTGCTGCACTTGTGCATGGCTAGTTGCCCGTGATGTATCACGGTGACGAGCAGCGCTCGAACTCTTAGAATTCGTGAGAGGCTATGCTGCTGGGAGCTCACGTGCTGATATGTGTATTTTCGAGACGTTCGATGTCATTTCGTCCATGTGCACTCAAGACAGGGTGAACGAGAAGTAACCCTTCCCCTTCTTTGGCCGATCTCTTCCAAGATGGCCCCAAGAGGTGCCCAGGAGGCCACGAGGGGATCCAAAATGGCTCCAAAATGGCCCCAAAAGGCCCCTAAGAAGACCCATAGCGGCCCCAAGAGGTCTACCCGAGGCACCAAAGGCGCCCAAGAGCCCTCCAGGACAGCCGACAAACCACCAAGGCGTTCCAAGAGGCCTCCAAGCAGCGGCCAAGAGAGATCACAAGATGCTTCGAGAGGCATCCAATATACTTCTAGCCCTTTTGCGTACCCTCCTCCTCCTGCTCCCCCTTTCCTCCTCCTACTCCTTCTCTTCCTCCGCATCCTCCTTGTCATCCTATTCATCGTCCTTCCCCTCACTCCCTCATGCATACATCTAGCCTCCTCCTTCTCCTCCTTCCTCCTTCGCACGGGTCGGCCGTCCACCTCGTTGCTGCTGCACATCCCTGATCACCCCAACTCGCCTGGACATCGTTCCTGGATGGGCCAGTGGGGATACGCGAAGCGTCACGAATATGATAGGCGTCACATGGTTACTGGAGGGTCGCACTTCGCGCTGCCCCTCGGGAGCCCCCAAAAAGGCCAAAATGGTGCCAAAACCGTAGTCGAACCAATGAGTTTGGCTTCCTCGCCGAGGCCGATATGTTTGGACGCTTTAACAGCCCGCGACGCGCCCCGTCCAGGTCCAGGGGAGGGGGCAAGGGGGAGGGGTAAACCCCTCCCCAAAGGGGAAGAGGGAGGGGTGGAAGAGGAAACGCTCTAAACCATCTACGCCCAAAAGGCTGGTGGGATTATTGCTTCCCCGAGGCCCCCACCCCAATCGCCCGAGTCCCGACCCGTGCCCAGCTTGCCCGCGTTGGGCTAACACTGCGTTCCACGGCGTAAGCCAAACGAGAAGACGATGCAGATGATGCTGATGATGATGCTGATGCTGATGATGATGATGATGACGACGATGATGGTGGTGATGCTGATGCTGATGATGAGGAGGACGATGGATGATGGTGTGGTGCTAGCAGGGAGGTAATGGATGTATGATACGAGATGGTGTTGGTACATTGTTTGAACTCAGATGCGATGATATACTGCTGCAAGTTTTTGTACCAAGCCTAACGTTAGAACCATGCCACCAGATAGAAGCCGCAGTTCCCGTTGCACGTGGCACGCACATGGCAATACTTCAGAAACCAGGACAGCTGGCGCTGAACTGATGCGGCTTGTGATGAGCATGTACGGCGCTGCACGTATCACGGCGATCCAGCTTTGTCGAATCTGCCAGCTTGCCCATGAGGCGCACGTGCCTGGAGCTGATTGGAAGAGATATGGCAAACCTGAAGGCTTGCAAACGGGAAAGTACCAACGTCACCTTGACCAGATGTTGCCTCAACCCGATCACTTGTACTACGTGACTGTGCCCCTGAACCCCAACAGGTCTAGTCATCGAATTGCGAAATCCGTTCCCATTGCGTTGGGATATGAACTGTTGCTTGAGGAAATGAAGCACTCGCCCGACACGATGCGCATCCTGACGATGGATCCCCAGGTGCGGCCAGAATCTGTGATGAGTTTGCCAGTCTATCAGAATCACAAGTGTGTCAAGGAGGCGTCGGAGCTAGGGCGATTGCCTCCGTTGCCCTTGGCGCTATACGTTGATGGAGTATCATACCAGCAGCAAGCTGCTGGTAGGAGCGACAGCGTCACGGGGTGGTGGATCGAGAACATGATCACACGAAAGAGGCACTTGATCGCTGTTCTACGGAAGAGCGACGAGTGCCAATGCGGCTGTCGCGGCTGGTGCTCGATTTACCCATTGCTGAAAGGAATAGCGCGGCAGCTCGGCGCGATGGCTGCGGGCAAACGGCCCGTTCGCATGCACAATGACATGGCGTGGCCAGACGGACAGGCGCCGCCCGAACCAGAGCTGGGATTTACTGCGTGTGTGTTATACATCAAGGGCGATTGGTGTGAGCACGCGCGCACCCTAGGATTGGCATCGTGGGCGCAGGGGCACAATCCGTGCCAGTACTGTGAGCTTGGGAAATCAGAACTGCATTCGTGTGCCCATCAACTTGGCCCAGACTGTCCATGGCCGCTCAGAGACGACGGCGACTACGAACGGATTGTGGCAGCATGCGAGGTGCAAGTTCTTCTCGCATCGAGAGATCACGTCGATGCAGTTCTGAGCGCGCTCAGGTGGCTGAAACCATCGGGCGCAAAACAAGCAAAGGCCATCAGAACACGTGGGGTCATCAGAGATATAGTTGTCAATGGGGTGCAATTGCGAGATCAGGATCGGTTGGAGCCGTCGGACGACTTGGATGATATTGCTCAGCTGCATCGCATCAAACTGCCAGCAACCATCATTTTCTGGCGCGCTCGGCAGACCAGCGGCGGCACTTTGATGGATGCTGCCCAGCATCGGTGTCCACTTTTTTCTCCTTCGCTGGGCACGACGCCGACGCAGACGTTGGCAGTCGACTCCATGCACAGCCTCTACTTAGGAGTTATTCAAAGGATGCTCTCGGCATGTTTGTGGCGCATTATGTTACATAACAGTTGGCAGTTTCAAGGTACCCAGGCTGGCAAGATAGAGATGGCATGTCGGCAAATACAAACAGATCTTCTGCAGTGGCAGCGGGATCCAGGAAATAACATAGCCCACAACCTCAGGCTCAGGAACCTCACCCTCAAGATGCTAGGCAAGCAGCGCGGTTTCAGCCATCAGGACCTCAGGGACTAACATTTCTACTACGTTGAATCCTGGTCAGATCTGCGCCTTCTGGGGAGAAGCCAGAAGGCGCGGAGATGGACGGGATGTAAAAAGTAAACCATCCCCACCACTGGTTCCAAATTAGCTTGCCCGCCAGAACCCACATCATGGAGGTGGAGGCGTCAAGACCAAAGCGGTGGAGACACGCTTGCTGCTTGACTTTGTTATGCACGAGCTTCGCCAAACAGGTGGTGCCCAACTCTATGGGGCGCCTCTGCTACAAGCAGGCGTGGCTCTACAACAGATCATGAAGCTGATCTCAGAGAACCCCGTCAAGATGAGTGCTGGCGTGCGCCTGAAACTATTAGAGCATATGAACATGCACATCCGGTGCTGCACGGCCACAGGCATCGACCTGACCCCGAAGCATCACTTGTGCTGCCACCTCTTCGACAGGACACCGTTTGTTTTTCAAGGGTCTATAACTACTGCGATTATGAAAATGTGATCGAATAGATGCGACAATGACGATGCATGGTGGAAGGATGGACGGGCGCAGGTTGGAGGAGGGGGAGGGGGTGGTCGAGGCGAGCGAAATGAATCATGAACAGAGGAGGGGAAGGAATAACAAGAGGGGGGCGATGACGACTTGAGAATTGGAAGTTCGACTAAGACGGCTAATATCAGCCTCAACCTCCCGCCTTCCTCAAAATGATTGCTTCTTGCCAACGCATCAAAGTCGTGCAACTCGCCTCATAGTGCAATATCCTACTGTTTGGTGTCCACGCCGGCTAATATGATTATCATTATGTGGTGTATGATTGTTAGTGGTAGCCGTAGTAGCAGTAATAATACTCATACTGATAATAGTAATAGTTTGTGAACAATGCTACTCGTAGTTGCCATTTGTTCCAGCATTTGTATTAGTGTTAGTCGTATGAGTATCATTACGGTCCTGCCTATGGTTATGTGTTGTTAACATGGCTGTTGGTCTGGGGACAAGGTGTGAATAGACGTGCGCCCTCTATTCTAATTATTCGCCCTGCATCTTATTTATGATAGGGAATCAACGCCCCTATACACGCCCTTCCACGTCCTGCATCAGTCCCGTAACCTTGAACCCCCTCCCCCCTCACTGAATAACTAACTATCTGCAGGGTATGCTTTCACGGGTCGCCGAAAGTATACACCACGTTCATAGACGAGGGTCTGAACTCACTCTTGCGTGACATGGCGCGCTTCGCTCACCGCAGCACATTTGAGTACAGGTGTTTCGCCCTTTTCGAGCTGGCCTGCAGGCTGGACCTCTCTACATGGCTCGTGCGCAAGCCTTGGGAGGGGATGGTCGCTGGGCATTCCTAGTTTTTCTGTGCTTGTCGTCGACGGCTGCTGCGCCGATGATATGTGAGAACGGTTTCCTCTGGGCCAGCTCATCTGCCGATAGGTTGACGGCACAGGGCGTGCCGAACAGCGTGGAGAGCACCACAGACAGTGCCATGATGCTGACATCATCGGTTGCATGCATTTTGAATGAGTTGCACGCCATTGAAAGGAACGCAATATTCCTGGAGATATTTTCGGGAGCTAGCGGTATCACTCGCAATATTATGAGCGAGGCTGGCGCAGGTGCGTTTTCTGTGGAAAAGAATGACCACTGGTTTCAAGACGCCACCCTGCTCATCGGGATGCTTTATAGTCTGTGGGTTGCATCGTCTATAGCTGTTGGGGGCACAATTCACTTCAGTAACCAATGCTCAACATGTATACGAATGGGTTCGGGACATACTCGTCGCACTACATCGTACCCGACAGGCGACGAGTCCAGGCCCGACGTCGTGCAAGCAAACCACTGCGCATTGCTAACGTGGGGACGGGTGGGGTCTGTGTTGCACGGGCAGGGTGATACTCGAAGTTGGCAGCATAGTGTCTATCATGCAGGGCACTGGGTGAGAGACCGCACATACATATATCCACGGCAGATGCACATACATAAGCAGCACTAATGCACGAGAAATAGGAGACGGGGAACAACTATATAATGAATCCGATGACGATAGCACCGACTACGACACATATGGCAACATAAACACGTCGAACACCTGTGCAGAACAAACACTTACAAATGTAGATAAGCTGCGAAACTATACGGGACGACTATACGTGTGCATGTGTAGGAACATTAACTTAAGTATCATGACGTGCGTGATTGAGGTCCATCACAGCACTGGTCGCAAACAGTAAGTCAACACACACACAGCCAACACTAAACAACACTGTGCAACAACAGCAAGGTTTCAAATGTATGGCATGGCGTTGTTGTTGTTGCAACTGTTCCTTGAACACTGTTAGACTTATGTCCCAATGGTATTGAACATGGATTCCAATACTGATTGTCTGGTGCATCCATTCTCGGCTGCTCCTGTCCTCGTGCGGTGCTTGTGTCTGGGAAGTGTCAAGTCGATGCATGCGCGCGTGAAGTGGAGGTCTTACATGAGTTTCTTTGCCCAGATGCGGGGGGGGGTACATCATGGTGGAACAGCCTTTCAATTCAATACTATATTTATACCGCCCTATGGCAGAATCCCTCAGAATGGTCAAGGCACGCCGCATTGTAACATATCTGTCTGCGTTTGGGCATGGAACTATCAAACCCCTGGAGTTGTGGACTACGCTTCCAGAAGTTGATGACCTCATCAAGTCGCTTCGGGCAAGCACGGATCGCCTTGGCACGCAAAAGCAATGTTTGTCACGCGTCACCCCTAAGTCTAAGGCTCGGAGCAAAAAGGATGCTGGTCACACTACCAAGAAGGGCTGGAGCGCCAAAGGGTGGGTAACTGGAGACACGAAGAAGTTGAAAGAATCGCAGGAATATCCTCCAGATTTTGTGGCTGCGCTGTCCTCTGCCGTGTTGCGAGCATCGCGTGTACTGTCTCCGCCTGCTCCTGCTAGTGAGCTGGACTGACGTGCTGCGAGGGCGGCGCGTCAGGAGCAGGCATTGTTTCACATGTGGCTCGGCATCGCCAGCCACGCTCAGCTATTAACACGTTAATTTTTCTGTCAGTCTCAACAGTCCAGCTGCGCACGGGGCACTGGAGGCGCAGCAATGAGATGCAAAGAACACAGGTCAATGCTAGAGAGACTTGGGTCCGTGTGTACGTTGATGCCGAACGGGCGTTGGTTTCCAATGACCGTGGGTTTGGTGCTGTGGGAACTCGCGCCAAGCTGTGCGAGACGTGATTCCGCATGTGCAATCCTCCCCCACATTTTAGATGTTAGTCTCTCCTTCTCGTGCAGTTCCTCTGGTGGCCCAGCCAGGCAACTTCAGCATGTTTGTAGGGTCGTTTCAGGGCCCTGAGGGCGCCCGCAGGAGAGAGGGAGCGCATGCGAAATCCAATGGTATTCCAATGGTAGCCTCAGGCGCAACTACGACACGTTGGAATTCCAATGCAATTCCAATGCAACGCCAATGCAAATCCAATAGAAATCCAATGGGAATCCAATGGGAATCCAATGGGAATCCAATGCCAAGCCAATGCAAATCCAATGCAAATCCAATGCCAATCCAATGCCAATCCAATGCCAATCCAATGGCAATCCAATGGCAATCCAATGCCAATCCAATGCAAATCCAATGCAAATCCAATGCAAATCCAATGCAAATCCAATGCAAATCCAATGCAAATCCAATGGTAATCCAATGCAAATCCAATGCAAATCCAATGCAAATCCAATGCACGTCCGGTTGGTGACCATAGGCCGGCGCGGAGGCGCCGAGGAGCTGCCCGCGCCGCGCACTCTCGTTGGTTGTCTTTCCCTCTGGTTGTGTTCCTTAGCCACCTGGCCCGAACGGTAACCCTGCAATACCTAATCTTCACGCCAGCGCCGCTAGCAGCACGCGCTAAAACTAGCACCATAAACATATAGCAATACCACCCTGATCAGAAGCAATAACACTGCACTGTAGCATCCTTAACCAAACACCCCAAAATTCCCGTACTAACCCTAGCGCCTTATTTTTAACATCTTAACCGAAAACTCCAATACTCCCCATACAATCCGAATCCTGCAGCAACGCTCACCCAAACATGGTGACATCAGTCCGATTTGCTCCTCCTCCTCCTCTTCCTCCTCCTCCTCCTCCTCCTCTTCCTTCTCGTCCTCCCCCCCATCCTCCGTTGGACTGTCTTGCCCACACGGGCCATGTCTCTCGAAAGATATATGAGGATGATCCCTGCCCCTCCCCGCCCCGATCTCGCATGGGCCGCCACCCTCACGACACGACCGCGGCGCCGCCGCTGGTCACTCGGCGCTTGAGCTGCGCAGAGGTGGCCACTGGCGGAGGAAGGAGGAGGAGGAGGAGAAGGAGGAGGAGGAGGAGGAGGAAGAGGATGAGGAGGAGGAGGTGGAGGAAGAGGGGGAGGAGGAGGAGGAGGAGGAGGAGGGAGGAGGAAAAGGAGGAGGAAGAGGAGGAGGAGGATCACTGGCGCTCTCCAGAAGGTGACGGCGCGGGGAGGGCGAGAGGGGACGAGAGGGGAGGGCAGGAGGAGGGGGTGGGTGAGGAAGAGGAGGGTGATGAGGAAGATTATGAGGAGGACGAGGAAGAGGAGGACGAGGATGAGACATGTGACGACGAGGAGGAATAAAAAGAGGATGAGGATAAGCATGAGGAGGATGAGGAGGAGGAGGACCAGGAGGAAGATGAGGAGAACGAGGAGGAGGAAGAGGAGGAGGAACACGAACGCACCCGAGGATCCTCGCGGACCCTACCATGCCCATGAAGTTGCACGCGGGCCCCCCTTTTTGCTGTTGCTTTCCTTCGTTGCGGAGAGCCCTCCATCCAGCAACAGTTTGTCTTGCAACTCGTGGGCATATTGTTTTTGCTTTCGCTGGGGCCCTTGAGAGGCCTGGACAGCGGTCCGCAAACCAGCAACTCCAGTAATTATTCCTCTTCCTCATTCTCCTCCTCCTCCTCCTCCTCCTCCTCCTCCTCCTCCCCCTCCTCCTCGCCCTCCTGCCCCCTCGACCCCGCTCGCCCCAAGGGTGTCGTGATCTTATGAGTGTCTCTCGTACATTTGGATGATAGGCAGTGCCACCGCTGCTCTTGGTGGCAGGGCCATCCAGCCCTGGAGCCTTTTCGTAAAAAACTCAAGTTAATGATAAGGTAATCGTGCGAGGGGACTGGTCGACGGGGCTACCTTGACAGCCCTCGGGGGATGGGGGAGGGGCGGGCGAGAGTGAGGAGGAGGAGGAGGACGACGACGACGAGGAGGAGGAAACGGCGGAGGAGGAAGAGGAGGACGAGGAAGATGAGGACGAGGAGGGCAAGGAGGAGAGAGGAGAGGAGATAGAGGACGGAGAGGGCGTGCATGAGGGAGAACAGAGTCAAGTTCTCGGCCCGCCTCTTGCGCGCCGCGGCCCCCCGTGCTGGCCACGCGCCCCCCCGTGAAGGCTTGCCCCCTCCCCTTTTCCAGCTGCCGCCAGGAGCAAAACACATTCGAAAGGATCCATCTAATAATGGGGGGCGGAGAAGGAGGAGGAGGAGGAGGAGGAGGAGGAGGAGGAAGAGGAGGAGGAGGAGGAGAACGAGGAGGACGAGGATGAGGAGTAGGAGTAGTAGGATGACGAGACTTACGGAGGAGGCGGAGGAGGAGAAACATTATGATGATAATGATGATGATGAGGAGGAGGAGGAGGAGGAGGAGGAGAGGAGGAAGAGGAGGATGGGGAGGAGAAGGGGGAGGAGAAAAAAAACAAACCAGGTTAAGTACGAATGCGGGTTGGAAGAAGACAAACACGCAATAATAGGTGTTTCAATTGGACGTTCACTATACAAGCGAACTGCCGGTGCAAAGCGCATTGCGAACTCACATGTATATTGATATCTCAATGCCGCGTCCTTCGTATATGGCATTTCCTCGTGCATTCCACGTCTACGTCTTCTTTTGCATCCACGACCAAAACGATTTTGGCCGTAGATGCCCAACAAAAACATGTTGCCAAAATCTGGCCGTATCAGACCTCAGGGGACGGTGGTTCTCGAGCCGGATCGGCCGCTGCCCGGTCTCTCCCGGGCCTTCAGGCTGGGCGAGCCAGCAGCAGCGCCGCTAGGAGCGGGGCCCCCTCCACACCTCCTGCCCTCTCCGAGAGGGCGGCGGCCAGTCTGCTCGGGGTTCGGCTTCCACGGGGCCCCTCGGTGCCCCCTCCCCCGGCTGCTCCTGCCGCTGCGCGTCCGCCCCGTGCCCCCGCCGCCCCCCGCCGCCGCCGCCCCCCCTCCCAGGCGGGGTCCGTGGGGGACGTCGTGGCCCTCGGCGATTGTCTTGTCGACGGGGCCGCCGGCCTCTTTCGGTGTCCGTGCGGCTGGGCCCCCGAGGGCCACGGGCTGCGGGCGCAGGCTCGCCGGCATTGGATGGAGTGTCCGGTTTCGGGTGGCCCCGCCCCTTGCGTGACGACCGCGGCCCTTCGGTCTGCGTGGGCCAAGCGAACTGCCCGCGAGAGCGCCGCGGGCCGGCGACCTGCTCGGGAGGCGGCTTACACGGCCTGGCGCACGGCCCTGCCCACCGAGGCCCGAGCTGCGGCCTGCGACCTCGAATTTGGGGTCCCTTTTCCCCGGGGGGATGGCTGCTAGATGTACGGCTGCCGCGCGTGCGGCCGGCAGGCGGCTATTGCTTCCTTCAAAAACGCCCCCTGCAAACGCCGACCCCCGGGCCTCACGGTCGGCGCGTGGCGGGCGGCCGTCGGGCTTGCCCCGCGCCCCCCCCGCCCTGCGGATCAGGTGGCGCGGTACAACGCCGACGCTCGGCGGAAGCGCGGGCCCGCGCTTAAGCGGCCGGCGGCCGCAGGGTCTTGACTCCTGGGGGCCTCCTCCACCGCCCCCCCTCCCCCTCCCCTCCTCCGCTTCTCCCCCTCCCCCCTCTCTGCCCCTCTCCCTCCCCTCCTTTCGGGTGGAGCTGAGGCCACCGTGGACGTTGACTCCCAAGGCGAGGTCCGGTGCTCGGCGGCCCCTGAGCCCAAGGTACGGATCCTGTCGATCAACGTTACGTTGCTGACGTACGACCGCCTGGCTGCCGTCCTGGCTCGCGCCTCGGAGTGGGAGTGCCAGGTTGTGGCCCTCCAGGAGACTCGGCACCCGGTCGGAGGCGGCTCCGGCGGCCTCGGGTGGCTCGCAGGGCTCCTCGGGAAACACGGGTGGCGCGCTCAGTTTTCGGACCCTCCCCCTTCGAAGGCGGGTCGACCTGGTCCCCGCCATACCTGGGATCGCCCCCCCCCTCTCCGGGAAGGTGGGTGCGCTCTCCTCTGGCGCCCCTGCCTGGGGAAAGGAACGCCCATTCAGGCCCCGGGCGACTGGCGATCGTGCACTCGCCGGTTCGCGGCCTTCACGGTGTCCTGCGCATACGGGCCGGCTGCCAGCCCCGACCCCGATTGGCTCCTCGCCACGACGGACGCGGCTTCGAAAATTTCGGGTGGGGCCCCGTGTGTCGTTGTCGGTGACTTCAACTGGCGCCGTGCTTATGATGACTACGTTCAGACCCCCTGGGCGATCGTCGACGCCGTGCCCACCACGGTTGCCGGCACCACCGCTCCCACTCGGTGTCTGCTGGGGGGGTGCTCGGGGGCGGCCGTGGATGCGACCCCCTTGGTCCACGTGCCCCGCCATTTCGGCGTGGTTTTCGAGCTGTCTTTTCCTGCCCCGGCCTCGCCACGCGAGGAGCGCACCAGGCGCACGGCATCGTACAAGATGCGTCGTGCGCCCACTCCGGCCGAGGACCTCCTCCTCCGTTCGGCCGCTCTGGAATGGGGAGGGGCGCCGCAGGGCGCCGACGCCCCCGCTGGCGAGGAGCTCCCGACCCCTGCCCCTCCCTCGGACGGCCCTCCCCCGGACGGCCCTTCCAAGGCCCTGGCTACATGGCACCGGCGCGCTGAGGCTGCCCTTCGAGCGGCCGCGGCCTTGGGCGTCGCCGAGGTCAGTCGGCCGGGCGAGCGGTGCAAAGGTTCCGACCCCACGCTGCGGGCTGCGACGGGCCCTCCGGCCCACCGCCCGCCGGAATCTCACCGGCTCAGGCGTCTTCACAGGTTGCACCGGCGCGTCGAGGAGGCTAGCCGGCGGGCTGGCGGCCCCCTCGGCGCTCTCCCCGGCCGCCTCCGCCGGCAGTGGCGCCGGGCGGCCCGGGACGGGGTTCTCCAAGGGCCCCCGCCTCAGTCTCTAGGCCCGGCGGCTGCTGCGCTCACAGCCGCGGCTGCTAAGGAGGCGCAGACGGACTCCGCCCTCGCCGTCGCGAAGTGGCGCCAGCGTTTCGCTGCTTGGGGGGCGGACACGGCTGCCCGGGCGGCCCGCAAGATGCGTCCGGAGCGATCGGCCCCTACCTTCTCCGCCTCGGACATGAGGGCCGAGTGGGCGCGCTGGTGGACCCCCCCGGGCCCCGCGAGGGCGGCCCCTCTTGAGGCCGCCCTGGACACCGGCCAGGGGCGCGACGACTCGTCTAGTGACCCGCCCGCTGACCCGCCTGCTGCCCCAGGCCAGGGGCCGAGGCACCCTGTCCCTGACTGGACGGGAGCCGCTGCGGACTGGGGGGTGCCCGCGATCCCTCCTCCCCACCTCTGGGCCCCTCCCTCCCTGGAGGCCTTCTGCGACGCCCTCGGCTCCTCCGAAGGCGGCCCGGGCTGGGACGGCTGGGAGGGCTCGGAACTCAGGTTCATGGTCAAGCACATACCCTGGCTGATCGCCGAGCTGCACGGCATCCTCACCGAGGTGATCATGGACGACCAGGAATGGCCGGCAGAGCGCCTGGCCGCCTTCGCTTCGGTTAAGGTCGCTGGCATCCCGAAGCGCGGCTCGGACGACTCTCGGCCGGTGGCCGTGGCACCGGTCTGGCTTCGGGCCTGGCACTCGGCCCTCCTCCCCGACCTGCCTCCGCCGCCCCCCGAGGCCTTCGGCGAGCGGGGCGCCGTCGCGTCCGCGGCGGACTGGGCAGCCGCCCCGGGCCGTGCCGGGGCCGAGATCGATCTCACTAAGGCGTATGATTCGGTTTCGCACTCGGTTGCTGTCGAGGCTTTGCTCCACCTGGGCACGCCTCCGCCGATCGTCCGGTGGCTCCGGCACACGTGGGCTGCCCCCCACGTCTGCTGCGTCGCCGGGACCTCGGCTCCCGCCATCCACCCCACTGCCGGCATCCCCGCTGGGTGCCCCTGCTCGGGCCGGGTCCTGGGGGCCATTTTGCTTCCCTGGCATGTCGCCATGCGGTCGTTGGCCGAGGTCCGGTCTTGGTCGTACGTCGACGACCGGAGCTTGAAAAGTGTTAGTGTGGAGGCCCGCTCTGAAGCCTTGGCTGTGACGGCTACCCTTGACGGCCGGCTCGGTCTTCAGGAGAACGCCGGCAAACGGCAGCTCTGGGAGGACGACGAAGACACGGAGCACTTGGGCATCCGGGCCTGCTCCGGGAGCCATCTGGTGTCCCCTCCGGTCCCGGGCCCTCGTGACGGTTGGGGGACCATCGAAGACTCTACCCGTAAGTTGCTGCACATCCCCGGCAGTTCGGGCATCCGCGCCCTGACGGCTGTCATGTCCGTGGCTTCGAAGTACAGATGGGCCGTCCCGTTCGTGGAGTGCCCCCCGCCTTCCTTGGTCAAGCTCACCTTCTGGTGCGTCGCTCGCACCCGGTGCACCTGGTGGGACCAACGGCGTTGGTGGGCCGAGCGCCTTGAGCTCCACCCCATCCTCGGCACCTCTCTCCAGGCCCTCCGCCTTGCCGCTCGCTTCCCTCGGTCTCCCCTTTGGCGGTCGTGCGTGGCACATCACGCGGCCACCTTCGGGCTGGTCTCCCACCCGGACTCGCCTGGGCTTCTGCCTGTCTGGGTTCGCGCCGGGCCTGCTCTCGACCCGCGGGCCGCGGCCGCCGTGGCTGAGATCGTGGCCTCCTCCGCCCTCCCGCCCTACTTCGATGCCTCCTCTCCCCGGGGGCAACACACCCTCCGGGTGTGCGCGCTCGCCCAGCTGCTTCAGGTACGTCTGCAGGCGCAGCGGAACGACGAGGAGGGGATGAACGACATCGACATCGAGGCTTCGTCCCGGCTCCCGTGGAGCTCGTGGCGCGACAGCCTCACTAAGGACCAGCTCGGCCTTCTGTCGGTGTGGCGCGGTGGGGCTTCCAGCACCCCGACGCGCCGATCCCACGGTCGGGCCCCATGCCCGTTCTGCGGGCACGTCGCGGCCTCGGCCCGGCACTTCTGGGCCGAGTGCCCCCGCTTCGCTCCCGACCGCGCCGCCCTTGGTTCGGAGTATGGTGTCACCGAGGCCTGGTGGGCTGCCCAGCCCAGGGTTACATCCAAGAGTGGCTGGATCACCGCGATCGCCGGCCCCACCACTGAGGCCCGGTCTCGGCGGCAGGTGATGTCCTGCAGGCTCGGCATCCGCATCCTGGAGGTCCTGCCATGGGACTACGCGGCGCCGGCCCCAAGAGGGCCTGCGGCTCGGCGGCCGGCGGCGGCCGGCCTGGACGGCGCTCCGCCCCCGAAGCGGCGGCCCGCGCCTCCCCCCTCCGCCCCCCCTCCTGGCCCGGCTCAGGCGGGCGCCGCGGCCGAGGCGGACGACGCGGAGCCCGACTCCGCCGACGACGACGACTTCGACGACCCCCGTCCGCCCCCGCCCCCTGGTGGTGGTGCGGTGGTGGTCGGCACTCCTCAGAGCCGGGCACGGGAGCTATCTCCTGTTCCCCCATCCCTGCCGGAGAGGGCCCGGCGTAGGCCTCGCCCCACCTCCCCTCCCCCTCCTCGCCGGACTCGGTATCGAGCTGGATAGGACTTTTTAGTGTGCTTGGGCTTTCCCATGTACGGTGACTCCGGCCGGGCTTCGCCCTAGGCGATTCTTGGCCGGTTTCTTCCTCACCCTAGACTACTTTCTCGGCCTCCGGCCGAGGGCGTCGAGGCATCGTGAAGCCTGTCGCCTGCAGCCACAAAGGGCCCCCTAGGGCCTTCTTGGGTGGTCCTCGGGCCGTCTTGGAGCCATCTTGGGCCGCTCTTCGGGCCATCTTGGGGTCCCGTTGGCCTGTCTTGGGCGCCTCTGGGGCCGTCCTGGGGCCGCCTTGGACCGTCTTGGGGCCCTCTTGGACCGTCTGGGGGTCCTCTTGGGGCCCTCTGGGACCGTCTTGGAGCGGTCTTGGATGCCTCTGGGGGGGGTTCGGAGCGTCGGGAAGCCGAAAAAGCGAGGAAGCAAAAAACCTCGGAAAAAACAAATGAAATTCAAGTTTTTGGCCTCTCGGGGCTCTCTTGGGAGGCCTCTTGGGAGGCCTGTTGGGCCGTCTTGGGGGGCTCGTGGGCCGTCTTGGGCCAATCTCGGGCGTTTTGGCCGGATCATTGCGCGTCTCGGGGCCCTCTTGGGCCGCCTTCGGGGCATCTTGAGCGGGTCGGAGCCGTCTTGGAGCGGCTCGGAGCAGTCTTTGGGCCGTCGGGGCGGCCTCCGGAGCGTCTCGGAGCCGTTTCCGGGCATTTGACGCTTTTTCCTTCCGGCACGCGGTTCCTCCGGCCAGTATAGACTAGAGTGCACCCGTGGAGCCAATCCGCATGTGCCCTGGCAGGGGAACGCGGCCACCCGTCTCTGGTCCATCTTGGGTCGTCTTGGGCGCCTCTTGGGCCAGAGACCGCCCCAGGAGGACTCAGCACCGCCCCAGATGGCACCCGGGAGGCCGGGAGGCCTGGAGGGGCAGCCCCAGGGCGCTGGAACCATGTGAGGAAACAGGGCCGATATTCCCCCCATGGCTCCAGATTCTATAGGCGCAGGGCCGGAAGACTCCCTGGGCCGCCCCGGGCGGACGTGGAACCGCCCGCAGATCCGTCTTGGGGCTCTCGGGGGCGGGGGCCTCTTGGAGGCCTCTTGGCCTGGCCTGGGGCGATGTTGCGAGTTGTTGGGTCGGCATGCACGCTAAATGGCCCAAAGTCGGGTATGCTCGGAATGTTATATATATATATAAATATATAATACTAATACTAATACTAATAATAAGAAGAATAATAATAATAATAATAATAATAATAATAAGCCGTCAGAAAGCACAGCATGTTTGCACCAGAAGGCCCTGCTAAGCGCATTCTTGGAGCGCTCTGGGAGCCTTTTGTAAGGATTGCGGCCGTCTGGAGGCCGTCTTGGTCTGTCTTGGGCCCTCTGAGGCCGTCTGGACGCCATCTTGGGCCATCTTGAGGCCGTCCTCGGCCGTGTCAGAGGCATCTTCGACGAACTGGGCCGTCTGGGAGGCGCAGGCCCTCAAGGCGGACCCTCCCGGCAGGCCCCTCCAGGCGCTGCCACCAGAGCAAAGCGCCACGCGCTGCTGCCGGTATTGTAGGAAAGATGACGTCGGGCTCCAGCTTCGCCGCCCACATCTCGCTCAGCAGCGCCAGTGCCCGCTGCCACTTCTCGCTCTTCTCGCACGCGCTGATCCCAGCATTGTAGCTGACTAGTGTGAACCCGTGGATTAAATCCTAGGGCTGACCCGTGGACTACGTCCACTCGCGAGGGGGATCGGTGGCGCCGCCAGGCGCATTCTCGACCAGGTTGGGCCCCCATGCTCGCTCTTTCCACGTCATCTCGCTGATACGCGAGAATGCCCAGTGGTCACGGGCGTCGTGGAGGCGGAGGCGGAGGCGGAGGCGGAGGCGGAGGAGGAGGAGGAGGAGGAGGAGGAGGGGGAGGAGGAGGCGGAGGAGGAGGAGGAGGCTGGGGAGGAGGAGGAGGTGGGGGAGGAGAGCCCAAGAAGCGCTGGGTCGACGCCCGCAGCTCCCCCGAGGACGAGATCGAGCGCGGGGGGCGGCACGTCAAAGTGCGTCCGCGGCCAGGGTGCCGAGGCCTCGGCGCCCCCCCCCCCTGAGGCGCGGGCACGATCTGACGCGGTCCGCGGGCAGGGGGGTGCGCAGGCCGCTCGGCGTCCGAGCTCGGGGCCGCGGGCAACGCTGCCGTCGGACGTGGCTGGGCAGGGCACGCGACGGGACACGAGACCCTGCCGAGGGCCACAGCGCCGCACAGTCGGGGCGTTGACCCAAGGAACCCTAAATAAGGAACGAGGCTCCTTCTCTCCATAAGTTAAACTTCGATTTCCGATCGAAGACATAAGGAAAACCTGAGGCAAGCTGTGAAACACGTAAGGGACGCGGAGCCCCTCCCCAACCAAAAGGGTTCCTTCTTCAGGGCCCCGACTGTAGGAATACAGGAGGCATGGGTCGCGAGGCGCAGGACACGAGGGTACCCCTGATCTGGCAGGGTCGACCTAGTGATCAAGGCCGAGTGTAAGCACACCGTCCTTGCGTTGAGTATCGCCCTCGCCTCCCCGAGATGGGCGGTCCCGAAGGCTAGGCGGGACCGTCTTGGCTCGGAGCCTGATTTTTCACGCATGCAATGCGCATCCTTCTTGTTCCTCGCTCTTTGGTTCTCTGGAGACAATCTTGGGTAGTCTTGGGGTCCATGTTGGGGGGCAGTCTTGGGGTCCAATCTTGGCTCCCTTGGGGGTCCTCCCGGGGCTCTCTTCGGGCAAACTGGAGCATCTTAGGGGCCTCCTGGGAGCCCAGAGGCCTGTTGGGGGTCACGGGCCTCTCACGCTCACTCTGGAGGCCTCGTTGGGGCCTTCTGGGGGCCGTCTTCGCGACGTCTTGGGGCCTCTTTGGAGCTTTCTGGAGCCGTCTTGGCGGCCTCTTGGGCCGCCTCTTGGGGTCTTCTTGGGCTGTCTTGGGCCCTCCTGAGGGCCTCCTGGGCCGTCTGGGACAACCGTGGAGCGCCCCTGTGGCCGTCTTGAGCGGTCGGGAATCCGAAAAGGCGACCAAGCTACAATCCATCAAGAACCATAAACATGTTGTCACTTCGAGAGGCACTTGAAAACGTTTTTGGGGAATCGGCGGTAACCCGGCTTATACGGGGGGGAGGGAGGGGGCCGGCCGATAACCTAACCTTCGCGCTGTGGGCAGCCCTGCATATGCCCGCGCGCACCGGTGCTGCAGACCCTACAGCTGCTAACGATGCTGCCGCGATGCTACTCTTGGTGCTGCGACGATGCGGGCGCCGTGTGATAGTGCCTAGGGATGTCTGGACAGCTCGCATTGGAATACGCGGGATGTGATTCCTAAGCGCAGCCGCGAAGTCTTGTGTACACTATCCATAGAGTATGCGTGCACCATACTGCCTGTGAGCACTACAACACATGCCTGCGCCACAACGGTCTTGCACACCACTGGTGCTGTTGCAGCAGCAGAGGCTTCTGCGTGCACAACAGCGCCTGTGTACACCCCGATGCCTGTGCACACCACTGGATCCGCGTGCACCACAGCGCATGGCGAATATTCGCGCCACAGCGCTTCCGTGCACCTCCAAGATCCCGCTGGTGCCCAAATCTGGAACATCCCCGGGGGCCCGAACGTATCAAATTCAATACGTAAGTTATTAATCGCTTCGCTCATTCCGCCGGCCCATACAGTCTCATGTCTGCCGTTTGCCCGAGGGCCTGGTGTCAATGCGGCGCTTTGGGGGTTCCTGGGGCCGCTTGGGGGACTCCTGGGGCGCTCGGGGGGGCATTTGGGGGGCCTCCTGGGGCCGCTTGGGGGACTCTTGGGGGCCTCCTGAGGGCCCCGTGGGGGCCTCTTGGGGCCTCTTAGGGGCCTCGTAGGGGCTTCTTAGGGCCGAGGGCTCGAAATGTTGTTTCGTGTTCCCTCTCTGGGGCCCCTTTGGGGGCGTTCTTGGGGCCCTCTTGGACCGTTTTGGAGGCTTCTTGGGCCGTCTTCGAGCCCTCTTGGGCCATCTTGGGGCCCTCTTGGGTGCCTCTTGGGCCCTCTTGGGGCGATCTTGGGGGCCTCTTGGGCCGTCTTGGGGCGTCGGGAAGCCGAAAAGGTGGAAGCTCCAAAATCTCTCAAAAACCTATGGAAAAACAATGATTTTTGCCTCCGGGGGCCCTATTGGGAGTGCTCTTGGAGGCCTCTTGGGGCGTCTGGGGGCTATCTTGGGCGTCTTGGAGCGATCTTGTGGCATGTCGGACCCCTCGTGTACCATCTTGGGGGCCTCTTGGGGGCCTCTTGGCCTTTCTTGGGGCTCTCGGGGACGTCTCGGAGCCCTGTTGGTGCGCTCATGGAGCGCTCGGGGGGACCCGGCCGGGACCTGGTCGGGGTACTTTTCGTCCGGGGACCCCCAGGGGCCGCCCCGCGCGCGCGAACTAGAAAATTGTTAACCAGTTACCGGAGATCTTAGCACGCCTCTGGCCCGTTGGGCCGGCGAATTATTGATTATTGGTTTGTCTTGCCTGGGGTGCGGTCCCTCTCTCCATTTTGGGCCGACCATGTCTGTGTACACCACGGTGCCTGTCTAGTGTGCACCACGACGCCTTTGTACAACACAACTGCTTGTGTACACCGCAACCCCTTTCTAGACAACAGCGCCTGTGTACACCACAATGCCTGTGAACACAACAAAAGCCGTGTGCACCACAGCGCCTGTGTACACAGCGGTGCTTGTGCACACCACTGGAGCCGCGTGCACCACGGGAGGAGGAGGAGGAGGAGGAGGAGGAGGAGGAGGAGGGACGGAGGAGGAGGAGGAGGAGGAGGAGGAGGATAGGATAGGATAGGATAGGACCGTGGGGCGCCGATCCGTGACAACTCTACAGACTGCAAACTACCATCTGAGAAAGCATACCGCAGAGAGAGAGGTGGCGCCTGGGTTCTCCGCGTGGAGGGCTATCATGACACGCCGCACGCGCGCTGATCGGCGCCCGAGAGGGGCCGACTCTGGCCTGGCGGCGGGCCCAGCAGGCGCGCAGCCTTGAGGCTGCCGCCCTCGGCACCGCCACCAGCTACCTGCCCGGACGGTGCCGCCCAATTCCCTTGCCTGGCGGGCGAGGGCGAGGGAGTGCGATGGCTGGCCCCACTTCGGGAGCCGAAGGAAGGGAGGAGGAGGAGGAGGAGGAGAGGGAGGAGGGAGGAGGAGGGAGGGAGAGGGCCCCCTCGAGGGGGCCCTCGTGGGCCGGCCCGTGCCTCCCAGCAGCTCGAGGAGCCCTCTTTGGGCCCACGGCGCGGCCGCCCCGGGGCCACAGCGCGAGGCCCCCCCTCCGGGCCGTGCGGGGGGCCTCCCCTGGCCGCCGCGGGGCCCCGCCGAGGGCCTGAGGATAATACGATGCAGTGCATCGTATTATCCTCAGGCCCTAGCGCATCGGATGTATCGGATGCATCCGATGCATCCGATGCGCATCGGATGCATCCTTACTATGGTTAGTCGTCTTGTGCATCGGATGCACAAGGAGACGAGCCATAGTAATCCGATCCCACGAATAAGACAACTATAGCGCTGCGGATCGTAATTATACTTTTGTGGGTTATGATGATAGTAACATACACAGGAACCACAGTTGGAGTCGGAGCTCGGCTGGGGCCCTCTCGGGCAGCTCCTGGGGAGTCTCGGGGGGCCGCCGGAAGCTCGATCGCCTCTGGACGCCCGAAGTGGGTGCGGAAAGAATGGGCACAGTGCCCAGCAACAAGTGCTGTCCCAAACCGGCAGAGGCCGCTGTGGGGCAGGCGGCCTTCTGTCTCGAATGGACACAGGCCGCGGCGGCGTGGACAGCGAATCCTGTTCAAAATGAGCAGGAACTGCTGTTGGGCATTGTACCCATTCTTTCCGTACCCACTTCGGGCGTCCAGATCGCTGGTCTTTGGGGGCGTGGCACCCTCTTGGGCCGTTTTGGTGCGCCCGTCCGGGGCCTCGAGGGGCACCGTGGGGCGATCGCAGAAGTGCCCGAGGCTGCGTGGGGCCGTTCTGGGCCTGTCATTGGGAGGCTGTGCAGAAACAGTCGAAACACACAAGGTCTTTGCTTGCATTGTGGCCTCGTGGGACCGTCATCGGGGTCCTCGTTGGCCCCTTGAGGCGGTCCTGGGAGCCTCTTGGATAATCTTTGGGCTAGGGTGGGGGTCTGGGGCTTGGGTGGCTCCTGGGGCGTCTCGGGAGGCCACCTGGAACTCCATCAGGCCGTCGTGGGCATGTCTTGGAGGTCTCTTAGGCCGCCGTGGTGCGCTCGTCGGGGCCTCTTGGCCCCCAAGAGGCTTCAAGAGGATACAAGGAGGCACACAATACGCTCTCCAAGGCGGCCCTGGGCTCGCCAGGATGCCCCCTCTCCTCCTCCTCCTCCTCCTCTTCCTCCTCCTCCTCCTCCTCCTCCTGCGAAAATGTCTGGAGCCGTTCTGGGCACGGCATGGCGAGAATGTGGGAGACATTCACAAATCGAAGTGTTTGCTTGAGTTCTGGTCCTGTGGGCCCTCTTGGGCCGTCCTGGGCACCTCTAGGGCCATCTTCGGACCATGGTCGGGGTCTGGGGCCGTCTGGGAGTCTGGTTTGGGGCCGCCTGGGCAGCTCTGGGGGCGTCTTGGGGGGCAATTTGAAGCTCGGTTATGCGTTCCAGGGCCTGTTCTGGGCCGTCTTGGGGCCCTCGTTCACCGTCTTGGTGGGCTCGTGAGGGCCTCTTGGGCCATCTCAGTGCGACCTTGGAAGGACCTGGAGCAGTGTGGGGCCGGTCTGGGCCCGTCAGGGAGAACGTGGAAAACTTAGAAAATACATATTTCCCACCCGACAGGTTGGGGATGTTAGATTTCAAGAACAGGCCTCCCTGCAAACCCCACCCTGCATACCGCGGCCACCAGACCCCAAGTTGTCTCGATGGTCCCAGGTGTCCCGCCTCGCGCCCGGCCAACCCCGCCCGGATACCGCGGCCGCCAGACCCCAACTTATCCCGATGACCCCAGAGAGTCCCGGGTGTCCACCCTCGCGCCCTCGACGAACACGACAGAACACGACGTGACAGAACAGAACCGATCATATCAGAACACACCTTGACAGAACATACCATAGCATGACACAGCATCACAGAACATACCAAATCACGACAGCAGAGCATAGCGACGACGAAGACAATATAACAACAACTGATAAAAAAGACATGACATAACAGAAACGGGGCATTACATAAAATGACAGAGCAAGACATAGCGGCGTCATGACAACATAGAACATACTAGAATACCACATAACATACCGGAGCAGAGTATGACATACCAGAAGACAACATAGTCTCAACCTAACATAACATAACCGAGCATCACATAACACACCTTGACATAACATACCGGGTCATGACACGTAATCACAGAACATATAACACCACAGCACAGCACAGCGACACATACTAGCACAACAAACCATACAATACTATACAGAGCCGAGCCGTCAGCAAAAAAAATATCACAGAACATGCCAGAGCAGAGCATGATAGAACAGAAGACGGCATAACACAGCATAACATAACATAATCGAGCAACACATGCCACACCTTCATAGAACATAGCATATCATGGCGCAGCATCACAGAACATACCATGTCACGACAGCAGAGCATAGCGACGACGAGCACGACAGAACACATCATGACACAACTTAAAATGACAGAACAGAACACGAGCATGGCAGAACCTGACAAAAGAGATCATAGAAATGCCATGACAAAGTAGATCATTAGAGCATAAACATCAGATACCAAAGCAGAACATGACATGACCGAAGTCGACAGAACACAACGTAACATAACATAACCGAGCACCACACAACACACCTTGACATAGCATACCATTTCATGACACATCATCACAGAACATATCATAACACGAAAGCAGAGCATAGCGACACATATCAGCAACGCAGACCATACCATACTGTACAGAGACGGGCCGCCAACCACCATATCATCACATAACATGCCAGAGCAGAACATGACACATCAGCAGACGGTATACCACAACATAACATAACATAACATAACATAGCCTAGCACACCTTGCTATACCATATCCTAGCATATCACTGCTTGGCAACATCACACAACATATCACACCACGGCAGTGACATATAGCGACATACGAAAGCAGAGCAGATCATACAATGCTACACTGAGCCGAGCTGTCAACAGTATCGCGGAACCGAGCATATCAGACAACATCCTGGCATGGCATACAATGTCATAGCATAGCGCCACAGAGCAAGTCACACCATAACATCCCAAAGCGTATGGTGATAGAAATGATCATAACATACCATACTCAAACATAAGGTAATCATATAAGTTGAGAGGAACATCATAACAGACGACGCGTTTGACGTCACAGGCGTCAGGGGCCTGCTCTGGGCCGTCCTGGGGCCCTCGTGGACCGCCGTCGTGGGCTCGCGAGGGCCTCTTGGGTCGTCTCGGTGCGATCTCGGAAGGACCTGGAGCCGTGCGGGGCCGTTCTGGGCCCGTCGTGGGAAGAACACAGACAGCCGTGGACAGTGCATGGTTCTCCCATGTTTTGGACTCGCGGGGCCGTCGGAGTCCTCCTGGGCCCTCGTGGGGCGCCCCTCACCATTGGGTCCTCTTGGGGCCAAGGCAAAGGGCTGGAGCCGCATGGGGGCCCTGCGTGGGTCATGTGCAGCTCCCTGGGGCCCTCTTGGGAGGAGGAGGAGGAGGAGGAGGAGGAGGAGGAGGAGGCGGAGGAGGAGGATAGGAGGAGGAGGAGGAGGAGGAGGAGGAGGAGGAGGAGGAGGAGGAGGATGAGGAGGAGGAGGAGGAGGAGGAGGAGGAGGAGGAGGAGGAGGAGGAGGAGGAGGAGGAGAGGAGGGGAGGGGAGGAGAGGGGGAGGAGGAGGGCAGTCCCAGGGGCCCCGAGGCAGCTACGGGCGCTCTGGGCCGCTCCGGGCCGCTCCAGAGCGCCTCGAGGGGGGCTGCTTTATCACTAAAGCGCACGCGCAACGCCCAGAGTGGTACTACTCAGGAGAGACAGAAGTACCACTACCACCAGCTACGGGGGTGGCCGCTCCCTCCCCTCGAGCTGGTGGCACCTCCTTCGGGGAACTCTCTGGAGGCATGCCCAGAACGAGGTGCCACCAGCTCGAGAGGGTGGGACAGCCACCCCCCTAGCTGGTGGTAGTGGTACTCTTGTCTCTGGTGAACTACAGACATGACGTTGGGCTCCAGCTTCTCTGACCGCATCTCGCTGAGCAGCGCCAGCGCCCGCTGCCACTGCTCGCCCTTTCCGCACGCGCTGATCCCAGCGCTGTAGCTGACTGGGGCTGACCCGCGGCCGCGGAATCTGCCCGCCGTGGTGTGGACGTGGTAGTGGAGCGTCTCCGTGGCCTCGCAGGTGAGGGGCGGTTGGAGGGGACGGCGTGGACGGAGGAGGTGGCCGCTGGAGGGGGAGGTGGGCGAGGGATGCAGGCAAGCAGGCCTGAAGGCCAGAACGCAGTGGTGGAGGCCGTGTCAGTGCAAGCGCACCCATGTACGCAGGCATGACATGGTGTGGACAGAAGCTGTTTCTCACGCCGCAGTCTGTGTTCATCATAGCTTCTGCGGGGATGGTCGCCGTGATAATGTTATCTGCTCTTCGCCGAATGATAATTGTATCTGGTAGCGTGGTGACAGTGGGGCCGGCGGGCGCGGCCCAAAAGGCCCGCAAGAAGGCGGCGAGACGGCCCAAAAGGTCTCCAGGACGGGCCAAGAGGCTTCCCAGACGGCCCCAGCGAGGGCCCCGCGAATTCCCTAAGACGGCCCCAGTGCGAGGACACGAATCGACCTTTCGAGCGCACCGCCCCAAGACGTCCCCCAAAGGCGCAGATATGGCTCCCAGAGGGTCCAAGAAGCCCCAAAGACGACGCTGGAAGTTCGACGCTCCCCAAGAGAGAAGGATCCAAGGCCTCTTGGGGACAGTTTGGGGGCCTCTTTTCGTCCTCCTGGGGGTCTATTGGTGCCCTTTTGGGCCGCCTTGAGGGCCTCTTGGGCCGTCTTGGGGCGATGTGGGGCCGTCTCGGGCGCCTGTCGGACCATCTTGGGGCCGTCTTGGGGTCATCTTGGGCCTAGCTCTTGGGGCTGTCTTGGGTGTTTCTTGAGCCGTCTCGGGCGCCTCTGGAGCCGTCCCGGGGCCAACTCGGGCCGTTTTGGTGTCCTCTCGGGGGCGTCCAGGAGCATCTCGGGCGAGCTGGGGGGCCTGTACAGCCAGCCGTCCTGGAGACTGCTCAGGCGGAAAAGCTCGGAGACGGGGCAGCCGGGGCCCTGTATAGCCGTCTTGGAGACGGGGCGGTGGGGCAGTCTTGAGCCAGAATGAACTGCTCTTGGGGCTGTCTTGGGCGCGTCTTGGGCCGTGTCGGGCGCCTCTGGAGCCGTCCCGGGGCCGTGGGGCCGTTCTGGGGCGCTCCTGGGAGCCTCTGGGCGGCGTGTATAGCCGTCGTGGACGCTGTGAGGGCGAAGGAACAAGACATAGTGAAAACCTACGTTTCCCGCAGGGACTGGGACGATTTTGGCTTGGGGCTCTCCTGGAGGCCCTCCTAAGCCATGTTGGGGGCCTCCTGGCCTGCCTCGGGGGCCTCTGGGGCTGTCTTGGGGCTCCCAAGGGGTGCTCTGGGGCCGTCTTGGCGCTCCCTGGAGTCTCTCGGAGCCGCCCCGTGGGCCAGAATGAACTGCTCTTGGGGCTGTCTTGGGTGCGTCTTGGGCCGTGTCGGGCGCCTCTGGAGCCGTCCCGGGGCCGTGTGGGGCCGTTTTGGGGCGCTCCTGGGGGCCTCTGTGCGCGTCTTGGGGCGAGCTGGGGGGCCTGTATAGCCGTCGTGGACGCTGTGAGGACGAAAAACAAACTATAATCATATAATCAACATGGGCGTTTTTCGTCGGGCAATGGCTTGGGAGTCGCCTGGCCCGCCTTGGGGGCCTCTGGGGCTCCCAAGGGTGATCTGAGGCCGTCTTGGCGCCCCCTGGAGCCTCTCGGAGCCGTCCCGTGGGCCATAATGAACTGCTCTTGGGGCTGTCTTGGGTGCGGGCCGTCTCGGGCGCCTCTGGAGCCGTCCCGGGGCCGTTCTGGGGCGCTCCTGGGAGCCTCTGGGCGCGTTTTGGGGCGAACTGGAGGGCCTGAAGAGCCGTCCTGGACGCTGCGAGGACGAAAACAAAAGACGTGCGTTTCCTGCAGGGAATGAAACGATTTTGGCCTCTTCGGGCTCTCCTGGAGATCCTCCTGGGCCGTCTTGGTGGCAGCCTGGCCTGCCTTGGGGGCCTCTGGGGATCTCTTGGCGTTCCCTTGGGGGGGTCTTGGGGCCTTGTGTGGGCGTATGGGGACCCAGGGCTCGGAGTGTCAGGGTTTTCCCCGTTCTTTGGCCCCCCCTTGGGCCTGGCTTGGGGTCCTCTGGGGCCGTCTTGGGCGCCTCTTGGGCCATCTTGGGGCGCCCTGGGACGTCTGGGGACGCGCTTGGAAGCCTGTTGGGCCGACCTGGGGCGGTCTTGTGGGTCTCTTCAACCGTCTTGGAGCGTCCACTAGCCGAGAAGGCGAGAAGACAAAACTCATTCAAAAACCATGGGATGATCAAAGATTTTGGCCTCTGGGGGCATGCTTCGGAGGACTGTTGGAGGCTCTTGGAAGCCTCTTGGGCCTTGTTGGGGGCCTCTAGGGGGCCTCTTGGACGCTCCTTGGAGCCTCTTATGGCCACTTCGGCGCGTCTTTGGGCGGAGGTCTCGTTTTCTGACGCTCGGGGGCCAGGATCTTCGTGAGGGGTGTCTAAAAATGGCCCTCCAGGGGCGCATTGGTCCACATGCGCTGTTTTGCCCTTGTGGCACTCGCTGATGTCCGCCATAGAGAAGAGACTAGGGCTGACCCGTGGACTCCGTCCACGAAATCATCCTCCTCCGCAGCATCATCTTCAGCGTCATGATCGTCATCGTCATCATCAGCATCATCATGAGCACCATCATCATCATCATCATCACCATCTATCCTGCCGTCCTCTGCGGGGACGGCGGCAGCCTTCAAAGAGAATAAAGGCAAGGGGCTTCATTTTGCGCTGGGGCGCCGCCGCGGCCGAGCAAACTCGGCAGGATCCTGACGGGGTCGCTTGGACCCGGAAGCTATGGCACCAGCAGAGGCTCGCACTGCCGGCCTCGCTGGCACCCATTGAAAGAGCATCGAGCACAGGGAGAAAAGAGGGAGGAGGAGGGGAAAGGGAGGAGCCAGAAAAGCTGCAGAGGACTCCGATGCGGACAGTGATAATGTGTCACACTTTCAATCACCATCTATCCTGCCGTCCTCTGCGGGGACGGCGGCAGCCTTCAAAGAGAATAAAGGCAAGGGACTTCATTTTGCGCTGGGGCGCCGCCGCGGCCGAGCAAACTCGGCAGGATCCTGACGGGGTCGTTTGGACCCGGAAGCTATGGCACCAGCAGAGGCTCGCACTGCCGGCCTCGCTGGCACCCAGAATCCCGCAGCCCCTGCAAGGGCACTCCTGGGCGGTGGTCGGGGAGGAGCTGGGAACGCGTTCAGAAGCCTGTGCTCGAGATTATTTGCCGCGCTGGCGGCGCTGCGAAGCTGGGCAGGCGACAGCGCACTTCTCCTACGCAACATTCCCGCTGGCTTAGCATATCGTCGGACCGATGAGGGGGCCAGCCAGCGTCCGCGGGTCTGGAGGGCATTCGCACTCGCTCTGAAGCGCCACGCGTCGTGGCTGGGCCCTGCATGGCGAAAAGAGTGAGGCGAGAAAGGCAGCTGGGCATCGAAAAATTCGATGCGGTACTCACGGCAGGCCGCCGCCCAGCGGGCGGTGCTCAGACCAGGAAGCAGCGGGGCGGCTTGGTCTCCTGGGTGCGCTGCCGATGCTCTGGCGGCCAAGTTGAGGACCAGCTGCGCCACCCAGCCACGGTCGTGGGCCCCCACGATGGTGGAGGCGTCGTACTCGAAGTTTTTGGCGGGAGGTGCTGTCGGGTCGTCCTCGCTGATCGGCGCGATGGTGATGACGACGTCCTGAGCGCCCGCCATCGGCGGGGTCACGTGCCGCACCGTCAGGGCCACGACCTCGGCGGGGCGCAGGTAGCAGTCGAAGGCGATGACGGACGCGGCCGCCACCAGGGGGAGGGTGCCCCCGCGGCGGAGCCACACGTCGCAGGCCAAGTGGAGGTACTCGATCGGCAACGAGTCGCGGGGCTGCTCGGGCGAGGCGCGCGCGAAGCCGTGCAGAGCGGCCTTCGCGAGCGGCAGGGTGGCTCGGTCCCGAGGCGGGAGCCCCAAGCAGTACGCCGTGCCATACACAGCGTACCTCGCCTTGGCAGGGGGCAGACCGTCGAAGAACATGGCGTCCAGAAACTCGTCCAGCACCGCGTCCCACGAGGCCGCGCCAGTCGGCTCGCGCCCGTGCTGCCTCGCCCGGCGCCCGACCTCCGCGAACGACTCTTGGTAGTGCCGAGCTGTGGTTGGGCGGACAGCGGCGCGACGGCAGGCCCCGGGGGCCTCACCGTAGGCCTCGCGGCGGGCGTCGGCCCGGCGCCTGGCTGCGCGCCGCGCCGGCGCAGGCGGCACGATGGGCACGGAAGTCCGCCAGTTCGTCCCGCCAGGGTTTCCCGTCCCAGTGCTGGACTGCCCCCTCCCAGCCGAGCCGGGCGGCACGCTCAAGGCGCGGGGCCGCCACACGTCGGCTGGGGGCTGCGGCTGGCTGCGCGCTGACTGCCAGACGCCAGTCCCAGAAGTCGTCCAGGAGGGGCTCCCGCGGGCAGCGGAGGCAGCTGGGCGGCGCAGCTGAGCGGCACACCCTGGCCAGTGCCACAGCAGGGCGAGGAGGGTACGCCGCGGCGAAAGAGGTACGCCACCGCGGGCGGGCCCCCGCCAGCTGCACCTTCCCGGCGAGGACGACATGGGGGGCCCCTGGAGCCGGACATCGGCGACTGAGGGTGGACCCCCCAGGCAGCGTGGTGTAGATCGTCGTCGGCTTCTTCCACGGGGCCCCGTAGGCACACATGTCGAAGTCACAGCGCACGGCGCCAAGCCTCGCCAGCGCCCGAGAGATCCCAGGATCGCCGAAGAGGCTGCTGCGAGCAGGGTTTTCCAGGATGATGTGGACGCCGCAGCGCGCCGCGACCCGCAGGACCTTGGCGGTGAAGGTCTTGCAAGCGGTGGTGGGATGGCCTCCGACCCCTGTGGTGCGGGCCGGCACCCATCCCGTGCAAGGAGTGCCAAGCAAGATGCACCACACCAACCCGCCAGTGATCCAGGCCAGGATCTCGCGCTGCACTCGTGGGTCCAGGAGGTCATGATGAGGCCCATGAACTCGATCGACAGGTACCGCGGTGCGCAGGCCCTCCTGCGCGGCGGCGGCGGTGGCCGCACCACAGCCGGAGTAGAGCTCCAGGAACGCCGGCCGCGAGGCAGGCCAGGAGGAGCGCCCGCGGGCGCCAGAGTCAGCGGGCGGCCGCGGCGGCCGCGGCGGGGGAGCCGGGCAGGGGGTTGTGACTTTGGAGGGCTGAATCCTCCCTCCCCTGCCCGGCGAGCGGGCCCCCCTGGCGGCCAGCGCCGCGGGCTGTCGGCCTCCGGCGACCGCGGCCTCCCCGCGAGGGCGCCCAGGGGGCGCAGCTGGCTCGGCCGCCTCTGCCTGCCATCCTGGCCCCACGGCGGCGGCCAAGGGCAGCTGGCGGAGGAGCGCCCCCGGCGCGCGGCGCCCGAAAGGCACCAGGCCCCGCCCGGCCAGGCGGGAATCGAAGTCCGACGGGTTGCGCTCGGTCTCCACGTAGCGCCGGTGCCAGGTGATGCCCGCGCCGATCTGAAGGGCGCACGCGCGGCGTGTGAGAGCAAGCAGCTCCTTGTCCCTCGCTCGACCCCGATCAAACGCCAGGATCTCCGACAGGTTGTCGCCGAAGGAGACGAGGTGGCACCCGTGCGACCGGGCGTCGCGCGCCTCGCGGTCGAGGCCGAGGAGGGCCGCCCGGGCCTCCTTGCAGTGGATCGCCGCCGGGCGCCGCCAGGAGCCCACGGCCCCACGGCGCCAGCGGCTGGGCCGCGCCCACTCCGCTGCGATCGGAGGCACCAGGCCCACCCGCTCTCGGAAGTCGCGGGGCGGGCGGCGGGAGCGGGGATCACCAGCCTGCAGCGGGGCCTCGCTGGGCAGCGGCTGCAGCGAGCCGGCGACCCAGCGGGAGAAGGCCCCCTCGGGCAAGAGGGGGGCGACTTCGGCCCCGCGGATGGCCGCGGTTGTCGCTGCGGGCCCGCCATCGTCGTCCACGAAGCGCCACCGCTCGCGCCAGACGGCCTCCCGCCAGAGGCTGGCGGGGTCCGCGGCGGTGAAGTGGAAGGCGTACCCTTCGGTGGAGGCGTCGCTGCAGTAGGCTCGGCCGAGCATCTCGCCCGCGATGTCGACGTGCGCGAAGAGGCACAGGCCGCGGGCGACAGCCAGCTCGGCGAGAGCCCCCTCCGGCAGCGGTCGCACCGCGGAGCCCCCCTTGCCGACGAACCGGTAGCACTCGCCGAGCACCGAGAGGAGGCACCTGCGCAGACAGAACTGATGGCAAAGGTGCCCCAAGAGGCGGTGCATGTGGTCCGGGGAGATGGCCTTGACCTGGAGCAACGTGCCGAGCCCATACCAAAGCCTCCACGATCGTCGGGAGGTGGGGCGGATCCAAGAGCGGCGCCCGTCGAAGTGCAGGCCAAGCGCCTCGAAGTCCAAGCACGGGTCGACGCGCTCGTGCACCGCGAGGCCCGCCTCCTCCAGCTCGTGGACCACGGCGGAGAGGAGGCGGGCGACGGAGGCCTTGTCACCCCCGATGACGTTGGCGTTGTCGACGTAGGGGGCGCAGATCGCTGTCCCAGCGGCCAGCGGCGGGGGCGGCTCCCTATCCCCCAAGAGGTGCTCGGGAAGCCCCAGCGACCGCTGCGCCCGACGGCAGGCCTCGGACACGGCGCTGTGGCAGAAGAACAGCGCCCAGCTCCAGCCCATAGGCAAGCCCGCGAAGCACGCCTCCAGGAGGGTGTCCTCGGCGACGGCCACGTCGCGCCCGAGGTCGGGGTCAAACGCAGTCTCCACCCCCAGCGCCCCCGCGGTGTCCTGGAGCCCCAGGCCGAAGTAGTGCGAGACCGTCGGCACCAGGAACTGATAGAAGCCGTCCTGGAGGTCGATGGAGCCTCCCCACAGCTCCTTGGAGCGGCATGCGCCCCGAGGCGGGGCGGGCTGAGCCGTGCCATCAGCTCCGGCAGCGTCCAGGGCGGCAGCGGCCACATAGCCCGGGTCGTGGATGAGCGACCCCACGGCCCCAGTGGTGGCCAGCTTGGTGTAGGGCGCCCGGCGGTGGACAGCGTTCGCCAGCCTCGCATCGAGGACGAGGCGGAGCTGCCCAGACTTCTTCTTGACAAAGAACATCCCGCAGCGGGCGGCGACCCTCGTCCTGTAGCAGATGAGGCCGCAGTCGGCGAGCCTCTGCACGAAGTCGCGGAGGAGGCGGGGGTTCGAAGCCAGACGCCGATCCCAGTGGGGACGAACAGGCTCGACTCCCTCCAGCTGGGCATCCCCCAGCGCGATGAGTGACGGGTCGGCAAGGTAGCGGGCCGCGTCGGCGCCCACCAGCAGCCGGGCGTCCTTCGGGCGCAGCCGCTTGGAGGTGACGGAGACGCGGTCTGGGTCGTAGGGCGCCGCGGCCAAGGGAACGTCCGTGTCGTAGAGGTCCTTTGCCTTGAGGAGCTCCGGCAGGGCGCCGGAGGGGAAGAGGTCGAACTCGAGTGGCCTCGGGCCCGCGGCAAGGGCCACGTCCGCGAGGCGCCTCCACGTCGCGAGCTGGGCGTCAGACAGCTCCCGCCCGTGGGGAAGGCGGCTGGGCCACACCGGCCTGGGCAGCCCACGGGCGCGCGCGGCTGCCAGAGCGTTAAGAGCGGCGGCGGCATCAAGCTGCAACGCGCCCACTGCGCCGGGCTCCACGAGCTCCCGTCCCGACGCTGAGCCGGGCAAGGAAAAGAATGACTTGGGCCGCGGGAGCGGGAACAGTCCACACTGCCAGCGGGAAGCACCACGGCGATCCATCCGAGCAGCAGCAGCACCACTGCGAGGCGGAGGGCCAGGCGCGAGGGGGAGGGCCTCGATGGCCCTACTCGTTGTCCTTGCCGCCCTTCTTGCGGCCGCTCTCCTCGGCGTAGAGACGCTGCTGTTTCAGCGTGAAGGCCTCCGTCTTCTGCTCGTCGGCGATGAAGCGGGCGAAGTCCCCGACCGCCAGGGTGGCGCCGCTGTCGAGGCGGCTGTGGATCATCATCTCGAGGCCCCGGAAGTCGGGGTTCTTGGGCGACTTCTTGACTGCGCGCTCGATGTAGAGTACCCGCCGAGCCAGCATCTCCATCGCAGCACTCTGGAAGATCTCGAGCTGGTCGAAGCAGAGCGCGTGGTGCAGCACGGACACGAGGCTCTGGTGATGCTTGGCCACGCCAGCCTCGGCGCTGACCCCAGACGACCTGGCCCACGCAGAGTGGTAGCTCTCCAGGGACTCTCCTGAGGCGCGGATCCCGCGCAGCAGCTCGAGCGAGGCCGAGGGCCCGCGGAAGGGCCAGTCCTTGGCCTCGGCGGTCGTCATCCCGTCGCGGCCCGTCTTCACAGGGAGCTCCGAGAGAGAGGCCAGGCCCTCCTTGAAGTCGAGGTAGCGGGCGTCCTGCGCGTCGCGGCTGATGGCGAGCACGCGGGGGTCGCGGCCGGCACCTGTCTGCTTCTCCTCCTTCCAGGCTGCCAGGTCGCCGGGCAGCAGCCTCTCGACCGCCACCCACCTCTGGTCGTCCATCCTGGCGAGCCCCGTGTGACCCCGGGAGACGAAGCGCGCGGGGTTGGAGGTGACGGCGACCTCGACGGCGGTGCCGAAGTCTTCGTCGGCGGGGTCGGCAACGTACCAGACGGCCGCCGAGGCCCCAGCCGCAGGCGCAGCTCCACCCAAGATGCTCGCCAGCGCGTGCGCCTGCTGCATCAGGCCCGCCAGCTCGTCCTCCCCCAACGGGTCGAAACCGAAGAAGTTCCCCCGCAGGCGAGGCGGGATGGGGCACCCCCGCACCAGCGGCACGATGCGCGACGTGGAGAGGTTCCGCACTTGGACATCGTGGGTTGGAGTCGCATACACCCACCGCCCGTCGTCCCCGATCTTGACCAGGAGGATGCGGTGGTGCCACCTGAAGTTCGGGTCGTCGTCGAACGCCTCGGCAATCTGCTGCTGCTCGATGTCGAGGGCCTGCGGGACGGCGGCCATCAGCGGCGACGCCGCGGCACCCAAACGTCAGGCTCGTCGAGAGCAGCCAGACCAGCACCCCCAGCGTCGCGGTCGCCCAGCGCCAGCGGCGGTGGCGCCGCACGGCCTGCGGCCAGGGCGGAGGGCGTGGCGGGGCCCCCGAACGAGGCCCCGGCCGTCGCCGTGCCGACCCAGCGGCCGTGGCACCACAGGCGGCAGGCCGCTGCGAGACCCAAGGCGAGGGTCGCAGCAGCCAGAGCGGCGGCCCACACCGCCGACGTAGCCCAGCCGCAGGTGCAGGCGGGGCAGGCGGCCGCCGCCGGGCAGGCGGCCGGCGAGGGGCAGACCGCCTCGGGGCAGACCGCCGCCGGGCAGACGCACGCCGGGCAGGGCACCGCCGGCGGGCAGGTCAGCGTGGGGCAAGCAGGCGCCGGGCAGGCGCAAGGCGGGCAGTCGAGGACGTGCCCGCAGGAGCCCTGCCCAGCAGCCTCGGGCCCGGCCCACCAGCCGCCGCTGAGGCCACCGAGGAACGCCGCGATCGCGGCGGCAGGGGCGCCGAGCGGGCCGGGCCCTCCCATCCCAAGCCAGAAAAGCTGCAGAGGACTCCGATGCGGACAGTGATAATGTGTCACACTTTCAATCATCATCATCATCATCATCATCATCATCATCATCATCATCATCATCATCATCATCATCATCATCATCATCATCATCATCATCATCATCATCATCATCATCAGCATCAGCAGCATCAGCAGCATCAGCATCAGCATCAGCATCAGCATCAGCATCAGCATCAGCATAAGCATAAGCATCATCATCAGCATCATCATCAGCATCATCATAATCATCATCAGCAGCAGCATCGTCGTCATCGTGGTCATCATCATCCGCATCACCACTGCTATCATTATCATGATTACCAGCATTACGTTGGGCGCCAGCTTCGCCTCCCACATCTCTCTGAGCACTGACAGCGCGTGTTGCCACTGCCCGCCTTTACTGCACGCGCCGACAGTCGCCATGTAGTGGCTTGGGTCGAGCTGCGCACCCAATCGAATCCCTTCGCGGAGCAACTGCAATGCTGCGCTCCATTGTTTTGCCCGACCGCAATTCTTGATCGACGTGTCGAAAGAAAACGTAATGCCTTGTCGAGAGCCTCGGCCGATGTCCAGCATCCGAGAAGAAATCCAGCAAGCCACTTCATCGCGGCTGGTTCGGCCCCAAATCAATTGAGCCAGAATGGCCCGAGCCTCCTTCTCCTTCTCGTTCTCCTCCTCATCCACGCCCCTCAACTCGTACCTGATCTCATACACCTCATTCTTCTCCTGCTTCTCCGCAACCTAATCAGCGAGGGGGCCGACTGGTCATTCATTGCCCCTTGGTGCGTGACCGAAGTGGCGTTCTGTCCGGCGGATTCCACTTGTTGTATTGTTGCGTTGTCGTCGTCCTCGCCAACGATCCGCCCGCGACCCGAAGCGACCCATCCCGAGACGCCTCCCGCGACGCACCACGCGACCCACCCGCGACCCACCTGCGACCCACCCCGCGCCCGCCCCCTCACTCCTATCCGCACCTGCGGCGTTCTGCGTAGTTGTTCTGCCGCTGCCCATCTCCCTCCTCCTCGTTCTCCCCCCGGTCATCCTCATCCTCGACACGTTCTCCTCCTCATCCTCCTCTTTCTCGACTCCGTCCTCCTCCTCCTCCTCCTCCTCCTCCTCCTCCTCCTCCTCCTCCTCCTCCTCCTCCTCCTCCTCCTCCCCATGATCCTCACCCCCGAACCCCTCAGAAACTCCTGAGACCCAAAAACCCACCACGCCACCCCCTCCGATCGTCTGAAAACATGTTGGACGACCTCCCCCCTCGTCCTGGTCTGCCGTGCAGGAGTGCGGGCCTTGCCAGAAACGGGGCCTGGATACCGGGGCCCTCCCCTGTGGGACTAGCGGGACCAGCTTTTCGTGCGGAGTCGTCTGGTGGACGCTTCCGGGCTCCCCGGGCCCAGAAACAGCCCCCTAGATGTAGGTCGGGCATGTCCCACTAGAGGCGGATTTTGGAGGGAAAGAATCAAAACAAATTCACAGATTGCACAGAATAGTAGAAACATCGTCTCCATACTATTGTTTGACTACTCTTACCGATTCCTCCTGTAGAAGGACATGCCCGATTTAATCCTTTATACGGAGAGCAACGAGAAGCCTCAGGACCCCCTCTCCCCAAGGACAGCACTCGCCATCGCTGGGACGGTCCATTCCCCGTGCGTTTTCGGTTTCGTGGGTTTATGTTTCGCACAATGGTCCAGGATGCTTCTCGATAGTCCTCGCCGAAAAAAGGCACACGTCCGAGCGACGCAGCGAGAAGCCTCAGGAATCCCTTTCCCCCCAGGCACATCAGAAGAAGCAGAGCAGAACGAAGGAGCGCAGCAAGCGGGAGAACACCAGCAGACTGGAGAACCGCAACAAGCGCGAAAACAACAGCCCCCCTTCACCCATCCCCTCCGTCATCTGAGTAGGTGGCCACATGTGAACCATACCCCCACCCCCCACGATCTTAAGGGGGGGGTCACTCCACTCGGGAGCTCCCAAACGAAGTGAAACCCGGTCCCCCCTTAGGAATCGTGGGGGGTGGGGGTAAGGTTCGCATGTGGGCACCGACCGACTGAGAGTCCACGGGTATCTCTGAGAGCTGGCGCGTCTGAGGTTGTATCGGCCACCGCAGCCATTATCGAGCGTTCCGGAATGCCCTGCGTGTTGTTTCTCTGCGAGCGTTCCGGAACGCTCTGAAGCGGTTGACCCTCATCCTACAAAGAAGTCAAACTAATGAAAGCTGGGAGCCCCGCGAAAATGGAAGTGTCCAGGGCAGGAAGACTGGCGGGACGACGAGAAAAGCACGAGACGAGTGTAATGAGGCCACCAGAGACGGACAGCACCAGAGGAAAAACAGCCAGAGATGGAAAAGGAGTGGAAGGGCTGGACCCGGCCACTCTTCCTGGCCTCCCTGAAAGCCTGCCTCATATTACGGATGAAACAAACGTATCCTGAGGAAAACTGGTCACCCTCCTCTCCCTCCTCCTCGTCCTCCTCCTCCCCCGCCTCCTCCTCCACCGCATCCTCCCGCTCGTCTCCCTGCTCCTCATCCTCCTCCTCCTCCTCCTCCTTCTCCTCCTCCTCCTCCTACTCGTCTTCCTCCTCCTCCTCCTCCTCCTCGTCCTCCTCCTCCTCCTCCTCCTCCTCCTCCTCCTCATACTCCTCCTCCTCCTCCTCCTCCCCTCCTCCCTCCTCCCCTCCCTCCTCCCTCCCTCCTCCTCCTCCTCCCTCCTCCTCGTCCTCCTCCTCCTCCCTTCCCCTGATGACGGCCTGGGAATGTCCGACCCCCCCCCGCGTACTGTTTTTTTACACAGATTTCCCCGGAATTGGGTTTTCGCCTGCATTTTTTCAAAATGCTGCTCTCGCTGAGGCGCCGGCCTCATTTTCGGGCCCCGCTCGTTCCGAATCGTGCTCCCGCTGCAGCGCTGGCCTCATTTCCGTGCTTCCGTTCGTTCCGAATCGTGCTCCCGCTGCAGCGCTGGCCTCATGTCCGCGCTTCCGCTCGTTTCGACTCCTGCTCCCGCTGCAGCGCTGGCGTCATTTCCCGTGCCATGCCACGGCATGCACTGCAATGCTAGGTTGATACTACGCTTTGCGGTGCTCTTCTACGCCATGCCATGCCGTGCTCTACAATGCATCGCGTACCCATCATTGCCCTGCTCGACATCCGACTGAGCGAGTAGAGAGGGGATCTGCGCCATGGTAAGGTATGGGAGGGAGGGGTATGATGTCAGATATGACGCGAGCGCACCTAGCTTGCCCTCCTCCCCCTCCCCCTCCTCCTCCTCCTCCTCCTCCTCCTCCTCCTCCTCCTCCTCCTCCTCTCCTCCTCCTCCTCCTTTTTTCGTGCGCGTGCTCGAGGCACCCTCTCCCCCGCCCTGCCCCAGCCGCCCACCGGCACGCCGGACAGGGCGACCACGAGGAAGGGCCCGCCCTCCGGCAGGGCCGCGTCCAGCGCGAGGCAGAGCACGCTGGGGTACCTGCGGAGGTGCCAAGAGAAGGAGGAGGAGGAGGAGGCGGAGGAGGAGGAGGAGGAGGAGGAGGAGGCGGAGGAGGACAAGGAGGAGGAGGAGGCGGAGGAGGAGGAGGAGGAGGAGGAGGAGGAGGAGGCAAGGGTGTTTCTCTATCTTCGGCCTCCAGGGGGCCCTCCCCAGGCCTCAAAGCCGTCAAAAGACGACTCGGGGTGAAGCACTGATCCCCAGGAAGGCGGCCAGACCTCGGGGGACCCACGTCATGATGCAGTCTCGACGGCGGAGGGCCTGGGGAGCCGCGAACGCTGTCCGTAGTCCACTCCCTCGCGGTCTGGATTTCCAGGGCGCGATCCCGTGGACACGCGACCGCACGGACGCGCTCCGCGCGGGGCACTCGCGAGGAGACGCCCCGCACCCACGGGGCCATGCTCTCGCGCCGTGGAGACGGGGCGCGCTCTCTCGAGCCGCGGTGCCCTCCGAAATCTCTCCGGGGCCCCAAAGCCGTGTGCTGACGGATCGCGTGGGGACCTCGGAATCCCCGACGACCTCGACGCTCCGTCACCACACGGTGACGCTCGGGATCCCCGGCGGACCTCCCCGACGACCTCGACGCTCGACCTCGACCTTGGGATCCTGGAGGCCCCGGTCGCCCGAGACGTCCCTGGAGAAAGGCCCGAGTCCCAAAACAGTGCGTCGGCAGCGACTCCGCACTGACTCACCACGCGGTGTGGTGACCACAACGCTTGGCGGCCTCCGGATCTCCGGCACTGCACCTTTTGAGCCCGATTCCCTATTCTTCGAGATAACGCCCGTGACCGTCTCCGCCCTCCCCCTCCCCCTGGGTCACGTCACGATTCGTGCCGGCGCTGGGTGGGACCATTCCGACGCCTTCCCAGACAGCGGCGGCGCGAACCGTGACGTGACCCACCCCCTCGCCCTGTCCCCCTACCCCCCTCCGTCATCCCCCCCCTTCCCTAGGTGCCTCCTAGGTGGGGTCGTAGTAGATCGGGTCGGAGGATCGCGCCGCATCGCAAATGCACCGCCGATGCATCGTCGATGCATCGGCCGACGCATCGGCGACGCCAGCATGGCGAAAACCGGGCGCCACATCGAGCCGCATCGCCGATGTATCAGCGATGCGGCGCGATCCTCCGACCCCATCTGCTCCGACCCCATCTAGGAGGCCTAGACTCCCCCTCCTTCTCCCCCGTCGCCAGGGGGAAGGCACGGTGGGCTTGTGTTCCGCCGCCGCCACCATAAGTAGGAGGGGGAGGGGATCCTCCTCCTCCTCCTCCTCCTCCTCCTCCTCCTCCTCCTCCTCCTCATTCTCCTCCTCTCTTCGTCCTCCCCCCACCTCATTCTCACACGTCGCCGTCGCCAGGGGATGACACAAAAAACGGTCCCCTTTCCTGCCCACGACGACGCGCCCCTGGAGCCCCTCAGCACCAAAACCCCGAGGCAGCCGACCGCGGAGCGCTCCCGTAACACCTCTGGGGACCGCGCGGGAGAGCGCTCCGCCCGCCGAGCCTCTCTCGGGCGGCGACGAGGAGGGAGGCGGAGGAGGAGGAGGAGGAGGAGGAGGAGGAGGAGGAGGAGGAGGAGGAAGAGGAGAAGGGGAGGGAGGAGGAGGAGGAGGAGGAGGAGGAGGAGGAGAAAAAAAAGGGAGGGAGGGAGGGATGCAGGGAGGGAGGGAGGGAGGGAGAGAGGAAGAGGAGGAGGAGGAGGAGGAGGAGGAGGAGGAGGAGGAGGAGGAGGAGGGGGCGGAGGAGGGGGAGGAGGAGGAGGAGGAGGAGGAGGAGGAGGAGGAGGAGGAGGAGGAGGGGGAGGAAGGAGGGAGGAAGGGGAGGAGGGCGACGGCTGGAGGAGTCAAACAAGGAACCGAGGTCTATTCACCACCGCTCTTCTCAGGCCATGCACTGAGATTTGCCCAGGAAAGCGGATCCTTGTGTATACGGGATCCTGGTGTATACATGTTTCGTTGTTTCCCCGGGAAAACGGGGAAAACAAGTATACACCGCACCACCCCGACGTCGTCCCCGACCCTCAGAAAGCCCTCGGATTGAAAAACAGCCCGCCACTGGCAATGTATTTGTTACAGCTTCCGAATCAAAACTTCGCCTTGCACCTGGAACGGATGAGCTTCTAAAAAAGTAACGCTTTCCTGGGGGGAGGAGCGGGCAGGCTGCCATTGTGCCCAGCGCAACCAGGCTGCCAGCAAGCCGAAAACGGCCGAACAGACACACGATCAGACTGCCATAAAGCCTGTCGGTTGGTTGGCTGTCTACCTCCAGGGGGCTGCCTTCCCGAGGGGGAACGATAGGCGGGATCTGGCTCAGGGGTGGGGGGGGAACATCAACCTGGAACCGGCGACACATCGCCGATGGCGAAAATCGGCGACAGGACCTCGCCAGCAAAGCCGCACGGTCCTGGATCGGGCGCGCCGTCGGGGCCCAATCGGCTCAGAGGGAGGAGTGCGTCGACCCCCAATGAGGAGCTGGGGGTCGACGCACTCCTCCCTCTGAGCTTGCCACCCCCCCCAGAATTGCCCCTGGCTTCAGTTCCGCCCGCCCTTCAACCCTGCCCGTCGGCGTCCGCGAAGGAACACCCCGACACCGCCCGCACCCCGCCCGTGGCCGGTCGGGCACCCGCACACCAGCACCCCGGAGCTGCCAGCCGAGAGGCTGGTGCGCAGCAACGCGCCCGCCTCCCTCACCAGCGTGCTCCAAGGCACGCCGCCGAGCCTCTCGCGAGGAGGAGGGGGCGGAGGAGGGAGGAGGGAGGAGGAGGAGGAGGAGGAGGAGGAGGAGGAGGAGGAGGAGGAGGAGGAGGAGGAGAAGGAGGAGGAGGAGGAGGAGGAGGAGGAGGCGGAGGAGGAGGAGGAGGGGGAGCGGGACAACGATGAAAGGGGAGGTGGTGCTCGCGGGCGTCAAATCACAATCGCCCCCCCCGCCCCCCTCGGGGACGGTTGTACAAACAGGGAGCGACAGAGACAACGGCGTTCGGGTCGAGAGGCCTAACGGAATCATTCCACGAACCTGCGCTGCAGGGTGGGACGAAGTCCCAGGAAACAGACACGACGACGATCGAGAAGAAAAGCGAATGGGGAGGGCGACGAGCAGAGGGGAGGAAAGAAAGGGCAGGGGACGCCTAAAGTGCTTCAAGGGGAAGCAGAGAAGTTGGCCTCAAACAATTATTTCCTACCCTATATTTACTCTAGAGCACTAGACCTAAGAAAAGGATGGGGATATATAGAATGGTTGTTCCGATGGTCGTCCCGAGGATCAATCAATAATGGCATCAACCGGTCGATTGATGCTGGGACCGAACAATAGATAGCAGCCCCAGTACATAGTGAGACTGATGCTTCGACCCAAAAATCTAGCAGGGTTATCCCGATGATTGTCCCCATACGTGTCCCGATGGTTGCGCCAGCGGCTGCTTCACTAGATAGGTAGGGGAACTGGCAGATCGATGATAGTGATACAAGCATGTGGACAGGATCTGTAAATTTATGTGTGCAAAGATAGGCATGTACAAAGCAAACTGAAAGGTTCTTCCGATGGCGGGTGGTTCTCCCGGCAGCCAGATACAAACATCGACGGATATAAAGACAGCCTGGCCTTACTGATAGCGGTAATATTAGAACAATAGACGAATGCATAGATGGGCAAGAGCGCGTTTCACGGGCGTTTGCCGTGGGAACGTTCGGCGGCGCGTTTCGATCCGGGTGGTGCCCCCCCCAACACTCGGCGCCGTCGATCAGAACCAGGGGGACTCCCCTTCCCCCTAGCCCGCCCCCCCTCCCGAACCCCGCCCCCCCCCATCCCAAGGGGGGGGGTCCAAATCCCCCCCCTCCCTCCCCCCCTTCGGCGCGGGCGCCGGTGCTGGCGCCCGCCAGCAGCGCCGACGGCGGGGACGCCGCGACGATGACCAGAGAGGGCCCAGGGGAGGGGGGGGGTCCAAACCCCCCCCCGCGCCGCGCCGGCGCCGGCGCTGGCGCTGGCGCTGGCGGCGGCCAACAACGCCGACGGCGGGGACGCAGCGACGATTACCAGAGAGAACCCAGAGGGCCGCAGAGGGAACACACAAATCGCCATATCGAGCCCTCGCCCCCCGAAAGCCACCGAAGGGCCCTGAGGAAGGTCAGCGAGGCTTCATACATCCTCCTCAGACGCCCCCGAGACCCTTCTGACGAGACCTCAAAACTCTGACCCAAAGCCAAAACGCGGTGGAGGGAAGAACCGAAGGCCACACCACCACCACCACAAACCACCACGCCACCACCACCACCACCACCGCCACCACCACCACCACCACCACAACCACAACCACCACCCACCACCACAACCACCACCATCACCACAAACCACAACACCACCACCACCAAAAACGCCACCACCACCAGCACCACCACAACCCAACCCACCACAACCCACCACAACCCACCACAACCCACCACAACCCACCACAACCACCATAACCACAAACCACCACACCATTACCACCACCATCGCCACCACCGCTACCACCACAACCATCACCACGACCCAACCCCACCACCACAAACCACCATACCACCACCACCACAACCATCACCACCACCACCCACCACCCATCACCCAACACCACCACCAGCGCCGCTACCAGCAGCACCACCTCCACCACCAACACCACAGCCCACCACCACCACCACCACCACAAACCACCACGCCACCACCACCGCCGCCACGACCACTACCACCACCACCACCTCAACACAACACCACCACCGCCAACCCTCCACACAACTCACAACCGCCACCACCACAACAACCCACCACCGCTACCACCATCACCACCACTATCTACCACACCACCACCACCACCACCACCACCGCCTTAACCACCACCACTACAAGCAGAACAACCCACCACCACCGCCACCACAAACCACCACACCACCATCACCACCGCAACCACCACCACCACCAGCACCACCTCCAAAAACCACCGCCACCACCACCGCCACCACCACCGCCACCACCACCGCCACCACCACCACAAACCACCACATCACAACCACCACCACCACCGCCACCACCACCGCCACCACAACCCACCACCACCACCACAAACCACCACCACCACACCATCAAACCACCACCACAAACCACCACCACCACAACAACCACCCACCACCACAGACACCAGCACCAACACAACCACCAGCACCGCCACAACCACCACCACCGCCACCACCGCAACCACCACCACCGCCACAAACACCACCACCACAACAAACCACCACTACAACCACCACAACCACCACCACCGCCACCACCACCACCACCACAACGCCACGCAATGCAGCCCAGCGTGTTGGTGGCCGAGGTTGTGGGCGCTGCCGTGGCCGCTGGTCCGGAACAGGGTGAAGTACGCCTCGTACTTGAACTCCGACGGATTAAAGTTGGTATTGTACACGATGAACACCTTGTCGTGCGCGCCAGAGACCTCGACCGTCACGGAGAGGCCAGGGACCTCGGTCCACGTGTCCTCGGCGACACTGGCCGGCCCCGAGCACCTGGAAGGCCCAGTCGCAATCGAGCCTGGCAGGCGTATGAGGGACAGCTGGCGGTCGTCGTCGTCCAGCTGGCACACGGCGGTCGCGTGCTCCTCGCTCGTGACGGCCGCTTTCACTTGCGAGCGTTTTCTTATTCGGCGGTTCGACATTGGGCGGAAGAGGGGGGGGCGGGGGCCTGGCTCCAGACCGCTGCGCGATGCGGCCATGTGCAACAGTGCGTCTTGTGGGGGCGACCTCACCTGCCTGCGGCAAGCGCCACAACCAGCCAAGATCCTCTCCTTGGAGGAGGGGCGAGGGCCCGCGCCGGTCGGCAAAAGAAGGAACAAGAGAACGATCACCTTAGTACAGGTGAGGCCCAGGATCTGGGTCGTCGACCAGCGCGACCACCATCGCGCGCCTGGCGTCCTTCTGCAGCGAGCGGACGGACTGCAGCCCATAGCTGCCTGGGTCGAGGCCCTTGCCGTCCCGCAGGATCGTGAACCTCCCGCGGGCGCCCTCGTCGGCCCACAGGGCCGTGTACTTCACGGTGCAGACGACCAGGACCTTCTCCCCGGGATTCGTCACCGAGATCTGCTGCAGCCCCAGCACGTCGTGCCAGCGCCCCGGGCGGACGGTGCACACCTCGTGGCTGCGGGCGGTGGTGACCTGCCCGCCGGGAATGGTGACGGCAGTGAGCGCCCTGCGTGTTTCGTCCTTGCTGAGCTGGAAAGAGCCCTTCAGCAGGCAGTGCACGCTGTAGACTAGCTCCATCCGCGCCCTGCCAGGCTCGTCTAGCCAGGGCATCAGCACGCCCTCCGTTTGCCCTAGCGAGTGCGTCCAGTTCACGAAGTGCGGCCCGACCAGGTAGGAGCCGCGCTTCAGGGTCCAGGCAATGCCGTCGTGGTTGTCCTGCATACTGGCGGGCAGGTTGCAGATCAAAAGGACCATGTTCGTGCTCTCCACCGTCTTCACGGCCACGCGCAGACCCTTGACGGGAAGGTAGCCCTCGGTCTCGATGGCGGCGAGGTCGGCCCTGTGCTGCACCTCGACGAGGTTGCATCTCCCGGTGCGCCACGACGAGGTCTCCGCGGGCCAGGTCCCTCTGGTAGAACTCCTTCGGGTACTCGGGATCGTTGGCGGACTTCTTCTCCTGCTCCCTCAGGGGCCTCCCAAATGGGGTCCGAGTGGGTGGGGTCGGTGGACCGCGCCGCATCGCCGAGGCATCGCCGATGCATCGGCGATGCGTCGGCGATGCGTCGGCGATGCATCGGAAACGCCGGCGTGGAGAAAGCCCGCCTCAGCATCGAGCTGCATCCCCGATGCATCGGCGATGCGGCCCAGACGACATCTGGCCGCTACGATGCATCGACATCGGCGATGCGGCCCAGACGACATCTGGACATCTGCATCGGCGATGCGGCCCAGACGACATCGATGCATCCCCGATGCATCGACATCTGGCCGCCACGATTTGTTCGATTCGTGGGCCCTGCATGAAGGTGCGGACCACTTCCCCAGGGCCGGTCTTCCGTCCTGTTGACGGCCCAAAAGCCCGGCGAGGGGTCCCCGGAGGCCGCAAACGGCCAAAGACCCACCGCTCCAACTTTTCTGGAGCGTCGGACCTCTGGGGCGCGATCCACCAACCCCATCTACAGCCGAGCCGTACTATAAGGATGCACGGCAGAAGGATGCAAAAGAGCCTTGGAAGGTCACGTCGAAGCTCTTCGAGCGGGGCGCGGCCTGCGAAAGTGGCCAAGGTCATGTTGTGCCCATCGTGCTTGAGGACGAGATCCCAAAGATACATTCGAGCACCCCGAGAAGCATCGCAGCAGTGTCCTCCCGACAGGCCGGCGAAGCGCCGCACAAGCATCGCCTCCCAGGGCCCGGTACGGAAACACCCTGAAGTTTCGATACCTCCTTGGTGCTCGCAGTTATTTCTGACGATCAAGACTAAAGTAGGTTGGAACATCGTAAGACCATCGGGCCGGGCGAAAGATGGGGATAGCAAAGGGGGAGTTAGAGAATCAGCTCACGTAGCTGATTTTCCCGGCGCCTCCCGGCGCAGGAGGCGGCTATATGTATCGAGGAATGGGCCCCTCGGTGGGGCCGAAACCAGCTGCATGCAGCAGATTTCGCAACCCCTTTTTCTCAATCCCCCCCTGTCGTCTGGCCCGAGACCATGGATGGACCGAGGAGGCCAGGATGCCAGGGTACCCTTGGGAAGCTTGCCCATCCTTCTGCGGGCTGACTGTATGGCTGGACCCCCTCTGGGAGGACAGGTGCCCCGCTCGTGGGTGGCCCCCCACTCCCTGGCCCTGGGGGCCCGGGGGCGGGCCTGGCTGGGAGCCGCTCGAGGCCCCGCCTCGGGGGTCCTCCGGCCTCCCACGATGGGCCACTCTTCCACCGCTCTCCCACCACATGCAGGCAGGCCTCCTCCTGCTCCTCCTCCTCCTCCTCCTCCTCCTCCTCCTCCTCCTCCTCCTCCTCCTCCTCCCCCTCCTCCTCCTGGGCGGCGCGGCGCGCGGCGCTGCGGGCGCCTCCACCTGCTCGCCGGCGCCCCCCCGGCCGGCGGCGCCCGTGCCGTGCCCCGCCAGCCCCGTGCCCGCGATCTGGCCCCACACGTTGGCCTGCCCGATGGCGCCGAGCGTTCGCCTGGGCCGATGGGCCGACTCTCCACCACCACTGGCATAGGCAGGAGAGGCAGGAGAGGGAGGAGGAGGAGGAGGAGGAGGAGGAGGAGGAGGAGGAGGAGGAGGAGGAGGAGGAGGAGGAGGAGGAGGAGGAGGAGAGGAAGGAGAGGAGAGGAGAGGAGGAGGAGGAGGAGGAGGGAGGAGGAGAGGAGGAGGAGAGGACCTCCCCATCCTCCCTTCTCCTGCGGAGGACGAGAGGGGAGGAGGAGGGGGAGGAGGAGGAGGAGGAGAGAAGAGGGGAGAGGAGGAGAGGAGGAGGAGGACGACGGAGAGGAAGAGGGGGAGGAGGAGGGGAGGAGGAGGAGGAGGAGGAGGAGGAGAGGAGGAGGAGGGAGGAGGAGGAGCAGGAGGACGATGAGGAGGAGGAGCCTCCTCCTCTCCTCCTCCGCAGGAGGAGGAGGAGGGGGAGGAGGACGAGGAGGAGGAGGAGGACGGAGGAGGAGGAGAGGAGGAGGAGGAGGAGGAAGGATGAGGAGGAGGACGAGGAGGAGGAGGAGGAGGAGGCCTGCCTGTGGTGGGGAGGAGAGGGGGCGAGGAGGAGGACGAGGAGAACGAGGAGGAGGACGAGGGGGAGGAGGACGAGGAGGACGAGGGGGAGAAGGACGAGGAGGAGGACGAGGAGGAGGAGAAGGAGGAGGAGGAGGACGAGGAGGAGGAGGAGGACGAGGAGGAGGAGGAGGACGAGGAGGAGGAGGAGGAAGAGGACGAGGAGGAGGAGGACGAGGAGGAGGCCTGCCTGTGGTGGGAGCGGTGGAAGAGTGGCCCATCACGGGAGGCTGGAGGCCCCCCGAGGCGCGGCCTCGAGCGGTTCCCGGCCAGGCCCGCCCCGGGCCTCCGGGGCCCGGGGGCGGGGGGCCACCCACAAGCCGGGCCAGGAACCCAGAGGTCCAACGCATCGAAAAAAGTCAAGACGGAGGTCTTTCGTATTTTTCGGCCTCGAAGGGCCCTCGCCGGGCCCCGGGACCGTCCAAAAACGACTCAGGATGAGAAACTGGTCCCGGGGAATGGGTCGAGACTTCTGGGGACTCCGTGTTAGAAAAACAGGACATTGGATTTTTGGGAAATCGGACGTGGCCGTGTGTTGCTCCCATCGTACTTAGGGGCCACATCCCAGAAATAGTTTTGAGCATCCGGAAAATTGTCGGAAGAGTGTCGAAACGGTGTCGAAACAGTGTCGGACGAGCGTCTCCCAGGGCCCGACACGTGCAAACCCTCGAGTTTCGGATGCTGTTTCTAGTGCTCCAAAACTCGCTCTGGGGATCACGGCTAAAGTAGGTCGGGGCATCAGAAGCGTGGCCCCGAGGTCGGCGGCGAGCGAGGGGGGGGAAACGAGAGGGAGAAGGCCGTCTCGGAAGGCGGCGGGGCTCCTCAGAAGCCCATGCAAGCCTCCTGAGAGGCTTTCTGTGGCTTCGGGGGAGGCTCCGAGGACGTCTCAGAAGGCCGGGGGGACTTGCGAGCCTTCTGAGCAGGCCCGCCCCTTCTCGCTTCCCCCCCTCGACTGCCGCCGAACATCTGGACGCCCGAAATGGGCACGGGAAACATGGGTACAATGCCCAACAACAAATGTTGTCCCAAACCAACAGCGGCCGCCGCTGTTGGGCAGGCGGCCTTCTGTCTCAAATGGAGACAGGCCGCGGCGGCGCGGACAGCGAGTCCTGTTCAAAATGATCAGGAACTGCTGCTGGGCATTGTGCCCATTCTTTCCGTACCCATCTCGCTCGTGCAGAGAACAGGAGTCCGCGCCCACGGTTCTCAGGGAGCCCTCCAAGTGGCCTCCAGGGCACTCCTCACGAGGCGCGGGTGGCCCCCCGGGGGCTCCAGGCTGACGCGCGAGCTGAGGGCACCCTGGGCCAGGGTCACCTCTGGCGACCTCCGAGGAAGGTCTGCGGCCCAGGGCCCAGGATAGGACTGCCCAGGGCTGGTGTTGGGCGTCGCTGGATGGGGGGGCGATGCATGGGGGGGGGGTCATCGGCCACACGTAAGAGTAACCCTGGGTAAGAGTGACCTTTGGTGCGCGGCTTTGGGGGGGGGGGGGCCAAATCCAGGCGCGCTAGCCGCTGCTACCGCTTCGCGTTCGGCCATCTGGGGGCCCATCTGTGCCCGCACCAAAGGTCACTCCGGCGAAAGGTCATTCTTACGTCTAGTCGAGGTCATTTGTCGGGCCCTGAAGGCCACTGGGCACTAAAGGGTCCATTTTCTGCAGCCCTCGGACCCCCCCTTCCAATTACGCGAGGCCCAAACTATGTCCGTTCTCCGGGCGCCGGAATGTGATGAGGTCATTGAGATAGCCGTTGACGGCGGCGTAGTCGGACGACCGGGACAGCCCCAGCAGCCCAGAGGTCGACGCGAAGACCTGGAAGAAGGTGATGCCCTGCGAGGCGCAGTTCTCCTGCTTCGCCCCCGTGCCATCCTCCGCGAGGAGCGCGGTCTGGATCACCCATTGCAGCAGACCGCTGCAAGATCTGCGCCGTGTCTGAAGCAACGGCGGCTGCAGAGAGGGGCGAGGAGCAGGAGGAGAAACACGATAGCCCTCCCAGGCGCGGATACGAGGGATGGGACGTTCTGGGCTCGAGAATCGACGAGCCTCCGCATAAGAAAAACAAGCCAAGGTATAATCCTTCTGCTGGCAAGGAAAAGACGACGCACGAAGAGAACGGGATAGGGGAGGATGGAGATGCGGAGACGAGGGGATAGAATAGAGGAGTTGACAGGAGAAGGCCTGGTCGGCGTCACATGTCTCGAAATCGATGCGAGGCGCAATGATGGAGGAGCAGATGCGATCGGACCCGGATGCAGGACCGCTCCCACCTTTGGGGGCTTGAGGTCCTCGCATGTGCGGCTGGCCACGCCCTCTGGGAATCTGGCAGCGTCTGCTCGCGCGTGGGTGCGACACCGCTGAGATGTCCGAGGCTGATCACTTTTTTACTCATATACGTCCCAGTGCAAGGCTGCGGCCCGCGCCCGCTTGGCCTCTCTGAGAAGGCGCTGGCAGTCCGGGCAGCAAACAGTTGAGTGGCAAGCAGCAGAACTATTGGACTGAAGTGGCGCTTGGCAGGCCGCGCGGAAAAATGAAGTTAGCCAGCCCCGCTGCGCGTGATCGGCGCACTCTCGGGGCAGCACCACCGTCGTTTCCACAGCCGCTCTCCCAGCTTGCCTATGCCTTCACCTCCTCTCCCGCCGCCAGAGAGCAGTCAAACATTCACACAAACCTAGCATCCGCTGGGAATCCTGGCACTGAACCATTTAGCGGCAGGCGCAATACACGATGCAAAGCACAGTGCACTGGTACCTTGGAAGTCGCTGGGCGCGATCACGAAGCAGGCGACTGGCACAAGTTCAGAACAACAGCGCTGGGGGCGGCCGCAAAACCGCAATCCTGGCCCTGATACTCATCATCCTCCTCACAATTGCATGTCTCAGCCCCCACCGCCACTCCAGGCGCCATAATGCTTCCGAACGAAATTATAATCAGTCCCCCCGCAAGTCTGCGGCCAGCGCCCGCTTGGCCTCTCTGAGAACGCTGGAAGTCCAAGCAGCAAGCGGTTGGGCGGCAGGCCAAATAAACATCGGGCTGAAGTGGCGCTTTGCAGGCCGCCTCAGGTGATCCCAGAGAAATTGATCGAGCCAGCAAAGCTGCACGTGGTCGGTGTGTTGTCAGGGTGGCACCAGCGGCGTTACCACAGCCGCTCCCCCGGCTTGCCTCTGCCTCCACCACCTCTCCCGCCGCCAACACTCCTCCTCCTCCTCTGAAGGGGAACTGGGACACACAAACACATACACACAAGTGACCAGACTCCCAATAGTTTCCCACATGTTCTGGGTTTTTGTCAAGCCCCCACTTCCCATATTTTCCCATATTCTCCTGGGGGTCGACTGTGAACTGTTTCTCTCCCCGCTTGAACCCCCCAGTTCTTTTAGCCGACGCTCACCAGAGGTTTGTCACAGAGCGGTGGCCTCTCGGGCCGAAAACGGAACAGATGAGTTCCACTGAACTTCCTGCCCCGTCTTGCCTCTCGCCAGCGCCGCCAGCCCCGAGCGGCCGATTTTCCCCCCGGAACCCGAGGCAGGGCCCTCGGAGGCCTTTGAATCCAGAAACCCTCCACGGGACACCAGACCGAGACCAGAGAAGGGCCGCCAGCAGCCCGAAGGGAAAAAAGGCGCTGGGTGAGGCAAGGCGTGACTGAGAGGGCAACGAAACTCCCAAGAGCGCTTTTCCTCCAATGAGGGCGGCTCGAGGGTGGGAGCACAAAGCTTCGGACGAGGCGGCGCGCGTCGTAAGCAGAATGGGGGGTGAGCGTGGCACGAAACAACACACATTAGGAACATGATATTATGTTTCTCTCCCCGCTTGAACCCCCCAGTTCTTTTAACCGACGCTCACCAGAGGTTTGTCACAGAGCGGTGGCCTCTCGGGCCGAAAACGGAGCAGATGAGTTCCACTGAACTTCCTGCCCCGTCTTGCCTCTCGCCAGCGCCGCCAGCCCCGAGCGGCCGATTCTCCCCCCGGAACCCGAGGCAGGGCCCTCGGAGGCCTTTGAATCCAGAAACCCTCCACGGGACACCAGACCGAGACCAGAGAAGGGCCGCCAGCAGCCCGAAAGGAAAAAAGGCACTGGGTGAGGCAAGGCGTGACTGAGAGGGCAACGAAACTCCCAAGAGCGCTCTTCCACGACTCCCTCTCTGGCGGTGCCGAAAAGACCTAGGCCACATCGTAGGCCAGCAAACTGCCAAGATAACAGAAAGTCTTTGATGGCATGCAGGTGAGAACTGCATCTCTGAAAGGGCCTGCTGACCTTCTGCTATGTATATACAAGCAGTGACTGAATCCTGCCATCTACCCTTCTCAAGGGTGGCAGGCATATTACGAGTTCTCACAAAATACGATGTGGCCCCCCCCCCCCCCCCCCTCGTCTAAGACTGTAAGGTCGGAACTGAAATTGCTGGCATTCGAGGGCTGTGCACAACTGCTCAAACTTGTCACGAAATTCACTAATGTTCGAGTTGAGGATGAGAGCTTCAGGACTCAGATGGCGAAGCAAGAAACTGGCGAGCTGTACAACTGACGGGTCATCGATCACAACTGACTCCTGCCGATGGAACCGCAAGCCACTTTTTTGTGATCGGAAGAATGATCACCATCTTGGCGCGAGCCTCATCGATAGCTATCTGCCACCGGCGCAGCGTCAGCACCTCGGTGGTCCTCAGGACGCCTGCGAAGCCCAGAACGAGCAGCACTGCGATGTCATTACGGCCCCAGCCTCTCGCCGTGGCCGCCATCGCCAGCAGGACCACCTCGGGCAATGGCAGGACGCGCTGCGGCAGCTCGAGGTTCTGCCAAGCTCGCAGCAGTCGCCAAGAGGCTGGCAGGATGCGCTTCTTCCGCAAGAAGAACTGAACTGCCGACAAAGCGTTGCCCGCCAGGCCTTGCGGGTGGCCCTCGGTCCAGAGCCACTCGATCCACTCGGCCACGAGTAGGTCAAGCTTGTCAACGTGATCTGAAGTACCCGTCCAAATCAAACCTCGGCCCGCAGACCAATCTGAAAACTGTCTAACTGCATTGTGGTAAAAATCGAGCGTCCGCGGCTGCACCAGATTGTGAGAGAGGCGCCCCACTGCAGCTCGAAGGTGTCGACGTGTGGCCTGATCTGCTGCCGCTCGCACGCGGCACGGTCTACGCACTGGCATCTGGCGGCCGCGCGGACCTCACCGCCGCCCGCGATGGATGATCGGCGGGGCTGCGGTCGGTCTCTGTGTAACCATGCACGGGGCGAGCCAGAGCAGCCAATATCAAAGCACCAATACGTCGAACTGAGATATGCAATAGATAAGAAGATGAGCGACCACGAGTGATCACTCCCAAACCTGCCTGAGAATCCATCAAATGACAGAACCGCGCGCGTAAATGATGAGAAGAACGAAATCTCCATCTGAGAGCCCCCAGCGTCGCACGCACCTCGCGGCCCGTGATGTGCGAGGGTCTCTTCCACTCCCAGATGGCGGTTGCGCGCCAGGTCCAGCGGGCCACGCTGATCGGCCTCCTGGGCCACAGATCTGGCCGCATCGCCTCGAAGGTGTCCAGCCTGATGTCGCTGCCGCGAGCTTCAGCCCGACGCGCCAACTCCGCCACGATCACGATGTTCGGGTCCAGCGCCGCGTCCGGCTCCTCCAGGTTGTGCTGCCTGATGGGCACGCCCTCATCGTGGTTGACGTCGTCGAGGGTGACGCTGGCATCCTCGATCGTGGCGCCGCCGCCTATGTCGCGCATCTCAACTACCGAGGGAACGGCGTGCAAGTACCCAAACTTCACCGCCCAGTGCGACAGGATCCACGCCACCACCAGGCACTGGAAGCTGTTGCCCAGCAGGGAGCAGCGAGTCGCCTCCAGCTCGTGCTTCTCCAGCTTTCTGGCCCTGGTGACCCGAGCTGTGATGGTGTGCCCCGGCAAGAAATCGAGAAGCAGCTCTCTCTCCACGCTGTTGGGTGGTCTGAACACACTGTTGGGCTCCTCGATGCAGTTCTCGTCCTTAAACTGGCATGGCGCGTAGCAGTACCCGGAATCTCGCCATCTCTGAAGCTCCTCTTCAGAGCAACGTTGCAGCCCAGTAGGAAACTTCCCAAGTGCGCGCCGAGGGATACATCGCAAGAATGTTGGCAACCGAAACTGCTCATCCGCGTCCCCCGCCCACTTGAGATCTGGCTCAGCCAACGCCTCACCGGGCCAGGACCCCCAGGCACGTGGATCATCTTGACGCCGTCGGAAAAGGAGACGTCGCCTTGCCACTCGCACAGCAGGTTCTCGTCGATCCAGTACAAGCGGTCGCGATAGCAGTGCGCGATGCAGCCAGCTTCGACACGAACTGGCTGGTGACCGAGGTGCTCGCTAATAACGTTGCGCGGCTCGGCGTCCATCGAGGCCACGTTCTCGATCAAAGTCAAGAACCGACAGAACTCGACCAGCACTTCCTCCAAAAGCAAGCGGATGTGGGTGATCTCAAAGAACAGCTTAGAGCGCCTCCCCTGAAGCCCGACGCGCTCCACGTTGATGCGAGCGAGGTCGGTGCACGGGCTCCCGCCGATGAGGAGGGTCCACTTGATGTGGGGCACGCGGTCCCTGATCGCCATCGCCTCAGCGTGCCCGAAGGGCTGCGCGTCGCCAACCTCCAGCACCTCGGGCCACGCGTACTTGGTCACCCGCTTGGCCTCGGCATCGATCTCCGCGGACACGAACAACGCCGGGGCGAGACCCAAGAGGTCCAAGGCCCTGCAAGCTCCTCCTATCCCATCGAAGAGGGGCACCAGCACCACCTCGTCGCGGAAGTCCGTCGCGAGCCTCCTACTCGCTGCTCTTGCCGCTGCAACTCCCTCTCGCCGAAGAAGAACGGAACGGCAGACTGCGCCCCTCTGCATGCTGGCGTCGGACACCGTCACCAGGCCGCTGATGGGCACGCGCAGGTCGCAGCGCAGCAGTGGCAGCAGCGTCAGAGCCGCGATGAGCTCCTCGCGGACCATGGCAGGCAGTGGAGCCTGGCCCTGGATGCGGACCAAGAATCGCCACAACTCGGTGAAGCACACCATCGCCTCCCTCCTGAAGAGCAGACAACGCACCCAGCGGCCCGCCAAGATCTGCATCCACTTCTGCGTGGCGAACTTCCTCTTAAGCGTCTCGATGGTGAGAGAGACCAAACGCTGCACGAACTGGGCGGGGGGTGCGATGGTGCCCTGAGCCCCGTCGATCGCCTCCCCCAAGGACTGCGACTTCACCTCCCTGATGACGGCCTTGTTCTCGCTCCGAGGCACCCCGAAGCTCTTGTACCTCTCTCTCGATGCCTGGGCCAGCTCGCTCACGCCCTTCTCCTGGAGCTGGTTCGCCTGCCACCAGTCGGTGACCTCGAGCGCGTCAAGGTTGTCGATGTAAACCTGCCACGCGCGCCATACCGACATCGAGCCGAATCTGTCCTTCCACGCCTTGATCAGCACGTCACCGTGGCAAGCTTGCGAACACCTGCAGTGGCAAAGAAGGCGGGCGCCGTTTAGTGATGCCAAGTCCCTCAGAAGCTGAAGGTTCTCGTGCAGGTACTGCTCGCACAAGGTGATCACCTCTTGACGCGACCAGCCCTCGCTCACGCGGTACGGGTTGCCCCAGGTGGACGCCTCCAGGTTCAGCTTCGAGGAGCCGCGGCCGATGTAGATCTCGGGTTTGCCATCGTCGTAGGTTCCGCCAACCTGGCCCCCAACAGGGGCTACAGCTCCACCGTCAAGGTAAGCCCGACGCGCAGGAGGTATGGGGGCATCTGTGCGAAGCTCCTCGCAAGCAGCCAGCTGTTGAAGCCGAGGATGCCACGATCGAAGCAGACGGCGATGGATGTGTTGAATTACTCCTTTCGCTGAGATCCAGCCCACGGGGGCCACCGCGGCCGCCAGATACGTCAGCCCCTCGCCAGGTAGACCGACAACGGCACGCCGCGCCGGCCTGGAGATGGCCATGTACTTCAGCCAGGCGTCGCACAAGCTGCACACGTAGAAGCAACACTTCAGGTCCTCCGCGCTCCAGAGCAAGACCTCCCCTGATTGCAGCACGATGCTCTTCCACTTGTCGCTGTGGGGGAGCAGGGGCATGCCCCCCTCCATGGTGTGCTGAATGAAGTTGAACGAGATGATGTTCATCGCCAATCTCTGGGGGCCCTCGCCCTTCACGTGGGAGCCCTTCTTCGCGCCGAAAATGTCGCCCATGACCTTCTGGCCTCTAACCTCCACGATCTCTTCGTACTCAATGGGCTTCAGGATGCCACGCGTGACGAGGTCGCCCGCGATCAGCCCCCACTCTGAATTGGAAGCCCGCACCTTGGGCGTCGGCGGCAGGTCTCCAATCTCCTCCACGTTCTTCAGGGTGAGCCTGGGGTCAGACGGCGCCGCCTGGATCCAGCCCTCGGCGACGTCTACGGCTTTGACCGCTGCGCGGGCAACGATCGGCGGCAGCGCCTCCAGCAACCTCGACCTGTCGAGCGGCTCGGCTGGGAAGACCTCCTCGCCATCATACGAGGTCGCCGCCGCGGTCAACTCCGACTCCCATTCCACGATGGGCATCGGCCCCAAGCACTGATCACAGAAGACCCGAACCTCGTACAGCAAGTTGCTAAGCGCCGGACGCTGCACGGCACTCGGTGGCGCCTCAGGGGCAGCCGACCAGCTGCGCGCGTAGTGGTAGTTGAGGCCCGTCACGATGGCGTGCACCCAGCTCAGCTCAGCCTCCGTGCCCTCGGCCAGCAAGCCGCTCTCCTCTGCGCGATCTTCGCGACCCAGAGGAGCGGCCCAAATGTTGAACGCGATCGGGAGAGGAAGTAGATCTCGTCTCTCTCGTCGACCGTTCGGTGGTGAGCGTCGTGAACCATCAGAAAGATCAGGGACACTATCAAGTTCGTCTCGGGAACTCCGAAGACTATGATGAGGTAGAGCTGGCACAGCGTCGGAGGGTATACCGGGTAAACGTTGAGAGGCCGGGTATGAGCAGTCGCCAACCACACTACAATCGGAAGAACGCTGACGAGACAAATGTGAAACCTTATGTATCGGTACGGCATCGAGTGCACATTGAGGAGCCAGTGAAGGTACACTATCAGCGTCTGTAACATCGGGTAAACGTTGAGGAGCCACGTGTGAATAAACGCGATCTTCTGAACAATCGGGCAAACGTGTCAGGGTTCGGCGTAACGTACGGCTAATTTCTCGCAGTAAACAGTCACCAAAGAGCTCCAGCGGAGAACCAGTGACAAGGACTGATGAACAAGGTATTGAATTCACGAAGTCATCCTTTGCGCCTAAGTGGACGTCATGCTCCACGTCATGCATGTTAGAAAAGCAAGAAGGGGAGGGCTCCTCGAAGGCGTCGGCATCCAAAATGGTAGACCAGCCAGCCTCGCCCTCGCTGGAGTTCACCTCGATCACAGAGCGCGGACTCATCGACGGTCCTTGCCCTTCGACTTGCCTTTCGACTTCTGCGACTTCCCCTTGCCGAGGCGCTTCCCAGGTTTGCCCTTGCCTGGCTCGCCCTTGCCTCGGCCCTTGGACTTCGCGTTCTTGCCGCCTCTGGGGTTCCTCGGTGGGCTCTGGTTCGATCTCCGCGTCGGCGACCTCGAGCTCGCTCGCCTCTTCGAGTCCTCCACGAAGTGAACTCGCCGCGCTGGAGACGGCGGCCTGGCATTGCCCTGCTGCGGTGGGCGAAGAATCGGCCGCCTGTCGGGACCTGGGCTGACTCCTCCGCGAGGAATCCCGCGCGGTGATCCCGGCGCGGCGGCGGCAGGGGGCGGCGCTGCAGGCGGCGTGCCTGGCTGCGCTGGCCTCCCCGCGGCGGCGCCCGGGCTCGCGGGGGCGGCGCCAGCTGCTGCGATCGCGGCTGCTGCTCGCCGCTTCTCCGCGCGCCAGCGTGACTTCCTCGAAACCTTCTCGGGGGAGAGCATGGAGGTGACCTTCTGGGGGCCGTTCTGGTTCTGGTTCTTGCCAGGGGCTGCGGCTGCTGGCCCTTGAGAGGGGGGTGTCCTGGGCTGCCCACTCCCTTCTCGGCCTGACCTCTATCCGACATTGCCGCCGCCCTTCTTGGCCTTGGCCGCGCTCTCCGCCAGGCCGTGCACCCTCCTGTGCTTGCCCACCGCGTCGTGCACCTCCTCCTGCCTCGCGAGCTCCACTCCCAGGCCGTCGCAAAGCTCGAGGTGCTGCGCCACCTGCCAGTGTCCGCCCCTCGCGGCCTGCTCGATCGCCTTCAGCCTCTGCATGAGGAGATCTCCGAGATGGCCCAGCTCGCCTCGAAGCAGGGCGTCGAGGCACTCGCCGACTGTCCTCATCTCGCGCACGCTTCTGACTCCCATCTCGCTCTGAGGGTGGTGACCGTGCCAGACGCTGGTGATGTACTGCGCCACTGATGCTGCTAGCTCGTCCAGGCTCTCTTGGCTGCCCGCCCCCCCCCCCCCCCCCCACCACGCCGCGCAAGATATTTCTTGATCTGTTCCATCCCGCTGGAGGGTAACGCGCCAGGTACCTCTCGAGCCAGATATGCAATCCTGCGGCCTGATTCGACGTGTGGGGCGCCGTCAAAAAGCGAGTCCTCGGAGCTGCTACCACCTGAACCGTCACGACGTCGACGACGGCCCTGGCGCCTGCGTTTGCTCCCTGTCAAGGCAGCATCGGCGCGGTCCGTCAACGTCTCGCCGATGCTCCGCTTCTGATGCAGGCGCTTCTTGAGCTCCACGATCTTATTCTGCAGATCCGCGGGCGTGGGGTGAGCCGCAGGACCTCCAGGAGCGAAGGGGGCAGCAGCAGGCAGAGCAGCAGCGGGCGCGCCTGCAGCAACTCCAGGATTTGCACCGCCAGGCTGCTGAACCCAGGCCTCCGTCAAGCTGCTGGGCGAACGCATGCGGTAGGTCTCCACGTGCAGCGCCGACCTCTGAGGCCACTGAACCAGTCCAGCACACACACACCTGCCTGCTGCGTGCACAGATGCAGCGCCGCGCCCCCTACGCTGGTGAAGCTACCAGCCAGCATGGGCCACAAACAAGCGCTGCTGCAGCCCAGGAACGCCGCCTCCACGAAGCAGCCCATGCCGTCGCCAGGCCACACACTCTGCACCTGAAAGAGTGCAGTCCCAGCCGCGTTCCCGAAGTTGTCCAGCGTCACGCCCTCCAGCACGATTCCTGGAGCGAGGCCCAACCGCTGGTAGGCCATCGGCGACGACGGGCCGTGCACCCAAGGTCCTGCTCCTCCTGGCGGGGCCGCCAAATCGCAGCCTCCAACGCCTCCAGCGGCGCACGCGCCTACAGCCGGCACCCAGCCCAGCAAGCCGCCTCCTCCAGGGGCGCCGCTCGCGGCACCTCCACCCAGGGGGCCTCCTCCTGGGAGCGGCCAGGCCCCAGCGCCGCCAGCGCCACCGATGCCCAAGGCGCCAGGTGGCAGGCCTGGCACTGCTCCAGCAGCTGCTCCGCCCGCGGGAACGCCGTGACCCACAACAGCGGCCGCGCCACCGCCAGGACCTGGTGGTACAAGCCCTCCGGGCGCTGCCGCTCCACCAGGGGTTCCGAGAGCAGCAGCAGGTGGTGGCCCTGGAGTTCCTGCAGCGCCAGCGGCGGCGACTCCGAGGCCAGCACCTCCAGCACCAAGGGGGGCTCCGCCTCCAGCAACTCCAGGACCTAGGCCAGCAGGGGGGCCTGCAGCACCTGCGACGGGCACCAAGCCTCCCAAGGGCCCGCCAGCGCCAGCCACCGGCCCCACGGGCGGTCCGCCTGCAGCTCCGCCAGCGGGCACACCTCCTGCAACGGCTCCTGCCGCGGCGGCCGCTCCAGCGCCGCCTCGCCGAGCTCCACCGCGCCTGCGAGCGCTTCCAGCAGCGCCTCCAGCAGCTGCCGCTCCGCCGCCTCCAGCAGGTGGTGCCCCTGCAGCGCCTCCAGCCGCTGCGGCCGCGCCTCCAGCAGGTGGCGCCCCAGCCGCGCTTCCAGCAGCTGCAGCTCCGCCGCGTCCACGTCCGACGCCCTTGGCCTTCGCCTTCGCCTTGCCTCGGCCGACGCCTCGACCGCGGCCGACTCCCGCAGGAGGCGCAGGCAGCGCCGCTGCGGCCCCCGCTGGCAGCGCCAGGAAACCGCCCGCGCCAAGCGCGCCTGCTCCACGCGCTCCGCCTCGGCCTCGGCCCGCGCCGACGGCCACCGCCGCCATCAGCGCCGCATCGCCTCGGCCGCGCTGGCGGCGCGCGAGGCGGGCCGAGAAGGGGCGCGCCCACGGCGCACCTGCAAGCACAAAGCTTCGGACGAGGCGGCACGCGTCGCAAGCAGAATGGGGGGTGAGCGTGGCACGAAACAACACACATTAGGAACATGATATTCTGTGTCTGTGTACTTTTTCCCCTCCTGATCCTCCCCCTCCTCATCCTTCGGCCACGGCGTAGGCCCCAGAGGCTCGCCTCGTGGAGAGCCATTGTCTCGCTGCCCGATCTTAGGGGAACAAAAAGTGATATAAACATAAGAATTCGGAGGTCCGCGCGGATTTCTCGGATCGGCGCTGGACCCCCCTCCCTGGCGCGCGGAGCGCGCCCGGGGCGGCGCCGGAGGCTCCGCCGGGGGGCCCCAGCGCCGATCCGAGAAATCCGCGCGGACCTCCGAGTTTTTATGTTTATGTTACTTTTTGCTCCCCGATTGACAGGTGATGTCGACAAAAACTCTCGACGCATGCGCAACAAGCACAGAAAAGGCGCCGAGGCTGACCTGGCTGCCGAAGAGCACGCGGCAGGGTCAGCGAGCACGAGATGCCCATGGAGGCATCTAGACCGAATGCGAAGAGGGCATTAGCTGTACGACCCCAGACTGCATGTCGTCTCAGGTTAAACACACGTGCGCACGTGCCGCAAAGCTGGTCACGTCGACATCAAGACAGGCAATCACAAGGCATCTATTGCTGCCAAATGAGCCGGCCCTTGGCTCACCCACCATCATCCGCGTACCGGGGCACACGGCGAGCACCCGCAGACCCAACACCTCGCTCCATGAGATAACCTTGTCTCGTCCTCCTCTCGCCAATCCTGCCCACAGAGGGACGATGTGCGACTCGCGGGCCAGACAAGGCCTCGCCGTGCTACGGGGAGCGACGCGCTCCGAAGATCAGTGCTGCAGGCTTTACCCCCCCCCCACAAACTACTGCAAAGTGCGCAACCACTCAGGTGGAAGAGGACACCAGAGCGCACCCATGCAGCGGGACACCTAAAAGTGTAAAACAGCCGCGCGCACGCTGGAAGAGATAACCGACGTGCAGGACGCAGCATGCGAGACTCCTGCACGCCCTCGAGTGCAGAGCCTGCGGCGGCTACATGCCAAGGCACAGAGGAGGCCCGAGCAGGCAAGGATGCATGGGGCGACTGTGTGCTCACTGCACTTCCCCTCCCCCCTTCCTCTTTCCTTTCCTGCCCCTTCGCACCCCTCATGGGAGGCAGGCCCAAGTGCTAGACAGCGCTCAGAAGGCACGAGAGGGTGCTGCCTCCGCACGCGTGAAGAATCCGGCGAGGGACCTGACCGCGCGCGGCATCTCAAGAAGGCCTTGTAGGCGGATTGTAGTCGGATTGTAGGCGGATTGTAGACAGGAGGTGAGAATGGTCAAAACACATTCCAACATAGGAAAATGATGCAACAAAACCGCCCCCGGACTATGCTATGACTTTTCTTGAATACTCCTCCCGTGGAGGGACAGGCCCGACGTAAGCCGAGCTGCTATCGTGAAGGGGCCCTGGGACACACGAATACACACACACACACAAATAGCAGGATGCCCCGTATGTCGCCCCACATCTTCGGGTTTTTTGTGTCTTCCCCCCCCACTTCCCAGATTTTCCCGCATCTCCTGGGGAAGGGGCGATGACTTGTGTCTGCGGGTTTTTCCCCCCTCCTGCCATCGACCGGGCGCCCTCGGCACGAGCGCGGGGGTCCCCCCACGTCGCCCGCGCCCGGGGCGGCCGCAGGGCCCGCGGCGGCGCTGCTCGCGACGCGCCTGAGCGCCAGGAGGCCTCGAAGGAAGCACTGGAAGCCAGCCTTAAGTCGGGCCTGTCCCCCTACAGAAGGGGATTTTGGACGCAGCATAGAAAATGCCCCAAAGCATGTATTCGAAAGACGCCCAAACCATATTCAAACAAGGCGCAGATACGCAGAAGCCCTGGAGCAACCTCGGCAACAAAATGCGCCGAGGAGCCCAGCCCTAAGTCGGGCCTGTCTCCATACAGAGGGGATTTTGGACGACAAATAAAACAAATCCTCCAACACATGCTCAAAAGATGCCCCAATAAATTGTCAAAAAGTCGTCCCAGACTATATTTTTTGACTATTTTTCAACAGTCCCCCTGTAGAGTGACAGGCCCGACTTAACCCTGAGCAGCCTCGGCTAAAAATGCGTCGGGGAGCCCTGCCGCGTTGGGAGCCTGCTCTACTACAGGCGGCGGTGGACAAACCTCCCCTTAGGGAAAACGGCCTGGGACCGAAACCGACGGACCTGGACCCGCAAAAATGACGGCCGCGACGCCCTCTCGCGAACCGAAAACGGCCAATTCCTTAATCGACGTGTCAGACTAGGAGGTCTGTCCACCCCCGATACAGACAGCGGGAGCAGGCAGTCAGAAAATCGGAAGAGGAGGGCGACGACGACCTTGCAGGCCGCGCAGGAAGCGAGGGACGCCGAAGTGGCGCGTGGTCACTCTTTTCCCCGCCGCCCATCGGGCGCGCAAGAGCGCACAGAAATGGGAATCGCCGACACGTTGCACGTGTGAGCAACAATCGCTCCACGAATGCGTCCCGTCCTTGTCCCTGCCACTGGCCCTCCCCCCTCCCCGCACTGACCATTCAATCGGCCAGGGCTCCGCCCCAAGACAAACGCCCGCTGCATGCGCAGAGGCTGCGGGTGCGCCGCGCGCAACCCCTCGGGCATCGGCACCGCCGGTGTTCTGCACGCGCGCCCTCAGGCGCACCCGGCCGCGCCGAGGCCCCACCAGCCCGCGGCCAGCCCAGAGGGCGCCCACGCCTGCGGCGTCCCTGACCGCGTGGACAGGCCCTCCGCGTCCAGGAGCTGCTGCGCCGCGCGGGGCCCAGAAGCGCCGGCCGCCCCGCACGGCTGGCAGCAGACTCCGCGCACGGCCGGCCAGACCGCGGGCGCCGGCTGCTGGGCTGGCGCCGGCGCCAGCGAACCCGCGCACCACGCTGAGTAAAGCATGCCGGGCGGCCTGCTCGGCAGCATCTTCGCGGTTGTCGGCTGGTGGGCCGATGGCTGCGCACCCGCGCATGCGGAGTAAACCATGCGCGGCGGCTGGTTCGGCCACGTGTTCGCGGGCGTCGGCTGCTGGACTGACGGCCGCGCACCTGCGCACGCTGAGTGGATCATGCCTGGCGGCCGGCTCGGCGGCGTCGCCTGCGGGCCTGTTCCCTCCAGTCGGGCACAGAGCTGCGGGCGTTCTGCCGGGGACCCTGTGGTTGGCAAGTGTGCCAGTGCGGCCTCGCCCGTGCTGGAGCGTTCGGTGTCCCGTTTGCTGAACACGTACCGACGGAAGTTTGGATTGCGGATCGATCCCATAGTCTGCGACACCATGGCCAGATTAGCCTCCTTGCCCTGGATGTGCGCCACCATCACCTGCAGGGTGCGGCTGCAGGGATGGTTCGGGAAGCGCCGGCTCCCGTGCCAGGTGTTCTGGAAGCACGACGCGGCGGCGAACGACTCGAAGTTCACGAACGCGTACCCCTTGTTGCTCCCGGAGACGAAGTCGCAGGGCAGGTAGCAAAAGTCAAACTTGTCCTCGAAGCCAGACCTGTCAAGCTCCTGCACCAACTCGCCCACGCTGCACGTAGCCGGTACGTTGCGTACCATCAGTGTGGTGATGCTCTGAAAGTCCTTCGCGCTCAAGCTCATCTTGATCCGCCGACCCCTTGGTGGTTCACATGCCAAGGGGTCCACGGCGCGTGACACGATTCCCCCCCATAATCCCCCCCCCCGCCGGGCCCTCCCGGAGGGCGACTCGCACGGCGCCCCAAGGTCGCCACTTTCCCACCCGGGGCCAGGTGGGAAATTGCTCACGAGAGGGGGGGCGCCCGGCGACCCCCACGACCCCCCGTTTCCCACCCAGGGCCAGGGAGGGTAGCGCTGGGGGGCGCCCGCGCCACCCCAGTATCCCCGCTATTCCATTTGGGGCCAAATGGGAATCTGAGATGTGCACGACTAGTTCTGTTTGAGTTGTGGAAGTTGTGGAAGTTAGGTTGAAGTTGTGGAAGATCTCTTTTCATTTTTTACCTAACAGCGAAGATTGATAAGTTTCTAGTCGGGTCAAAACCCTCGACCTCCACCTTCCACGCCAGCCGCGCGGAAGGTACGGAAGGTACTGACAAGTATGCAGTTACTGACATAGTTTTCTTATGTTTTGTAGAGTTTCGAGAAGCTCATGGGGGTTTTACTTAATTATGTTTAACCTAGTGCTTGCAGCTTGCAATAATAGCACTATAGTAGACGCGGCTGCCTCCTGCATAAACGCCACCATCATGCTTACTTCACCCGTATAAGGGCGCCGTCGTGCTGTGTATGCTGAGCGCGGCTTTGTTTATCGACCTCCTCCTCGCCCTCCTCCTCCTTTCCTCGTCCTCCTCCTCCTCGTTGAGGCGCGCTGTCTGATAGGGTTTCTGTAGTCAGGGAGCACTGCCCTATAATTGGAGAAGTAAGTGTCTGGCGTTTCGCTTAAGACGCCATCACAATCTTAACGGCGAAGATGTTGATGTTCTGGGTCGTATGTTTCTTTGTATTCGGGGGCATTGAACCATGTATGTCTAGAGGGCCTCTTGGAGGCATCGATGCCATGTTTGTCTGGGGCGCTGGAGCCTCTTGGGGGCATTGCTGGAGCCTCTTGGAGCCTGCCCTGGAGCGTTCTTTGGGGCCTCTTGAGGGCGTTGATGCCATGTCTGCATGGAGGGCCTCTTGGAGTATACTGTTGGGGCCTCTTGGAGGATAAGTGTTTTTTCTTTTCTTGGCACGCATCTGGCGCCGCTTCGAAAAGATCAGCTCTCGCCTTTGCAAGCTCGGCGGGTCGCCTCATCCAGGGCGACCGGGTGAGGAGGGGGAGGAGGAGGAGGGGGCACGGCGAGAAGGAAGGAGGAGGGCTGAGGTTGTGGAGGAGTAGGCTGAGGAAGAGGGAGGCCAGGAGGACAAGGCCCAGGTCCTGGGCAAAACAGTTGCTGAGCGCTGCGTGGCCCTGTGGCCTTGCGCTGATTTGGTGGCTAGGCAGCACAGGGTTGGGGGTGAGAGAGTGCGAAGTGAAGTGGGGGAGAGGGATGAAACGAGAAGGAGGAAGAGGAGCACCACGGGTGAGGCTTGCCAAGCACAAGGGAGAGGCAAAATGCCTGCACTCCCATATATATTCCTTCAACATCATATAAGTTGCACATTAAGTAAAAAACAAAAAAAAAAAAGCTTCACGCTCGAAACGCCGAGCATCATCTCACACATTTGCTGCTGTCGGGGTCGCCCACGCCCACATAACGGCAGCGTTCAGGTTGGCGTATGGTTGCACTTTTTCTATTGGCCAGGTCGTGGGGTCGGCATCGGGGTGATCCTGGGGGAACTTGAATCGATCTTGCATTAAGAAGGCAACCCGACGCTCCATAGAGCACTCATGATAGTCTCTGTAAGTTCCCACATAGCCAGCCATCATTCTGAGATGGCATACCTGCGAGCCAGAAATGGACAGCCGTGGGATGCTTTCGCCTGCTGCTAACAAGCGGGCGATCACGTTGATAGCGCATATGTGGCAGGGGGCGCCGTCCCATTGCCCTGTAAACAATAGCTTATAACCTGACTTGGTCGCGTCATGCGCCATGTGAATCAAGTCGAACTCACCCTGTGGCGACATGAAATTCACAGGATTGAGCGGCCCATGCAAGGTAGCTCGGACAACCAATTCGTTTCCGTTCATGAGCGCCTTCAAAGGTTCAGTAACCTCGTAGTTGCAAGCCATTGGAGCGTATCCCTCGATTCGCTTGAACGGGGCCTCCACTGACGGCGCGCCAGTTACGCGAACATTGTCTGTTTTGCGCGTGATCGACACGACAGTGGTGTTTGGAAGCTGGCCTGCGACACTTTCATATGCAATAGCGTCGTAATTTAGGCGCCGCTCAGGTCCGTCATACACTTGGCGGTTGGTGTACCTTCGAAGCAAACGGTCCAGAGGATCATTGAATTCGACTGGTGGGTCGATGCACGCTATGACGCGCGCAGGTGGTGCCCTGGCCAGCTCAATATCACGAAACAGAGTGAAAATGTCTCGCTCGCGCAACTGAACGCCCATCTGCACCGGGCTGGGTCCGCAATGCAGATTCAAATGATCGAGACTCAAATCGCTTGCCTCCCATGTAAACAGCTGCTGGGCCTGCGAAACTGGATTCGTTGAGCTAGCCGCCATCTGCGTTAGCGCTTGGCGCAGCGCGAGGTGGTAATCCACGAGACGAAGCCTAAAGCGCTGATGAGCCCAGACTAGCTCATAACAGATGTTGATGCTGACGTTGATGATGATGACATTGATCATGGCTCACATTCATGATGATGACATTGATTGATGTTGATGTTAACGTGGGCGTTGATGCTATCTGGCGCTGACAAACGACCCGTCTTGATTCGACCTCTGCACACGGACGGTTCGGAGACCAGACTGCGTTGAAAGGAACGCAGCTCCGATCTGCCGCCATCCCCTCCTCCCTCCATCGGGGCCGACCCCCCTGTCCAGATCACCATGTTGAGCATAGTCGGGTGCGCTTTGACGTCGTCGCGCGATCGATCTCTGCACCCACGCAGATATTTTTTTACAAAAAAAGGCAGCATTAAACGGAACGCAGCTCCGATCTGAAGGCACCCCCCCCCCTCCATCAGGGCCGACCCCCTGTCCAGATCACCATTTGGAAAGTAGTCGGGTGCACTGTGACGTCGCCCCTCGACCGACCTGCGCACCCGCGCAGTTCAAAACACACAAGCAGAGTCGAGAGGAACGCAGCTCCGATCTGACGGCATTCAGTCCCCATCTTCGGGGGTCCGCCGCAGGCGCCGATATTTTTTTGGAGCCTCATTCAGCCCCCCCTCATTGCCATATTTTTGACCTCCCTCATGTCATCATATCCCTCATCGTTCCCACCCCTTCTCTCTTCCCTCAGCTTGCCAGGCTACTCTCCCCCCCCAAAAAAAAAAAGCTAGCGGTGATCATCCCCGATGTACTCTGCGTGCCACTTGGAAAGGTGCGTTTGACAAAACGTCTTGCGATTGAGGCGGTTGCCCCTCAGACGAGACGATAGGTTTTCGCCCTCGCCCGCGTAATTATACGAATACGTACAGTTTCCAAAAACCCTCATCTGGTCTACCAGGCGTGCGGCAAATATATGGAACTTGGTTGTGGCACCGCCTCCCAGGTCCAGCCAGGCCTGCGTGGCCTTAGATGCACGGGCCTGTAGTTGGGGGAAGGCCTCATCTGGCAACACTCTACTCTCCTGAGCCAGCACGTTTTAAAATTCCAAAATGCTGCCGCAGATGTCTGATGCCAACGTCCCTTCATTCCCGTTGTCCATACTGCCATCGGGAAACCCAGCGCCACCTTGCACAGTGAGCAGATCGGACACCCATCGTAGAAGCAATTTGCCCTTCGCCGCCTTGGTTTTCAACAGTGGATGGCCCACGGTGCCGCACATATTGACCGCCAGCGCATTGAGTCGCAGGCCGTCTGGGATGCCCGTGCGACGGGGGCCCGTGGGCCGAAACGATGCGAGGAGGAATGGCCCGAACATCGTCCACCCTCCGCCCTCCTTCACTCCCCCGCACTCCTCCACCGTCACCTTGATCTCCCCGAGTTCCCCCCTCAACTCTCCTCGTTCCCCCCCCCGTTCCGCCTCCCCGCCCCCTCCCTTGTCCCCCCTCGCTTCCCCCTCCTCCCACTCCTCCCGCGATCCGATCCGTTCCTCCACGTCTCTGTTAGGCCCATGCGGACCTCGTCGCACATGCCAGTTTTTCCAGTTGTCCGTCATCGAGGCGTCGAGGCTGTCGTGACCCTTATCCCGCCAAACGCCGAAGAATCCGTTAACGAGCAACGCCGCCATGATGTAGCCCATGACGAAGTGCAGTATACCCAGTTCCAGCACGCGCATGGAATCGAAAATGAAATACTCTAAATTCAGGTGGGGCACGCCTTCAGTCACGCCAGCCAGGGGCGGCCAACCGCATATAACATATATATATATAAACATTAGCACGTTTGCATTCGGAGGCCGCCGATAAATCAGCAGCTTCCTGCGCTCTGGAGGGAAATCCGCACAGCGAGCGCCGTGCACCACATCAGGGAACGCTGCTGGGACAGGCTCCACCCGATCGCCGTTGCGGATCCCAGGGGGCAACAGCTGCAGCTCGCCAGCCCGCTCTACAATGAGACCTCCTCTCGACTTTGTGCCGCGGGTCCTCTCAAGAAGGCTGGGGGCCGAATGGTCCGTGATGTCAAAAACCTTCAAGCTAGCATCTGCAGAGTCGTCAAGCCACTGTCGGGACCGCTTCCTGGGTTGCCTGGTTAGGTCACCCAGGTGGTCCCAACGGCAGAAACACCTGATGCACGGGCGTCGCGATTGATAGTGTGGGAGGCCGCATCCTTTCGCATATTCATCTAAATCTGCCGAAATCTCAGTAAGAACTCCGCGGTAGACAACCCCATTGCGCTTAAACAAGGGCCGCCCCGCTAGTTGGCTGCGCGCACCCCCTGCTGGCCAGGCGGCCCCAAAAAAGTCACGCCCGGGCCAGTGCCCGTTCAGGCGCGCCCGAAAGACATATGCAACAACTTCCCACACACGCTGCAACGCGTGACCCCCTCTGCAAGAACACTTGCAGGGCGCTCGCTGGTGCAAGACTGTGACGGGCGCCCGTCGCGCACGATGCACGCAAGAGACGAAGGCCCGCGCCCTCCTTTGATGGGGGGCAACCTGGGCGATCAGCCCCCCCCCAAAAAAAAAACCAAACCGACTCATCCCGCTACGATATTTCAGATCCAGACGGTCGCGATGGCGAACCCATGCAAATATTTAGTTGCGTGCAATTCTCGTCCAGCTTAGCTCCGTCCGCAAACAAGCGAAGCGGAAAGCAGCGGTCAGCGCCGAACTCTTGAACGCCGGGGTGGCCATAGCAGTTTGGAGCCAGACACCTGGGCTCGCTCAGATGCTTCAAAAACTCATGCGGGCAGCGGTCGAAGCTGCGAGATAGTGCCTCGTGAAACGGAACAAAGGCCAGCGGCGCCAATTGCGCCGCTTGGCTTTTTTTTTTTTTGCATGTTGGGGCACGGCGTAAAATTGAAGAACTCTGCCTTCACGATGTCGAGGCCAACGCATTTTCCTATCCGTCTGGCGGCATTCTTGGCGTGCTCGAGAGGGCGCCCCAGGTCGTCGACTCCGCACGCGCCAGCTCGCTTCGCGAGGATGCACAGCTGGACCAGAGTCACGGCCGTCAATTCGCCTGCGAGAAACATGCGCACCAACGTCTTCCTGAACATTGCGCCCCGGTCGGCCTCTGAGCGCCGTGAACCCTTACGTAAACAGTCCGACCTCCGTGTCCTCTTGCCTCCTCTTATTCCTCCCCAGCTGCATCTCCCTCTTCATCCTCCTTCCCCCTTCCGTTTTTGCGATCCATATATGTTTTCCTCCTCCTTGGTTGCCCATGCTGCTGCTGCTCCTCTTCTTCCTCGTCGTCATCGTCACCATCACCATCATCAGCAACATGATCATCATCATCATCATCAACATCATCATCAACATCATTATCAACATCATCACCATTATCAATATCACCTCCCCCCCTTTTCCAGGGCGGCCTGGCCAGCCGCCTGGGTTGGGCCCGTTGAGGCAGCAGCAGATCCGGCGGCCCTCGCAGCCTTTCGACCCCGACCCCCAAGTCGCGCAGCCGTCGGTCTGAAGCGACGCAAGGCGAGGCGCTGATTGGGCCTCGCCACGGCTGAGGAGCGGGCGGGCTGAAGAGGAGGGGAGGAGAGAGGAAGAGGGCGAGAGAGACGAGGAAGAGGAGCGCAGAGCAATAGGCACTGCAGAAACAAGAGGGGGAGGAGGAGGAGGAGGAGGAAGAAGCACCAGGACGAGACGACGAGGGGAGAGAGGCGGTGAATCGCGACAGGCTTGGGCCACAACAGCCCCCACGGGGAGGGGGGAATGATGGGGGCGGTCGAGACTTCCATGCCAGCGCGGCCCCGATTGGGGGTTCGGCATCAGCTATCATCTGACGGCCCCCGCCCCTGTTACCCGAAGGTTCCCGTGTGCGCAATCAAAAGTTCCGCCTCTGTTCGATGTTATCGACGAGCTGTCATCCGAAGGCTTCCGCCGCTTCCGCTTGGTTTATCTGATCTGAAAGCTTCCGCCGACCCCGCAGTGCTTGAAGGCTGTTAATCGCAGGCTCCCGCTTCCCCCGATGCTTTGCCGGCGTCGTTGCGATCGGTAGGTTTCCATTTCTTCCGACGCCCAGCCGCCGTTAAGATTTCGAATCGAATGGTCGCGAGTGGGTCGACGCTTACATCTTTACAAGTTCACAAATACAATTGACAAGTATACATCTTACAGTTGGCAAGTGTACATCTTTACAGTTTCACATAGCGCGTGGCTTAACATTTACACAGTTACAACATGGTTGCGAGCATGATTTAGCAACGCGCCTGTAGCATCGCACATGACAATCAGAACTTCGAGCATCGGCCCACGGAGCCATTGTTTTTGTTCTTCCACTTCGAAACGTCGGTCGTCTCCGTATCCCTGAGACGCCAACCGAACTGAGCAGCATGACGGATCGGCAACACCTGAGCACAAAGAGGAAGAGGAAGATTGGGAGGGGAAATACGGGGAAGAGGAAAGTTCGGAGATGTTGGGAGCAGAAGAAGCTCAGGGCTGCCGAACGCGCCAGGAGACACGTAGAGCTGGGGCCGACTGGCCACTGAAATTAATCTGCACGAGGTGGGCGGAAATGAATCTGGCCACTGGGGCCGACTGGCCGATTGGCCTGGGGCCTACTGGCCACAGAACAGGAACAGCATGCCGATCAATCAGAATCTGAATAGGAAGAGCTCACACTGGGCACTGGGTCGTTCACAACCTTGGTGTTTTTTTAGGCTTCGCCTTCGGTTTGCCCTTGCCGCCACTGCTCTTGGCGGCTGCCTTGCTCTTCGGCTTGGGCGTCCATGTCGCTGCCGCAGCGGAGCTCCTCCTGGTGCCCCTGCTCCTTGAGCGGCTGTCCTGGGGGGCGGGGCAATATGTCCCTCTTCCTGTCCTCCTCCTGCGCACCTCCCGCCCCCCTCCCGCTCTCCTCCTTTCCCCCGCCGTCCTCCTGCCGTCCTCCTCCTTGCCGGACCGCCCCCCCTTCTCCCCCAGACCTTGGACGTCGTTTGGTGCCTCTAGGGGCAAGTGACATGAAGAGGTGTTCGCGATCGTATCGTTGGAGAATTTAGATGTGGAGTGCGCTCCTAAATTGAATGGAGCGCGTTGTCCACCTCGGTGTAGAGCTTTTTGATCTGCTCCACATCGATATGTTCTTCCCCGATTTCTGCCCACAACAACAGAATTTCGACCTCCAAAACCTCGGCCCACGCCTCCTCCACAATTTCGACCATCGCATTGGCGTCGTCGCGGGTCGCCTCAATTAGGTTGTACAAAGGCTCGTTTAAGTAGCTTGTCGGGTCCACGATATCCTCGCGGCGAACGAAAACACAAACGCACCGCAGTCATTTTGGTGCCGCGGAATGACGGATGGGCACGTCGCGGAGCAACCATTGAATATGAGGTCTGTTTGACAAAAGCCTTGCCCCACGAGTATATCTACATAAGTATATATACATATATACATATATGAATGTATACAGATGTGTGCGTGTGTGTGTGTGTGCGTGTGTGTATGTGTATAGGTGTCCAGCTCGCGCGCGCCCGTTGGGGGTCTTGTATGGCCCACAATCGAAAAGTCGCCACGCTGTCCTGTAAACTAAATTCAACTTTTAAGGGTGACCGAGCGGATTTCGGGTGACTCACGCGCGCGCGTGGGGTGTCTGTATTGTCCACAATCGAAAACTCGCCACGTCTGGCTAGCAATTGAACTGAACCCTTAATGGTGGCCGACGGACGCGCGGGGGTAACGTGTGTCACCCGCGCGCGCGTTGAGAGATTTGAATTGCACGCAATGGAAAAGCGCCATGTTGGCCTGGATTTTAAGGTGCGTGTTTAAGGGTGACAGATTCAATCTTTAAGATTGATATGCAAATTTGCTTGTTCCCACAATGCACACATCCGCCGTTGCAGCTCGGAAGCTATAAAGTAAGCTGTTAACGATTGCCGACTTGATTTTGAAGTTGACATGTGGTTTCGTGGGCTCCACAAATCGAAACATTGCGCTATTGGCTTGGACACTAAAGTGAACCCTTTACGGTGACCGATTGACGCGCGCGGGTGGCACGCGTCACCCGCGCTCGCGCGCTCGCATTCGCGCGCGATCCCAAGAACTATTTGAATGCGCCCCGAGCTGGGATATCCGATTTGATGCGCGCTGACCTGCCTGCACCGTTGCCGAACTTGGAAGAATGAGGAAACGCGCATTGGCCAACCCTTTGTTTGCAGTCCCGATTGCGCGCGATCAATGTTTCCCTTAACGCGGCGGCGTCGCGCGGGGCGGCGCGCGCCATGGGGGCGGGGGCGGCGCGGGGGGGCGGGGCCGTGCGAGGCGAGGGCCAGAAGGGCCGGGGGGGGGCGGGGGGAGGGGGGGGCATTTCTGCGATCCTCCATGCAAGTTCCTTTCGATTTCTCCAGGTTCCGTCGGGTCCCCCCGCGTCCCTTCGTTTTTTTGTTATTCCAAGGCCGTTCTCTGTATTCATATCGATTCCATCAGATTCCGTGAGTGTCTCAAGTTTCCTCTGGATTTCTCCGGTTCCTCCAGGTTCCCCAATAGTCACCAGGGTTACTGAAGGTTCCCTTGTACTCTTTCGGGTTCCTGCGGGTTCCATGGTTTTTTTCTGAAGACTCGCTCAGGTTCCTTTTGGGTTCCCCCAGGTTCCTCTGGATGCCTCAGGTTCATCAGGGTTCCCCCAGGTTCCTCTGGAAACCCCAAGGTTCCTCAAAGTTCCTGTGCATTCCTGTTGATTCGATCGGTATTCCCCCGAGTTCCCTAGCATTCTTGCTGATTATGTCAGATTCGTTTGGTTCTTCCAAATTCGCCGGGGTTCCTGTTGAGTCCTCCAGCTCGCCCTACTTCCCTTATGTTCCCCCGTGTTCCTTCGGTTTTTTGGGGGGGGTCCAATGTGTTCTCCAAGTTGCCCTTGGGTGCCCCTCGGAAATTCGCGCCCAATCCCGCAGCGCAACACGGGCGCAAATGACTTGCGCAGCGTGCGATGCACCCCGCGCGGGCGCCGACCAGTTGGCGTTCGGCGTCGCCGCGCGGTCTTGAGGTTTCAGGAGGGGCAGGGGCTGAGGAGCTAGCGCGGAGGAGCGGAGGGGCAGGAGGAGCAGGAGCTAGCACGTTGTAAACATTGAGTTGTTTGCGCCGTTGCCGAACTTCGGCGAGTGGACAACCGCGCATTGGCGCTTCCTTTTGGGTTTGATAGTTTTGCCATCCCGATCGCGCGCGCCTCATTTGTACATTGGCGCGGCGGTGGCGCGCGGGGCGGCGCGCGCCGCGGGGGGATAGGGGGGGGGGGGGGGGGCATATCGGGAAGGGAACGGCGACGCGAAGGCCATCGGGGCGGGGGAACGCAGGGCGGAAGGTTTGGATTCCACATGGGTTCCCTCAAGTCCTTGTGGACCCCCACTATTCCTGAGGGCCCTTCTAGATTCCTTCGGGTTTTCATTGTGCTTCCAGGTTGCGGCGGTTTCCTGTGGATTCTTTGAGGTCCCGTTGGGTTTCTCCAGATTCCAATGGATTATGCAAGGTTACTTTAGGTTAATCCTGATTCCTCTGAATTCTGCTAGCTTCCTTAGGGTTCGTTTGGGTTCCTGCGGATTCAGTTGGGTTCCTCTAGGTTCCTCCAGGTTCCTTTGGATTCCTTAAAAATTACCCAGGGTTTCTCTAGGTTTCTTTGGGTTGTTCTCAGATCCCCACAATTCATGGAACGTCGTGCAAGGTTTCTTGGTATTCCCGTTGGTTTATCACGACTCTTTTGGATTGTGGCAAATTCTCAAGGTTCCGATGGGTTCCTCCAGGTTATGGTGGGTTCCGCAATGTTCCTGTGAATTCTGCAAGATTTAGGTAGGCGGCTTCTGGGCACGCGTTGATCTCGCGATGGATGCTGGCACGTGCAGCATGTGCCAGACATGGTCGCGTCTTAGCAGTTGATACCTGCACATGTATGCATTTACGTGTGTATATATATACACATATATATACAGATATATATATATATATATATACATAGCTACGTATGCATGCGTGTGTGTATGCAGTCCGCGAACCGTTTGGTTGGCTGTTCCGCGAGGTGCAATGCGGGCGCATGCGATACTTCCACAGAGCGTGGTCGTTCGCATTGTTTGCCAGGTGTAGTTCGTGGTGTACCGACTTCGGTGTGACATCCAAATGGTGTTATGTTAGGTGCGTGGTGCATTGCATATCACACTCTCCGTGTGGTTGCGAAGTTATGCACACAGCTATTACGGCGTTACCAAGTGTTTTGATTTTGGATGGTTCAGTCGGTCATGGTTGAGTTACCGTGCATGTATTCGCATGGTATTGATTTTGCGCGCTGATGTGTCGCGCTGCGCATCATACGGGGCACGCGATGCGCGGTTTCGTTTGTATGGCGGTTGGGCAGCAATCGGGAACGATACAAGAACACGGGTTGGACCCACCAGATTTATTTGGATGTGCGTTTGAGTTCGCATTGACCGATACCTTGTATTCGGTATACTTCTAGTGGTTCGTTAACAGTTGGGGTTGCTTGTGCGTGCCCACGGCGCCCATTCGGCCCCAGCCCAGACGTGACCAGAGGCACCTTAATAATACCGTCCATCGCCATCCCTCCCTCCTCCCTCCCTCCCCCCTCCTTCCCCCCCCCCTCCCTCCCCCTCCGTCCCGCCCTCCTCCGCCGTCCTACATCCGTGCTTGGTTCCACAGTCCTTCTTCCTCTCATCCCGCTTGCTCCTCCCTCCCTCCCTCTCCTCCCCCTCCTCCCCCCCCATCCCCCTTCGGGGGAGGGGGGGTGGCGGGGTTGGTGACAACGAGTCACGCCCCCCCCCCCCCCCCCCCCCCCCCCCCCCCCCTCTCCTAGAAGAGGGGGGGGGGGGGGGGGCAGGGAGAGACGAACCAGATTTGGCCACCAAGCTCCGAGCTGTGCTTGCACTGGCTCTTCGAGCGGTCGCGCTTGTCCTTGTCCTTCGGGCGGTCGCACTTCTTGTCCTTCGAGCGGTCGCGATTCTTGTCCTCCGAGCGGCCCTTGTCCCTGGACTTGTCCTTGCCCTTCGAGTGGTCGTGCTTCTCCTTGTCCTTCGGGCGGTCGCGCTTCGCCTTGCCCTTCGAGCGGTCGCGCTTCTCCTTGTCCTTCGAGCGGTCGCGCTTGTCGTTGTCCATGTCCTTTGGGCGCCAGTACTTCTCCTTGTCAGTGGCCGTGTCCCTGGACTTGTTCTTGCCCTTCGAGTGGTCGTGCTTCGCCCTGTCCCTCGAGCGGTCGCGCTTCTCCTTGCCCTTCGAGCGGTCGCGCTTCTCCTTGTCCTTCGGGTGGTCGAGCTTCTCCTTGTCCTTCGAGCGGCCCCTGTCCTTCGACTTGGCCCTGTCTTTGGACTTCTTCCTGTGCCTGCGGCTCGTCTCGTTGTCCTCCGAGCTGGTCTGGCCCCGCTTGCCCCGCTGGTTGCGCTTGCTGGTCGACTTGGACGAGGCGCCCGAGAGCTCGGAGTCCAAGGCGATGGAGTCCCCCTCATAAATGTTGGTGCCATCCTCGTCAGAGCCCTCATCGGAGTCGGATCTGTTGCCGCTGATGTACTTCTCTTTCTCCATGATGCCTTCCTTCCTCGGGTTTCGCTGGCAGCGGAGAGGGGGGGGGGGGGGGGGGCAAGCTCGCTGTCACCGCAGTGCACCTCAATTCCCCTTCCTCTTGGGGGAAGGGGATGAGGAGGGGGGGGAAGGGGGGCAGGAGGGGCAGGATGATGACGAGGACGAGGAGGAGGACGAGGACGGTGTAATATAACGGATTACCAGTGGGAATCCTTGTTCCGTAATGCTCCAGTTTCTTGGTGTAGTAGTAGAGCACCGCGTTGCGTTTGTTGCATCTGCGGCACAATCCGTTGATCTTTGCCCACATCTTGCACGACTCCGCCTCGGGAGGGCTGGCGGGAGGGTGAGAAACCATCTCAGGGGATGGAGGCGTCGAGGTGGATCGGGCAGGTTAAGTGGGCGGGTCAGGGAGGAGGCGGTGGTGGAGGGAGGACAATTGGGCAAGGAACAACGGGCACGGGGAGAGGGAGTAGGATGAGGGTGGGAGGCGGGCAACAACGCGTTTGAGATGAATGGCGCCTGGGCTTGGGACTTGAACTCGCCGGCAAGCTGCTCCTCCGACAGCCACGCGGAGGTCTGCTCAGTCGAGTTCCCGGCTGGAGGAAACGTTGCACCCACGCACACCCCGCACGCGCAAGGACTAGAGTGAATCCAGGACGTACAAGCGATGCTGCAATATACCCCCCCCGCCCCCCGTCCCACGCCCCCCCCTCACAAGTTCCTGCAAGTATTCTAGGACGGGGTGGCAACTAAAGGTGGAGGGTTAGGTTGCCGCCTCAGCGATAGGTTTGCACCCGAGCGGTCCATGTGGTTTTCCGCGCTCTGAGGACTGGCCCAGCGCCCGTGCAGTCTGCCCCAGCAGCAGCCCACAGGTCGCGCAAGCTCTTCTTGACCTCTGGAGGCGAGGGCGAGAAGAGCGAGGGCGGGCGAGGGCCAAAGTAATCGGCAGGAGAGAGAAGGGGCCGCGGAAGGAAGATGTAGGAATTGAGGAGAGAGGAAGGGGAGGAATGGGGGAGATGGACGATGACATGGAGGGTGGATGGGGGAGAATGGGATAGAGGATGGGGAAGGAAGGGTGAAAGGTGGCGCGAGGCGGAGGAAGAGGATGATACGAATACGGAAACTGAGGAGCGGCTGGATAGACAACTAGTTTGGGTATGCCCCAGACTGTCTGGTTCATGGTGTTGTGATATTTGCTGGGGAATCCCTGCTGGTTGCAAGGGTCAGAATGAGAGACACTCTGATCATGCTATATTTCCTCGGTATCACCTCATCCTCCCCCTCTCCTCATCCCCATCCTCTCTCATCATCTCGATCCTTATCCTCCCCCTCTCCTCGTGATCACGCTCATTATCATTGTTAGTTCGCACATTCGGCTCCTGCGCCGCCTCGTTAGAGACGTCGATATTCTCCTCGCTGGCCGCCTTCAGGTAGCGGTTGAACATGCGAACTTTGGAGGCCTCGTTCTTCTTGGCCTCTAGGAGCGCCCAGAGCATTGGAAGGAGTGGGGGGTGGTTACGGGGGAAGGCTGGAGGAGGGTGTGGGCCAAGGACCATCGGGGGCCTTGCGGGATATTGGGCCGCGCTTCTGCTTCGGGGCCGCGTCCAGCCCGTCTCCGAACAGCGCGGCGTCATCCACTGGCACCATGGCCATGTCTGCCATTGCACTCCAGCCCCGTGCTAAAGCGCCCCTGCCCCCTTTGATCTCAAAGGGCCTCGTGGAACCTGGCACCTCATGAGAATGCATGGGTGATCACGTCTTCTCCACTCCCCCGACTTGGGGGCCCCCGTCCTGACTCACCTTATCCGCCTGGTACCTCGTTCCAGACATTGGGGCCTCGTCGAGCTGTACAGCGTCGGAGAAGCGGTGGTTTATGTGCAAGGCCATTATAGATGGGTGTATTTCTTGGTGTTTTGTGATGTCTTCTGATGTCTGTCGATGTCTGCCGATGTCTTTCGATGTCTTCCGATGTCTCCCGATGTCTTTCGATGTCTGTTGATGTCTCTTGATGTCCTCCGATGTCTCTCGATGTCTTCACTTGTCTGTCGATGCCTTTTGATGTCTTTGGGTGTCTGTGGATGTCCCAGTGTGTCCTCGGATGTCCGTGCTTGTCGGTCAATGTCTTGACATGTCTCTCGTTGTCTTTGGATGCCCCTTGATGTCTCCCCGTGTACTCGATTGTACTTGCATGCTTGGGAATTACGTTCATACGTGTTTGTTCTTCGGAGATGGTCAGAGACGAATGGCATGGACTATGCTGAGGACAAGGGTAATGCCTATGGCGACAATGGGCGTTGGCTGCAATGCACGACGATGATCATGATGATCATGCTGATGTTGACGATGATGACGATGATAACTATGGTGAGGATGAGGGCGAGGATGGTGATGGTGATGAGTGAGACGTGGGCCGTAGATGGCGATGATGATGACAATTCTAACGATGTTGGTGATGATGACGTTGATGATGGCGATGACGGCAATGATAAGATGTGATGGCCATGTGTGGCGACGATGGTGACGGCGGCGAGTGGCGCGAATGTGATGTCCATGATGCTGATCGTAACGGCAGGGGCAGTATCGACAGGATGGGCACATCTGCGCGAAGCATGACTCGATGCGTCTCGATGTGTCTCGATGTGTCTCGAATTTGGTCTCGATGTGTCTCGATGTGTCTCGATGTGTCTCGCTGCGTGCCCTATGTGATTTGATCTGCCCCGAACGAGTTTTACACTGTAGCGCTGAGTTTCTTATAGTTCACACGGGTTTTTTCTTCATGCGCCTCGTGATTCACGCCATTGGCATGCCCGGTGCCAAAAGATGTGGATGAGTTTCTGGGAGTTTCGATATGTTGTTCGAATGAGGATGTAGGTTTTAACAAGTTTGGTTGATATTCGAAGAGTTTCATGTACTTTGGACGTCTCGGTGTGTCTCGATATGTCTCGATATGTCTCGAAGTGGTGTCCCGTTGTGTCCCGATGTGTCTCGGTATGTCTCGATGTGTCTCGATGTGTCTCGATGTGTCTCGATGTGTCTCGATGTGTCTCGATGCGTCTCGATGTGTCTCAATGTATGTGTCTCGATGTGTCTCGATGTGTCTCGATGTGTTTCGATGTGTCTCGATGTGTCTCGATGCGTCTCGATGTGTCTCAATTTGTCTCGATGTGTCCCTGGCCGATGTCTCGATTTTTTGCGCCCCGTGCCTCGGCGAGGCTCGACTCGCTGTCCAAATCATCAAGACATTGCCTCTGGCCTGCCCCTGAGACCACCCCCTGGGGGGCCGAAAAATCAAGACATCGGCTTCCGCCGAGGCGGGATTTCAAGACATGCGGCCCGTCCGCGGCCGAAATTCAAGACATCCGCCCCCGCGGCGGCCCAACTGCGAAGACATTCGCTTCCGCCGAGGCCGCAAATGCAGACATTCACCCCTGCGGCGGCGCAGAAATCGAGACATCGTCTTACGCCGAGGCCGAAACGGCAGACACTCGCCCTTGCCAGGGCCAAGAAATACAGACAGGGCCACGAAATCGAGACATATATTGCCGCGACCGCCCAGAAATCAAGACATTCAGGCTCCAAGCCCCGCTGCAATCAAGACAGGCACGTTGCCAAGAGGAACCAATAACATTGCTTGTGCGCAGCCCGATGCATATCACTCACTCTGATGCCGCGTGGTGAGAATGCATATGCAACACTTGTGTGCTATCCGATATCATTATGTATCGCAACAATCCACTAGACACCTACTGTAATGCACAATATGTTTAAATATCTTGTCGAAACCAATGGTAATTCGTGCTATCTGCACATACTGTGGACAAACCTACCAGAAACTCATTGCAACGCATGAAAACCTTGAATTACTCAACAAATCAACACGAATCCCATTGTAACTAAGTATAACCCGTTGCTTTATTGATAATATACAGAACATATTCTTGCCATCTGCAGCTTGCACATCATGTGATGCGTTTGTACATGTGCACGCGCATAGAGGGAATTAATTCGCAAACGCACGACATTCTAGGAATAGTGGTGTAGATGCGCCTGGTAGCGCTGCGCACGCACACACACACATACATGCACACATATACACATACAAGTTAAGCAAGGAAGCGCGACGGCTTTCACTTAAACAGAAGCGCTACATAGAGCACAATGTCAAGAGAGAGAGAGAGAGACGGATGCAACAATATGAATATTTCATGATTGCACGTTGAAGCGTTGCGGCGTACAGCGCGCACGCATGGAGTACGACGCAGGAGGGGGTTGGACCGAAGCCGACTAGCCTCACTTAGTTCAGAACGAGGGAAGTGACGGGAAGTGGTGGAGGAGGGGTTGACGGAGAGGAGGGCGGATTCAGAGGACGGCTGGGAAGGAACATTGCACGGGTAGACAGGGATGATAAGGAGGAGGAAGAGGTGGGGAGAACATATGACGGGGGGGCTTTACTTATTCTGAATTGCGCAAGGCGTGGCGCACGAAGCATGCCCTCCATGCCAAGCGTGCCGACGGTACCCCTGTGGCCCCTGAGGGCCCCCAGGCCCCTGAACCGTCGGCGCCCAGCAGATCGCTTGCTTGCCTCGACCGCTGAAGCAGACGACCGCGTGGTAAAATGAGCCCACGGCCTCCTCGGGGTCTCAGAGTTGCTCACGGGCCTGCGCTCGCGTGGAGCGTTGTGCGAGCAGGAGCCGGATGGTATAAAAAAACAAACGAACGTAGGAGGTAGAATGGCATGCGTAGGATCTCACGGGTCCTTAAGGGGATATTATTAATACGAATGACTTTAAATTAAGACCAGGATTCACAAGACGAGTTACCTTGACAGTTTAAGCCCGACAGTCCTAGATCAGAACCTGCTGCATGTCTTCCCCCGCGACACATTCGGATCGAAGTACGGGCTCTTCCAGGGCGTCGGCGCGAGATCCCCGAACTCCTCCTCCTCATGGAGAGCTCGCCGAACAACTCGCGGTTCGAACTCGATGTGCCTGCTGCGTTTCAAATTCTTCTCGGCGGTGTCCGCATGGTCCTTCTCGGGGGTGATCTCTGGCAGCCTGCCCACGTTCGCAGAGGCGGTCGGCGTGTCGATCATGTGATGCTCATCGTGGTTCGGGTTCCCGTCGCCATGTGTAGGGCTGTCCTCGACAAGCACGATGTCGTCCGCATTGACCGTCTCCTTGGTGTCGCTGGCCTCGCCGCGGTAGTCCTTGCCGAAGAGGCCCCAGGGCGACTGCGACGTGGGACATCCGACGTCGCTGTAGATGTCGGCGCCAGTGGCAGGCTCGATGGCCCCGAGGACTGTTTCGGCAAAGCTTCGCTTGGTGATCCACCTCGAAGTGCTGCCCGCACGCTGGCTGCCATAATGGCCATCGGGCTGTGAGTCTGAGGGGCCATCGCTGTTTTCATCAATGAAGGCATCCTGCAGTTGCCCTGCCAGCGAGCCATCCACGACGGGGTCGTCCACCACGGAGCTGCCCTCGACGAGGTCGCCCTTGACGGAGGTGTCCTGGACTGAGTCGTTCTCGACGAGGTCGCCCTTGACGGATGCGTCCTTGACGGAGGCGCCTTGGACGGAGTCGTCCTCGACGAGGTCGTCTTTGACGGAGGTGTCTTTGACGGAGGTGTCTTGGACGTAGTTGGTTTCGACGATGTCGCCCTTGACGGCCGTGTCCTGGACGGAGCCATCCTCGACGAGGTCGCTCTTGACAGAGGCGCCATTGACGGAGGTGCCCTGAACGGAGTCGTCCTCGACGAGGTCGCCTTTGACGGAGTTGTCCACGACGGAGTCGTCCTCAACGAAGCCGCCGTACATCGGCCGGGAATCGTCGCCCCAATATTCGCGCACGTGGACAGACCCGAAGCCGTTGGAGAAACCCACTTTCACGACTTCGTCGTTCAGCCTGCGCTCGGGCACCGCCCAGTGGGAATGCACGGCGAAAACGCGTCGAAACGCCAACCGCCTTCCCACCAGGCAAGGTTGCAAGCTTCAGGTGCCCCGAAACCAGAAGATCGACGTATTGGATACTTTTCCCCAGGGCGAGTGGACGTGGGTGGGCGGTGGTGGTGGTGGTGGGGGGGGGGGCAGGAGAAGAGACATTATGGGGGGGGGCAATAGTCCCCTGAGGGCATCCAATCTACAAGAGCCGACATGCAGACGCATATTTCCACGACTGACACCGATATTTATCTAGACGAGCCATCTCCCTCCTCCGTCCCCGGGATGTCTAATCATAGTTCGCTGTCGTCGCCCTCCCCCTCCTCCTCCCTATCGGAGTCTCATTCGCCGATGTATTCGAGCGGTGGCATGTCGCGTTCGCTGTCGCCGTGGACCTCAGCCCCCTCCCCCGACGCGGCGATCGTTCGAGCGCGGTTGGCCGATCGATCGTCGCGGGAGAAAATGGAGAATGGGATCTAAGGGCGGGGTTTGGCGGGGGCGCGAACGGCCGCGACCACCGCGCTGACGTCAGTGCCGAAACCTCTACGAACGCCAATTGGTTCGACTAGGGGCAATAGCCCCATCGTCGAGCAAATGGAGCACCCACGCGCGCTCGCACCTTCAGTTTGCCATAGCGCAAGAGGAGGAGAGGGATGAGGATGAGAAAGGGGCGCCATACCTTGAGAAAGAAACCACGGGGCACCCCCGACCCTCAATACCTTGATGCGTCATTTGCACCAAGGCGTTGTACAGTGGCGCATGCAGACGTACGATGGCACCAACACCGCAGGAACGACATCGCAATGCATCCAGAGCCATGGAACGACATAAACATACCCAGGGACATCTAGAGACATCTGAAAACTGTCAGGGACATCGTTGGACACCCAGGCACCCAGGAACACTTGGATACATGTAGACACCCAGGGATACGTGGAGCGACCCAATCCAAGACATGTTGGGGCACCCAGGGGCATCTAGAGACATCTGGAGACATCTGAAGGCATCGCGAAGCATCCAGAGGTACCCAGAACCATGTAGAGACATATAGACACATCTGGAGCCACCCATAGACATCTGCAGACACATGAGTATTCCAGCACGCGTGCACATTCAGATACAGTGAGAGACATGCAACACCACTTTGAGCCCTGCAACGACATGTTGGGGCACCCAGGGACATCTAGAGACATCGGGTGACATGCAGAGACTTCTGAATTCATCTAAATACGCCCAGGGTCATGAACGGACACCGCAGCACATTGGGACAGTTTGTGAGGTAATCTGCACACACTTGGAAACGCCACAACACTTTTGAATGGCACAGCATAGTCTAGCTATCCTGAGGCATCCTGGGGCATCCCGAGGCAGCCATATACACCGTGGGACACATGTAGACCTACGAGACCCGAGCACACCTTAGGGCACCCACACACCTAGAGGCATCTAGGTGCGCCTAGAACACACAGAGAGACCCAGGGCCATTTACAGACATCTCGAGGCATCCAAACACGTGTTGGGACACTCAGGGCCATCTAGAGACACGTGGTGGCATACAGCGACTTCTAAAACCATAGAACGACATCTAGAGACATCTAGAGACCCCCATAGACATTTGGAGACATCTAGAGACATCCAGGGGCACCCAAAACATCTAGATACATCTGGAGAGACCCAGAGACATCGAGAGACATCAAGAGACACCCAGAGACACCTAGAGACATCCAGAGGCATCCAGAGACATCCAGTGACTTCTAGAGACATCTAGAGACATCTGCAGACGCCCAGAGACATCTAGAGACATCTGGGGACATCTGCAGACACCCAGAAACATCTAGAGACATCTAGGGACATCTAAAGACACATTGAGACATCTAGAGACATTTAGAGACACACAAAGACATCTGGAGACATTTAGAGACATCTAAAGACACACAGAGACATCTAGAGACATTTGGAGACACACAAAGACACACACAGACATCTAGCGACATTTAGGGACATCTAAAGACACACAGAGACATCTAGAGACACGCACGAACGCTCTGGACCGCGTTCGGCGCTTTCCAATTCATCGTAATCCCGTTCTTCCCCTCGCCCTCCTCATTCTCTAACCTCCCTCCCCATCCTCCTCCTTGTCCTCCTCCTTCCCCTGCTTCTCTTTCTCAATCAAGATCCAAGGTCGCTCACACTCAGACTCAAGCACGCTCGGGCCCACTCGACTCAGACGCACCCATGCCCAGACCCACACATACTCATATTCAGACTCAGTCGCTCTTTCCACACACATGCATGCTCCGACTCATTCATGCACAGACTCGACAAGCCTCACACCAGAAGAGGCGGGGGGCTGGGGGGTGGGGAACGCGCGGGTACTTTGCCAAACGGCGCGTTCTCCCGTTCCTCGTCTCATTTCCTCTTCCTCCCCCCCCCCCCTCGTCGTCCCTTCTCCTCGAGACGCATCCTCATCATCCCCCCCGCACCCCCCCCTCCCTTCGTGATCCACGTCCTACCGCCCCCCCCCCCCCCCCCGTCACGACACGAGCCGCGCCCCCCCATCATAGCACTCCCACTCCTGATCCTGGTCCAAGCATCTCCTCGTGCTCGAGCCGCGCCCCCCCCCTTTTCGGCGCGCCGGCTCTTGAATGTATTCCCCTACTGGAATCTGTGGATCCCCCCCCGTCTCGAGACAGACCGAGACACCCAAAAGGCATCTACGCATATCGAGAGACGCGTCGAGACACCTGGAGACATCCCAAGACATACTGGGACACCCAGGGACATGTAGAGACATCTGGAGACACCCAAAGACATCTTGGGACACCTGACGACACCTGCAGACATTTGGAGACACCCACAGGCATCGCAGGACATCTGAAGACATCGAGAGACACCCACAGACATCGAAGGACACCTGGAGACACCCCGAGACATCTAGAGACATCCAAGGACTTCCTGGGACACCCCGAGACATCCATAGACATGTAGAGACATCCACAGACACCGAGAGTCACGCAGGGGCGTCTAAAGACATCCAACGACAGTTTGGGCAACCCAGTAGCATCTAAGGACACTTGGAGACGTCCAGAGACACCTACAGACACACGGGGACGTCCACGCTATATACATACATATGGCGCTCATGTGCGCATTGGAAAAGCAATGTATCTAGAGCCCTAGGCTGGTTCGCGAGAATCCTCGCCGCTGCGTCGATGCTTCCTTGGGCCTCGTGGGCCCAAGGGGGCTTGCAACTCTCAAGAACTACCTCGCGCACTGGGCTATGGGGCTCTGGGGCATGCTGTCGCGTGGTGTTGTAGCGCAACCGTGGCGCGGGTTGACTTTCTGTAGAAAGCTGGGGGGGAGGAGGAACCCATTGCGGAATGATGACATGTACTTGGGGCACTGAACACGGGGAAGTGAAGGGAAATGGAGGGGGCGGGGGGGGACGTGGGGCACGAGACACACACCAGTGAAAGTAAGGACAGGGAGAGGGGTGGGCGGGTGACACTCGATGGTAGGGTGGCCGACGACGAGGTAGAGGATACGGAGATCTGGACGCGCCCAGGGTTCCTGACATGGCGCCCGCGTCGAGCAATCGCTCGGCTCCGTCGCGCTGCCCGTCTTGAGCCGCCGCGGGCTTTGACGGCCCTCCTGAACCCCCGACAACCCGCCCGACACCTTCGCCATCAGTTGCGCTTCGCCGAGATCTTTCGGGCGTGCAAACGTAGCACCCCACAGATGCGGATAAGAGTGAGGGGGCCTTGGGGGCGTCGGCAGTCTGCGAGACTCTGGGGAAGCCCGCCGCAGGCGCCAACGTTTCACAGCTTATACCTGGGGCCCGCCGCAGGCGCCGATTTTAAAGTTGAAGCAGTGCGGATAGGTCGCGAGTGGGTCGCAAATAGGTCGTTGTCGGGTCGCGGGCGGGTCGCGGGGTGGGTCGCGGGTGGGTCGCGGGGTGGGTCGCGGGTTGCGTCGCGGGGTGGGTCGCGGGGTGGGTCGCGGGTGGGACGACGACACCAACCTATACCAATGCAGCGCCGAAACAAGCATAACGTGAACCACTGATCCCCACCGCACCTCGAAACAATGAATGACCGTTCGCCCCCCCCCCCCCCCCCCCCCCATTCTGATGTAATCCAGCCAATTTTGCGCGATCTCCTCCAAGCGGCCAGTGGCCACTGGCAAGCGTCTTAACTATATGTCCTGTGGTCTCTCCACCTCCTACCCTCCCTCGCCCTCTCCCTCCCTCTCTTCCTCTCTTGCTCTCTCGCTCGCTCTCTCGCTCATTCTCTCTCCTCTCTCTCTATCTCTCCTGCTCTCTCTCTCTCCCTCTCTCTCTCCCTCTCTCTCTCTCTCTCTCTCTCTCGTTCTATCCTCTCTTTCTCTCGGTGCGCCTCGATATATTCAGATAAATGTGAATCCAGGTATGTGTGTCTATAAAGATGTATATTTCGTTAGCTCCTCCTCCTCCTCCTCCTCCTCCTCTCTCTCTCTCTCTCTCTCTCTCTCTCTCTCTCTCTCTCTCTCTCGCCCCCCCTCTCTCTCTTGTTCTCTGTTTTCCATGTTTATGCGCACGCGCGCCTGGCTGTTAACAGTGTCAGCTGTACAACTCTCTAACACACGCCCGCATGTATAATGTGGGCTCCCTACTCTGTACTCACTCACTCTCTCTCGCTCTCTCTCTCCCTCTCTCTCTCTCTCTCTCTCTTTCTCGCTCTCTCTCTCCTTTTTTTTTTCTCTCTCTCTCTCTCTCTCTCTCTCTCTCTCTCTCTCTCTCTCTCTCTCTCTCTCTCTCTCTCTCTCTCTCTCTCTCTCTCTCTCTCTCTCTCTCTCTCTCTCTCTCTCTCTCTCTCTCTCTCTCTCTCTCTCTCTCTACGTGTGTGGTGTTCGGTTGGTCCTCTCTACTCGCTACTGCCCCCCCCACCCTCCCTCTTCCTCTTCCTCATCATCCTGGCCCCCCTCCATACCCGAAACACATGTGCCCACAGCCAGGCGACCCTGCCCAGAGCCAACGTTCCCCACGAGAGTCGACGGCCCGCAACTTGCACGGGTCTACATGCCGCGACCCCGACACCGAGCCTGACTCCATCCGATGCCCGAGCGAGGGCGGTAGGACGGGATGGGGGAGGAGGAGCCGGAGGAGGAGGAGGAGGATGAGGATGAGGCGGGGGATGAGGATGAGGAGGAGGAGGATGGGGGAGAGGACGAGGCTGATACGGAGGAGGAGGAGGAGGAGGAGAAGGAGGGGGAGAAGGAGGAGGAGGAGGGCCAACCATTACCACCCTGCGCTGGGCAGGGTGCCCAACCCCCTCGTCCGAGGGGTATCCCGAGCCCCGCTGGCGGGGCCGTTGCCGCACTCAAAGTGGAGTGCGACGCTCAGCATCCTGGCTCCTCAGCGCGGCGCTTCTTCGGCGAGCGCTCGATGGCGTTGTCCTCCTCCTCCTCCTCCTCCTTGGTGCCCCCCTCCATGGCGTCGCCCTCGCCCTCGTTCCACGCGGCGCCGTCGGCCTCCATGGCGTCGTCCTCGCCCTTGTCCGTGTTGCCGTCGGCCTCCATGGCGACGCCCTTGTCCTTGTTGCCGTCGCCCCCCATGGCGTCGCCCTCGCCCTTGTTGCTGTCGGCCTCCATGGCGTCGCCGCCGTCCTGGATGTCGTCCTCGGCGCCGTCCTTGTCACCGTCCTTGCCGCCGTCCTTGCCGTCCTCGGCATTGTGGGTATCGCCGTCGTCGTCGTCGTCGAAGTCGGGGAGGTCCCATGCACTAGTACCCCCCTACCCCCGCCCTTTGGAGGGAGGGGGAACGACGAGGGGGGGCAGCGGCGGCAGCAGGATGCGGGCGAGGAGGATGATGATGATGCGGATGATGAGGATGTTGATGATGATGATGATGCTGATGATGATGATGCCGATGATGATGATGTTGTTGTTGATGATGATGATGCTGATGATGATGATGCTGATGAGGATGATGATGATGTTGAGGATGGGCAGCATCGGCATTACCAGGAGCGAGAGAGAGAGATAGGGAGCGAGCGAGAGAGAGAGAGTGTGAGAGAGAGAGAGAGAGAGACGGCAGGATGGTGACCACCATGAGGAGGGCTGGGGAACGATAAGCAAGCTAATCAGGAGGCGAGGGATGAGGAGGAGGAGGAGGAGGACGACGACACGGAGAGGGAGGAAGAGGATGATAAGGTTGAGGAGGAGGAGGAGGAGGAGGAATTGCACGGGAGTGCCAGAATACGATGCGAACGGGGGAGTTGGCGAGGGCGGGAGCGGGAGGGATGCAGGGGGGCAGGAGGAGTGACTACATATTGGGAGCGGGAACCGAAGGATGATGAGGAGGGGGGGGAGGAGCGGAGGACGTGGAGAAGGAGGGGTTGGCGGGGGGACGAAGGACGCCAGTCCTGCACAGCATCCTGGTCCTCGCCCCTGCTGGCGGCATCGTCGCGGGTGATCTGCTGCGTCTTCTTGTTGGAGTGCTCGACGGCGCTCTTGAGGTCGCCGTCCCACTTCGCGCTCGACATGCCCCGCCCCTGGCCGCTCAGGTCCCGCGCGAAGACCTCCCAGCCGCCGTTCGCCTTCTTCGGCCTGTGGTTGATGCCGCTGCTGCAGCGCCCCCAGCTCTCGCAGTAGACGCGCGCCGCCCTCGCCTTCTCCTGCGAGTCTGGCAGCTGCTTTGCCGCCGCCTCGGCCTTCGGGGCTGGGTCTCCACGTCCGTCACCGCCGATTGCACCGCTGCCCTTCTTGCCCGTCGCCTTCGCCTTCGGGGCTGGGTCTTCACGTTCGTTACCGCCGACGGCACCGATGCCCTTCTTGCTCTGCGCCTTCGCCTTCGGGGCTGGGTCGTCATGTTCGTCGCCGCCGATGGCGCCGCGGCCCTTCTTGCCCTTGCCATGCGTCTTCGCCTTCGGGGCTGGGTCAACACCGACGTCGCTCACTGGGTTGTGCTGCTTGCCCGTCTCGCGCTTGCCCTTGCCCTTGCCCTTGCCCTTGCCGTTGCCTTTCGGCGCTGCCCCACCGTTGCCTGCGGGTCCACCGTCGACCTCGCCGCCCGTGTCAGCGACGCCTTTCTGTCCAGCCTTGTCGGTGCCGTCCTTGCCGCCCCCGCGGTTCACCTCGCCGGCGCTGCTGGGTTTGTCTGCCTTGCCCTTGCCCTTGCTCTTGCCAGCCTTGCCCTTCTTGGCGGTGTCGTCCTTGCCCGTGCCCGTCAGCGTCTTAAAGGCCAAGCGAGGGACTGGGCGCCATCGATCGCCATCAGGCCACGTGAATACTGCGAAGCCCGCTCTGGGCTCGCAGACCCCAGACGCAGGCGCCTCGTCGAACATGCGATAGGCCCAGTTGGCGCGCAGCCTGAACTCCATCTTGTCGACGGTCTCCACCTGGCTGGCTCTTGCCATGTTCTTCTCCGCGTCGGTGTCGCGCTCGTCCTCTGGGTCGCCGTCGTCGTCCTCCCCCCGGGCCTCGGCCTCCGACTCCCCGCCCTCGTCCTCGTAGAAAGTGTCCTCCGCCTCCGACTCCGACCCCTCGTCCTCGGCATCCTTCTCGACTGCGTCTGCGAGGGGAGTCGTCGCGCCCTTGTCCGTCTTGCCCTGGGCGGAGGGGTGGAAGAGGCCAGCGGAGCAGGGGAGGATCAAACTTGGATTGGGGCGAGCCTGGATAGTGAGGGGGAAGGAATACACATGGAGGGGCTGAGCCGAGAGTGGGCGGAGGGAGAAGAAAAGGATGGCCCAGTGGAGGAGCGGGGGGGGATGGGGGGGAGTGGGGGACGGGGGGGCCAGAATTCCCAGCGCGGAAGGAGGATGGGACAGAACGAGGGGGAGGAGGAAGATGAGGAGGGTAAGATCAGACGGACGTTATCGCTCCCCCTCCCCCTTCGTCCTGGGTTAACAGTCCGATATCGCCAATGTTTAGCTCGCATCCGCATGGCTCGTGCTTGACTCGTTCGTCGCCGCCCCCCTCGATTAAGTGGATCTTGTCGCTGTGGTTTGCATGGGCCTCGGGAGGTGTATCTTGCTCTACAGTGGCATCCCCATGTCGTTCGTCGTGTCCTCCTGCCGTCTGGTCGTTCGTCGTGTCCTCCTGCCGTCTGTGCGCGTCTACAAACTCAGCTTTTGCTAGCCGCATCTGCGCTTTAACGTAGTAGCTGCCCTGAGCGATGAAGGGCTGGCTAATGATTCTCGGCTTGAATCCCCGAGGGCGGGGGGAGGGACACAAGAGCACCGACGCCAGCCCCGTGAACCCCTGAGGGCGGGGGGAGGGAAACAAGAACACCGGCGCCAGCCCCCCAACGCACTCTCATGAACTGAAGGAGGATGAGGAGGAGGAGGAGGAGGATGCACTGAAAGTGTCTGGAGCGAACCTCGCGGGCGGAGGGTTGGGCTCGAGGGTAGGGGAGAAGGGCCCCGTCCTGATAACAACGATGGGCCCACGCTCCCGAGGCCACGATCTCCAACATCACCCCAGTCATCATACCACCCCCTCCTTTTATCCACTGGTCTCCTTCCCGCGGTCGCTCGGCGCCGCCGTACTCGCAGTGGATGCAGCATTCTTGATGTTGCCCACGGCCTGCTGCGGCGCCTTGGCCTTGCCTTTGCCGTTGCCCCTGGGCGTCGTGATCTCGCCTGGCCGATCTCCCTACCCGTGCTGCCATTCCTGCCCCTACTGATCCTGCTGCTGCTGGCGCTGATCATGATGCCCCTGCCTCTTCCCTCCCACCTACTCGTTTCCGATATCCTCCTCGTGATCCGCCTATTCCTCGCTCCTGCCATCTTCCACCGACTCCTACTACTCTCACCTCCCCCTGATGCTCCTCCTCCTCCTCCTCATTCTCCGTCTCCCACCTACTCGTTTCAAATATCATCCTCCTCTCCATCCTCCTAGGCTACTCCTCACTGTCAGTATCAGTTCCAATCCCCCTCATCCTGGTCCTTTTTCGCCCCCAAACCCACGCGTCGCCTATCACCTCGAGACTGTCCTCGCCCTCGGAGCTTGCCATCATCATCTGGGCCATGCTCTTCCAGTCCGTCTCCTTTTTGACCTGCAGCGGCGGCAGCGATCTCCTCATCAGCGCCTTGAGCTTGCCTGGGACGTCCGTCGTACTGCTCCGTTCAAAGAGGCCAGGGGGAGGCAGAGGGCGAACGCGATAATTGTGAGGGCGAGGGTCGGGCCCCACGGCGACACGAGAGCAGCTAGGGACAGGAGTAGGAGGGAAGAGTCAGAAGGAGGAGACCTGGGGGGCCCATGAGAGAGGAATGGGGAGGGCAGAGCAGACAGGAGTAGAACAGGAGTAGGAGTGAGGAGCGTTAAAAACGATAGCAACGACACGTAGAAAAGGATAAGGAGAGAGGAGTCGGGATAAGAAGGAGGAGGAGGAGGAGAAGGAGGAGGAAATCCTCCTCCAAAGCCTTCTGGATTTCGAGCCTGCCTGACATCCTTCTCCTCCTCCTCCTCGCCCTCCTACCCCTCCTCCTCCTCCTGCTCCTCCTCCTCCTCCTCCTCCCCCTCCCCCTTCCCCCCCATCCCCCCCTCCCCCCCCTCCTCCCCCTCCTCCTCCTCCGCCCCCCCAATTTCCATGAGGTCCCCGCCTCAGGATGCGCCGCCACGCTGCCAGCATGTCCAGCAGCCGCCTCGTCTCCTGGCACGCCCTCTCTGGCGTCTGCTTGAGCGCCGAAAGGGAAGAGGGGAGTGGGAGTATCCCGGAGGGGAGGATGGTGGTCAGGCGATCGCAAACATGGATCACGGGGGCGCGACTTAGCGACGGGTCACGTTTCCATGGGAAACGGCGGATTTCCGCCGCCAACCGAGGCGACATTTGTCGCATTTTGGGGAGGGTACCTCCTCCGATCCATGGATTTGGCGACCGCGCGCGAAACCCATGGATCGCTAATCCACGTTTGCGCGCCCCCGAGGTGGGATGATGGGAGGTGAGCAGGAGGAAGAGGGGGGGAGGGAGGAGGAGGGAGGTAGGTAGGGGAGAAGGGGACTGGGAGGAAGAGGGATGGAGGGAGGGGAGCAGGAGGATGAGGGGAAGGGGTATGAGGGAGGGAAAAGGAGGAGGGAGGGAGGGGCGGAACGAGGGAGAATGGAGAAAGAGTAGGGCCGCGGACCGAGTGCATCGCGATCTCGATGTCGCCGATGTCGAAGCGCAAAGAGCCGTCCGAGATCGTGGACAGCCTGGTCTGGTCTGGGCGCTCCCATACCCAGCGTTTCTGCGCCCATCGAGCGGGGGCGCGATGGACCCAGAAACGCTGGGGAAGGGTAGGGCGCAGACGCAGGGGCCTGCTGACGAGCTCCCACTGGCCAGTGGCCAACATATGGTCGCACAGGCCCTTCGTGCACTTGGACCCGCCTGTGTCCCACTTG
>CAUYUJ010014802.1:111579-220757 GCA_963575745.1 Prorocentrum cordatum | reverse complement strand
GAGGAGGAGGAGGAGGAGGAGAGGAGGAGAGGAGGAGGGAGGAGGAGTGAAGGAGGAGGAGGAGGAGAGGGAGGAGGAGGAGGAGGAGGTGGGAGGAGGGAGCAGGAGGAGGAGGACTGGCAAGAGAATGGGGGGCGTCAAGGGCGCATTGGGAAATGAGGAGGGGCGTAGGAGGAGGAGGAGGCGGAGGAGGAGCGAACGAACCCTGGGAGAGGCGCGCCGATCGATGGCTAGCGGGCACCGCCGTGCGCGCTCGGGCCCAGCCTCAGCGCAAGGCGGGTGGCCTGAATGTAATTCTTGTGGATGTGGTACAAGTAGTCGACGTTCCCGCCGTCTTTGAAAGTGTGGTAGAACCTGTAGGCGACGGCGAGGCGCGTGAGGACGTGGTCGATCTGGTCATCGGTGGCCCCGGTCGGGTCGAAATTGGTGTCGCGCAGACCAAGCCTAGCCAGTACACAACGATGAAGGCGTCCGCGTGGAAGCGCAGCGTGGTGCCACAGGCGCTTGCAGATCATGTAGTGGCTGAATGAGTCGGGGTGAAGCTTCGGGTTGCATCCAAGTACGCATCGTCGAAGTACCGGTTGTACATGCATGCGGAAAGAAGTAGTCCATCCGCCCGACAGCGTCTTCAGCACGGGCCAGAAGCGCGACGGCGGCAACTCGGCGAGCTTCGGGCGGAGGCGGTTCCACGCGGCCTTCACGTTGAACGGTAATTGGATGAGGGAGGTCATGTCGTTGTCGTCTGCGTACGCGTTGGTGAGATCATCGGTGATCATGGGCGTGAAGTCAGGGTCGTTGTTCTGGAAGTCGGCGTCGTGGATCCAGCGACGCCGCGCATGGTGTTCGGCAGCTGTTCGATCGAACCTCTGCTGTAGTTCGGCAGTTCGGGCGAGGTTGAACGCAGCGGCGGCCTGGTGTCTGGAGGCCGCCGTTGACTGCCATGCCTGCGCGCAAATACGTTCAGCTCGCCGACGGAGTTGGGCATCTGTTTGACCACGAAAAAGGACTTGAAGACCGTCACGACGGAGATGACGAAGGATAAAGGTTTCGCTCCATTCGTGCCAGTCATCAACGTTCCATTCATGCTGTTTTTGTGTGAGGTATATCGAAGGCAGCCAGTCGGCGGCCCAATGCTGCAGGCATTCGGCGATGGTCTCGAGCTCGTTGGCTGCGTTGCGCCTGTCGCTGTCATCATCATCAGGCGTGCTGGGAACTTGTAGATGTAGTGGCGGAAATCGTTGGAGGCGTCCTGAGTCGGATGTGGCTGCAGACGGCGCCGACGGGAGGGCGGGGGACCAGGCCCGCAGGCGGGCGGCGATGGTGGCGTCGAAAGAATCGTCGTAGAGCGAGCGCTGCAGCGTGATCATGTATGTGGACTGTGGCGACTTCTTCGGGGGATCATCTTCAGCGCGACGAAGTTTGTCAAGGACGCGTAAAGCAGCGGCACGGGCGAGTTCATGAGCTTGGCGTAGATGGCGGTGTGCATGATGATCGTGGTGGCGGCTGCGTTTGATGATCTTGAAGATGGTGCCCTTGTGGGTGGAGTAGTTGTCGCCGAACTTGGCCGCCCGCAGGTGTTGCGCGATCGAGGTAGCGGAGGCCCAGCACGGCGCGGTCCAGAGTCCCTGGACAACGTGTGCGAGTGGAAGCTGTTCAACTGCTGCCTGATGGTGTAGCTCGAGAAGCTGGGGCCAGACGTAGATGGTGGAAGTAGCAGAGCGCCACAGCGTGGCGCCCAGCAGGACCTCGACGCCGATGGGGATGGCGCAGCCCGCCCAGTTCGTCATGCCGAGGATGTCGAGCTTGGTGAATGCTGAAGGAGCTGATCTGGTAACTTTATGAAGGGCATGTATTTCTGTAGAGAGAACGAGTTCTGGAGCTGGAAACAGTTGTCCGACGTAGGTGAGGCATGTGATCGCGGAGGTGTTGTACAGCGAGACGTTCAGCTGGATGGCCGCGGAGGAGTCGCCCAGTATCTGGGCGCGGTGGTACCACTTGGCAGTTGGGGCGGCCCATTGTGCACGATCGTCAGCACACGGGCCGATGTAGACTCCGAGGTACTTGGCCTTGCCGTCGATCTTGAAGTGGGCCCAGGCGGGGTTGATCGCCCCGAGCGTGTCGCGCATTGTGTTGTCGACGTCTTTGAAGCTGTTGGTCCAGACTGGGACGAGCACGCACTTCCGAGGCTGGAGCAGCAGCCCCGCGAAGGTGTGGGCCGCTTCAGTATGCGGTAGGATGCCTTGCATGTCACGCAAGCGCGCCAAAACACAACCAATGTCGTCGGCACCAGCGCTGGCCATGCCACGGCCAAGCAGTGAAAAGTGGCGTTGAATTCCGCGTAGGATGGGGTCGAATACCAAGGCCCAGATGGTGCCGCTGAGTGGGCAGCCCTGAGCGACGCCGCTGGCTGCAACGAGTAATGGTCGACGTGTGCCTCCCAGCTCCAGGAAGGCGATGGGCGAGGCGTAGAAGGACTGGAGGAGGCGAAGAACGCGGCCACCAATTCCCCATCTGCGAATCACTTCCCATAACCATGTGTGAAGCAGGCTTGGGAAGGCGGCGGCAATGTCCATGCTGAGGAAGCACGGCATGAGGTCGGCGGCGTCGTCCATGGTGCTGTAGATGCGGCTGTACGTGTCGGCTTCGACTATGTTGTTGAGGAATTGGCGGCCAGGAACGAAACCTCGTTGGATACTCGACACTTGCTTGACTATCGGGTGGAGCTTGCGGTTGACGGCGGAGGCGGCAATCTTCACGTCGGTGTTCTTCATCGCGAGAGGGCGGAGTTGGTCTGGCGACCGATAGCATTCAGAGTGTCCTGCAGGCACATCACCTTTTGGAAGCATGGCGAGTAGTGCGTGGTTCCAATCGTGGGGGATGATGTTGTTGACCGAGATGTTGGCCACGAGCTCTTCCAGGATCTCGAAGCTGTTGGGAGTGGACGTCCAAGCTTTGTAAGGAAGACCGTCAGGACCTGCGGCGGAGTCATGTGCTCGTTTTGCTGCGTCTTGTAATTCTTCAGCGTTGGGGAGTTCCAGCGCAACAGTGGCGCGCCGGGTGATGACAGAGTCCAGGTAGTCGTTCATGTTGGCGATGTTCAGTGGGTTTGTCAGCGAAGATCGGGCCCCAGTGCGCTAGGATGGCGTCGTGCATGCCCGCCGGCGTCTCGGCAATGCCGGAGGAGTCGCCTTGAGAAATTCGGATACCAGCAAGCACCAGACGCTTGGAGAAGGGCTTCCACAGCTCTCCAAGTCTGCGCGTGGCACTGGCCCGTTTCCGCCACCTGTCCCCTTGTTGACGCTGAAGACGTTGATATGCATCGCGGGCACGTGCGGCAGCGAGGGCGCGGCGTTCTTCAGCGACTGCAGCATGTGCTTCGGCAGCGGCACTGGCGAAGGCGTTGGTGTTGATAAGGCAAATCTTGCTCGACGGGATGTCGGTGGAGTTGTCGATGATGATCTGCAAGTGCTTGGAGCCCAGGTGGGTGATGTCGATAAGGAGGTGCGCGGGCTTGATGTCCTGGTACCAGATCGCGCGCGAGATGCTTCTCATGGTCATCGAGTTGACTTCCGTGGAGATCGTGAGATGGTCGCGTGCAAGAACTTCAGGAGGTAGCCGCGCAAGAGCATATCGCGTGGCTGTCGCAGCGTTCGTCATGTTGGATTTCAGCGTGCGCCACTTGTTGATGGGCGCGAGCGTGTCGTGCTCGGTGTCGGCGGAAGGCTTGTCGATGAAGAGCTTGTAGAAGACGGAGTTGAAGAGGTAGGCGGGGATGCCGCGCTCTGCATGGGGCCGTTGAATTCGAGGGCGGAATCGAACATGAAAAAGTGTATGGCCACTGGCAGGTACTCCCTTTCGTTCAAGTGGCGAGTCGTCGGCAACCATGATCGTCTCAATGTGGGTGAGATTGTGTGCCCGGAAGGAGGTGAAGAAGCGGTCGATGCTCGACTCGGTGTTGTTCGCGTAGCAGCGGCGGGTGGTCGACGGCGTGCAGATCTCGACCAGCGGGCGGAAGAGCTGCTTCCAGAAGGTGGGCTGGAACTGGTATCGTTCGTGAGCAGGAACTTCGACAGGGCGCAGTAGATTGCGAGCAAGTAGTTCAGAGATATTGAAGTCGCCGAGAATGAAGAACATCACGTGTTCTGGATCGTTGTTGGCTTCATTCAGTGCCACTTGCCACGTGGTCTTGAGCCAACTTCGGTCATCTGCGGAAAGATCACGGTTATGAATGTTGACGTAGATATGGAGGTAAGCCAGGCCGGGGTCGCGGATGCGCAGTTCGGCAGCTCGGCCTGGGATGATCACGGAGCAATTGATCAGCGGCTTGGTGTTGTCCTGGTCGCTGCTGGGGACGAACTTTGGGACGAGGAAGGCGGCGCCGCCCGCCGCGTTGGAGTCGGGGATGCTGCTGTGATCGACGTCGTACTTGGGGCCCGTGGAGTTGATAAGGCCGTGGATCATCTGCGAGGTGCCGTGTGTCTCCTGGATGGCAATGAGGGAGCGCTTGGCAAGGTAGGGCTTGAGAATGGAGAGTTTGGCGTCGCGCTTGACGATGTTCGAGTGTACCAGCGCCTGGGCGTTCCAGCTGACCACCGAGCATTCGGTCATAGATGATGTGGTAGTCGCGTTCCATGGAGTCCACTTGCTGTTAAATCCACGACGCTGAAGTGGCTGCGTCCGCGAAGGCAGCGGCAAGGGCGTCGGCGCAAGAAGACCGCATAGCAGGGGTAAGGCCGACACCATCAGCAACATCAGACCATTGGATCTTGGTCGCGATCTCAGGGCGGGAGCCCACGTGGATGCGGACGATGGGCACGTTGTCGATGGAGAGATGGCCGTCGGCGCGGTGGATCTTGGGGCTGAGGTCCTGCTTGGCGTCGTTGACGATCCTTGCCAGCTTCTTGAGCTGGATCTCCTGCCTGACGAGCTTTGGGCTCTTGTCTGCGCTGACATAGCACGGGGCGCCGCCGAGCATGAATGTGCGCCAGTGCCGACCAATGCGCAGGTGATGGTGAAGAGCTTGAGCACGTGGTACAGCGACTGCATCGGCTCCGGGTACAGTGATGGAACCACGTTTGGCAGGAGCGGAGCTGTTGTAGCGTACCATAGACGCGTCGATATTGGCTGCCGAAAACCATCCGGCGGTGGACGACTTGAGAGCTGCTTGAGTGATGTCCACGGTGGAGCCGATCCAGAAGGTGCCGATGTGTGGTGCCCTGTCCCACGATCCGATGTTGCTGACGTCGAGCGAGGGAACCTGGGCTTCAGCGTGGGCAATGGAGGTCTTGAGCTTGTCAACCGCGTCGTTGAGGTTCTTGGATTCCACTTCGGAAGCGGAGATGCGCTGCTTGAGGGAGACGATGTCGTTCTCGGCGTGGTCTTGGCGTTCGGTGAGCGTGGCTGTGACGTTGGTGATGTGCGTGATGAAGCTGGCTTGAGACGTGGCGGCAACTTTCTCTGCGGTAGCCTTGAATTGCTCAGTCGCATCAGCAACTTGAACGGCCAGGTGTTTCTCGATCTCGGAGCGGAATTGGTCGAGCCTTTCCTTTTGTGCTGCATCTTGCCAAGGGTCTTTGTTATTACGAGGGCTTCGTTCACGGCGATCACGACTGGTGGCGAGGTCGTTCGTCTCGGGCATGTCTGGAGCTCGCTGTGGACCACTGGACCGTGAATCTCAAAAGCCAGTATGGAGGTGGCCGTGGCCCCCCAAAAAAATCAATCCCGCGTGGATATGTAGGGAAAGCGTAAACAACGATCCTGAACTGGCCCTGGAACAAGGGTATGCCGTGGAAGCCTCTTGGCGCTAAGCCAAGCAACATGGGAACCTGGAGCCAAAATGGCTACGGAGGAGGCGGAGGAGGAGGAGGAGGAGGAGGAGGAGGGGGAGGAGAGGGGAGGAGGAGGAGGAGGGGGAGGGGGAGGGGGAGCTCCTCCTCCTCCTCCTCGCCACCCTGGAGGAAATACAGACCTTCACGCTCCAGGCTCCAGGAGGAGGAGGAGGAGGAGGAGGAGGAGAAGCAGGATGAGGAGGAGGAGGAGGAGGAGGAGGAGGAGGAGGAGAGGGAGGAGGAGGAACTTGGCACGTTGGAAGAAGGATAAGGCGAAGAAGGAGAAGGAGGAGAAGGAGGAGGAGACGAAAGAGGCGTGAAGCGCATGATTGAATGCAGCGCAAAGCGCTCGAGAAACAAAACATCAAAACAACGCTATGGGAGCAGACATCACGCACGTTCCGTTTAAAACATAAGACATTGTAGAATACGTATGTTCGCAGCGCATGATATTTTTTGACAAATAAAACAAAAATAAAACGTTGAAAAGTAAGTAAACAAACCAACAACTGACTAGAACGCAACTTCCACAACTGTAACCACTCCAAAACCTAACTTCCGCGTAACTTACACGCTGTAAAACTCGCTTCAAGAACAACACAAAGTAACTTCCGTATCTTCCACAACTTGCACAACTTGCACCGTTCAAGGTATGTAAGATCTGGCAGATCAAGTTCAGATCTGGAAGATTAAACTAAGATCTGGAAGATCAAGCTAACATAATCTACCACAACTTCCCCACAACTACCAGAACTAGCTGTGCACATCACAGATTGGTTCACGGGACGGGGGGCGCTGGGGGCGCCCGGCGCGCCCCACGATCCCTGCTGTTTCACCTGGAGCCAGGTGGACAAGGCTCACGGGAAGGGGTACGCCTGGCGCACCCCACGATTCCCACATGTGTCACCTAGGGCCAACTGGGAAATGGTTCACGTGAGGGCGGGGCGCCCAGCGCACACCTGCAGCGAAGTGCGGAAGAGGCCATTCACAAGAACTGAATGACATATATGCGCCTAAATTATCACTGGCGCTGCCACGGCAAATACCGCCATCGGTCGCGGAAGCTACGTGGGAGGCTCGCCCGCTGAGGGACTCACGCGACTCCGATGGGGGCGCGAGGACGGCGTGGACGGAGGCGGGCCCCAGGCCCGAAAAGAAAAGAGGCGGGGACGAATCGGAAGCAGAAGATGGGGGGATGGCGGGCGATGCAACGACGGAAATGGAGGAATGAGGAGGGAGGAAAGGAACGACGATTGAAAGATCTCTGGTGAGCAGCAGCGCCACCGCGGCCGAGCTGAGCTGCCACTTGCTGGGCCTCGTCCCGGCACTTGTCGGCTCGGGTGGACCATGGTCGCAGGCGCGCCGCCGTGTCCGCGGGGGGCTCGCGGGGAAGGACGTCTAGCCCCGGGCCCCGCATCACCAGAAAACGGTCGACCGCCAGGCCCTGGAGAACATCACACTGGGATGCAGACGCGGGGCGTCCAGGTGTTCTGCGTCACTTCGCCAGGCGTCGCCCACAGCCCTCGACAGCGGTGGCAGCTCTGCGATTCGCAGCCCCCACGGGATGGCTACGTCCAAACTGACGTTGCGCAGAACGTAACTGTGATGCCCCCCTGCAGCCTTCGTAAGCGGCGGCGGTCCCACACTTCGCAGCTACCCGAAGAGGGAGAGGCATTATCTGAATGTGTGTAAGACGTTACTGCGCTGCCCCCCCTCAGAAGCTCTCGAAAGTGGCGACGGCTTCGAACTTCGCAGCCCCCGAATGAAGGCGAGGCCGAACCCGAGCATGAGTAAACATCACTGTTCTGACCACCCGCCACCCCTCGAAAGCGGCTACAGCTTCAAGCTTCGCAGCCCCCCAAGGATGGCGAGGTCGAATATGAGTCTGCGTACGTCATCAGCGCGCTGGCTACCTCTGTAGCCTTCGACTGCTGAGAAACGCTCACACTTCGCAGCCTTCCAGCTCTAGTAAGGTCTCTAGCACCCCGCATGTGCGGATACGAGTAAGGGGGCGGTGGGGACATCGGCAGTTTGCGAGACTCTAGATAAGCCCGCCGCAGGCGCCAAAACTTCACAAATTCTACAACGAGCCCGCCGCAAGCGCCGATTTTTGTCGTTAAACCAATGTGGGCAGGTAGCGGGTAGGTCGCGGGTAGGTCGCGGGTGGGTCGCAAATGGGTCGCGGGTGGGTCGCGGGTGGGTCACGAGTGTAGAGGGCAGAAAATCCATCCCATAATAATCACCCCGACAAGCGAAGCCGTTTAGTAAACGCACACAAATAATAAATCGAACATGGCAGGGCTGTTTAGTAAACGCCTAGGGCCGTGTAGTAAACGTCAAAGTGTCGGGTCCGGGTGGTTCTCCTCCTTTCAGGGTGGGTCGCGGGGTGGGTCGCGGGTGGGTCGCGGGGTGGATCGCGGGAGGGTCGCGGATGGGTCGTGGGTGGGTCGCGGGGTGGGTCGCGGGTGGGTCGCGGGGTGGGTCGCGGGTGGGTCGCGGGTGGGTCGCGGGGTGGGTCGCGGGTCGGGTCGCGGGGTGGGTCGCGGGTGGGTCGAGGGTGGGTCGCGGGTCGGGTCGCGGGGTGAGTCGCGGGGTGGGTCGCGGGTTGGGTCGCGGGTGGGTCGCGGGTGGGACGACGACAACAAACAACAACAATCATTTCAAGACTGTTCGTCCTTATCTGCTCGAGTGGTCAATAACGCCTATTTCCCAAACCCTCGATACCCGCCCTCTTCGTCTTGGATCGAGCCCCCTTTTGGGGGGGTAGTATACCTTTCTTCCCTGCAGGCCGGGCCTCGGCAAGCGGCGGGGCGGCCGCAGACCGTCGGCCTGGCCAGCGGCAGCGCTGATCGGCGGGGCGGCCGCGGACCGTCGACCCGACCCCAAGAGGGACGGACAGGGGACCGACCACGACGACGACGACGTCGACGACGACGGCGACGACGACGACGTCGACGATGACGGCGACGAGCGAAAGCGAAAGAGAACGACAGCAGGGCCACAAGTACACGAAGTAGGCCACGAACGGCAACAGCGGGGACACGAATGGAATGCGTATGGGGCCACGAAGAGCGCGATCGAGCGGGGACCAAGAAGGGCAGATAATGCGGGGCCACAGAAGGCAACGATGGGGCCACTGAGGGTAGCAACTGGGCCACGCAGGACATATGCATATGGGGCCACCACGGGCGCGAACGAGCGGGGGGGGGCCACGAAGGGCACCGAGGGGGCCACGAAAAGCTGCAACGGGGCCACGAAACAAAGCGAGGGGGCCACGAAGGACCGCAACGGGGCCACGAAGGGCAGCGAGGAGGCCACGAGGGGCTGCAACGGGGCCACGAAGGGCAGCGAGGGGGTCACGAAGGGCTGCAACGGGGCCACGAAACAAAGCGAGCAGGGCACGAAGGGCGGCAACGGGGCCACGAAGGGCAGCGAGATCCAGATTCCTATGGAATCTGTGAAGGAGTTCTAAGCGTGAGCGCGACTCCTGGGTGCCTGGGTGTCGGGAGCGGGGCGCTTGCGTAAATTGCAAGAGATTCCAACGCGAGGGCGCTATTCTTCAGTAAATTGCAAGCAAGTCTCCAACGAGAGCGCGACTCCAGAGCGCCCGGATAATAAATTCTAAGGAAGTCCCAAGCGAGAGCGCGATTCCATAATAAAACGCGAGGGGGTCTCGGGCGGGAGCGGGGGTCCTGGCTAAATTGTGAGGAAGTCTCAGGCGGGTGCCGTTGTTGTTGTAAACCAGGGGCCAACGGCACAGTTTGACCTTCAAGACTTTTCCTAATAAAAAACAAGGTGCGAGCCCCGGGAAGGGCACTTCAATCGAAGAAAACAATGTGCACCGGACGGGGGGGATCAACAATAATTATTCTTCAGAGGTGATAATTCAACGGGAAGGCGTACACTCCGGCCCCAGGCAGGGCCGGAGCCTCCGGTGTCACTCCCCTGGTGGACGGGCGCACTCTCCGGCCCCGTCCTGAGACGCTGCGTGACGACAAAATCTCTGGCCATGCGAGAGGCCATCAGCGGCGGTGTCGCGCTGCGGTGGGCAAACGTACACTCCGGCCCCGTGTGCACAGTCATCTGTGCTGTTCCCTCCACAGAAAACGCTCCCCGTGCGCTACCCCCTTCTCCGGCCCCGTGTGCAGCTAAGACACCCTCAAGGACCTCCACGACTCCTGACGAAAGCTACAGACTCCCTCAAGGATCCGCACGACGACGACGACGACGACGGCGGCGGCGTCGGCGCCGCCGCCGTAGAGATGGATGCGGAGCTTTCTGGGGTACCTCCTGGCCGCGTCTCGCACGGCCCCTGCGGCACTCGGCCCCGCGCGGGGAAGCCTCCCCGGCAGAAAGCCCGAGGGCCCGCGGAACTCCTGAAAGTAGTAGTAGTAGTAGTAGTAGTAGTAGTAGCAGCAGCAGCAGCAGCAGCAGCAGCAGTAGTAGTAGTAGTAGTAGTAGTAGTGGTAGTAGTAGTAGTAGTAGTAGTAGTAGTAGTAGTAGTAGTAGTAGTAGTACTAGTACTCGTAGTACTAGTAATAATAGAATGGGTAGTAGTACTTGTAGTAGTAACCGGCGTCGTCGTAGTCGTAGTCGTAATCGTAGTAGTAATAGTAATTGGAGTAGTCGTAGTAGTAGTAGTAGTAGTAATAGTACTAGTAGTAGTAGTAGTAGTAGTAGTAGTAGCAATAGTAGTAGTAGTAGTCGTAGTAGTGGTAGTAGTAGTGATAATAATGATATTAGCGGTAGTAGTAGCCGTAGTAATAATAGGTATTAGTAGTACGAGTACTAGCAGCAGCAGCAGCAGCAGCAGTAGAAGTAGTAGTAGTAGTAGTAGTAGTAGTCGTAGTAGTAGTAGTAGTAGTAGTAGTAGTAGTGGTAGTAGTAGTAGTGGGAGTATTGGTAGTAGTACTGTTAGTAATAGTAGCAGTAGTAGTCGTCGCAGTCGTAGTCGTAGTCGTAGTAGTACTAGTAGTAGTAATCGTAGTAGTCGTAGTAGTAGTAGTAGTAGTAGTAGTAGTAGTAGCAGTAGCAATCGTAGTAGTAGTCGTAGTAGTAGTAGTAGCAGTAGTAGTAGTAGCAGAAGCAGTAGTAGTGGGAGTATTGGTAGTCGTACTGTTAGTAGTAGTAGTAGTAGTGGTAGTAGTAGTAGTAGTAGTAGTAGTAGTAGTAGTCGCCGTCGTAGTCGTAGTCGTAAGCGTAGTAGTAGTAGTAGTAGTAGTAGTAGTAGTAGTACTACTAGTAGTAGGAGTAGCAATAGTAGTGATAGTAGTGATAGTAGTAGTAATCGTAGTAGAAGCCTTAGTCGTAGTCGTAGTAGTAGTGATCGTAGTAGTAGTAGTAGCAGCAGCAGTAGTAGTAGTAGTAATAATGGTAGTAAGAGTAGTAGTCGGTGTCGTCGTCGTCGTCGTAGTACTAGTAGTAGTAGTAGTAGTAGTAGTAGTAGTAGTAATAGTAGTAGTAGTAGTAGTAGTACTAGTAGTAGTAGTAGTAGTAGTATTAGAAGTAGTAGTAGTAGTAGTAGTAGTAGTAGTAGTAGTAGTAGTAGTGGTAGTGATAGTAGTAGAATTAGTAGTATTAGTAGTGGTAGTAATAGTAGTACTAGTCGTAGTACTAGTCGTAGTAGTAGTAGTAGTAGTAGTGGTGGTGGTAGTAGTAGTAAAAGTAATAGTAGTAGTACTGGTGGTGGTGGTCGTGGTGGTGGTGGTGGTAATAGGTAGTAGTAGCAGCAGCAGCAGGAGTACTAGTAGTAGTAGTAGTAGTAGTAGTAGTGGTACTAGTAGTGCGATACTAGTAAGACTAGCAGTAGTAGTAGTAGTAGTAGTAGTAGTAGTGTACTAAAAGTAGTAGTAGTAGTAGTAGTAGTAGAAGAAGTAGTAGTAGTAGTAGTAGTAGTAGTAGTAGTTGTAGTAGTAGTAGTAGTGGTAGTAGTAGTGGTAGTAGTGGCAGTAGTTGTAGTAGTGGTAATAGTAGCAGTAGTAGTAGTAGTAGTAGTAGTAGTAGTAGTAGTAGTACTGTTAGTAGTAGTGTAGTAGTAGTAATAGTAATCGTACTAATAGTACTAATGGTACTACTAGTAGTAGTAGTAGTAGTAGTAGTGATAGTAGTATATTAATATTGGTGATAGTACTAGTAGTAGTAGTAGTAGTAGTAGTAATAGTAGTAGTAGTAGGAGTAGTAGTAGTCGTAGTAGTAGTAACAGTAGTAGTAGTAATAGTAATAGTAGTAGTAGTAGTAGTAATAATAGAAGTCGTAGTAGTAGCAGTAGTGGTCGTAGTAGTAGTAGTAGTAGTAGGAGTAGTAGTAGTAGTAGTAGTAGTAATAGTAGTAGTAGTAGTAGTAGTAGTAGTAGTAGTAGTAGTAATGGTAATGGGAAAGCTCGGGAATCCTCCAGACCCCCCCACAGAAGCCTCGGGAGAGCCTTAGGGGATCCTTTGGAATCCCAAAAAGCTCAGCAGGAATCCTGAGGAATCCTGAGGAATCCTGGGAATCCTGAAGGGCACCCTGAAGGGATCCTGAGGAATCATGCGGGATCCTCAGGAGTCAGTGGGCGTCCTGAGGACACATAGTGGATCCTGAGGAATCCAGAAGTGTCCTGAACAAGCCTTGGGGGTCCTGAAGAATTCGAAAATATCCGGAATAATCATCAGGAGCCCAACGGAATCCTGGAAACCCCATGGGGAGATCCTGAAGAATCACGTGGGATCCCAAGGTTTCCTATGGGATCCTGAGGAATCCTGGGGACTCCGGAAAGAGCCACAAGAATCCTGGGGGACCCTCTGGAATCCTACCTCGGGAGTCCCGCGGAATGGCTCCTGCGGAATCCCGAAGAATCCGGGGGGGTCCTAAGGAATCCTTGGGGATCTTAAAGAGTCCGGAAGAGTCCTCATAATCTAACAAGGAATCCGGCAGGATTCGCGGACATCCTGGGGAAACCTCTGGAAACACGCCAGGAATGCCGACCCCTTCTCCGGCCCCGTGGGGCACCTTGCGCTGCCGCCCCAGTGCCAGCCTCGTCTCTGGCCCCGTGAGGCAAGCCCTCGGTTGCTGGAGCTTGACTTACCCTTAAAGATACGCACTTGAGTTTTGAGAGAAGAAGAAGATCTCAACAACAAGCCGGGGCCGGTGTCAACGCCTTGCCGAACAACAACAAGAACAAGAACAATAACAATAATAAGAACAATAACAATAACAATAACAATAACAACAACAACAACAACAACAACAACAACATCAGCAACAGCAGCAGCAACAGCAACAGCAACTGGAATTACAAGACTGTTCGTTCCTACCGGCCCGCGTGTCACTCACTATACGTATCCCAAACACTGGTTACCCGCCCTCTTCGTCTTCGATCGTACCCCCAATTTGGGGGGTTATATTCCTTCCTGGCCACGTCTAATTGGAGCAGCCCCTAAACAGGGAAACGAAAGGGAAAAGAGAAAAAGAGAGGACGAAGGGATCGGAGGAAGGGAGGGATTAGAGGGGCAAGAGGGAGGGACCACGATGATGTGTGCCGTGAGTTGCGATTCAGCTTGCGCCATGGCTTGCACCAGCCATTCCAACACAGGTTAATAAAGGCTTCGCCATGGGTCGCGCCATACATAACGCCGTGTAACACCTCTGGTGCTGCTTGGCGATGTGTTGGAGGCGATGTGGCGCTCGATTTCGGAATACACTGCGAAATTGTCATAAGCGAGAACGCAATTCTTGATAAGGGGATGTCTGGCGGGAGCGGGGGCCTAGCCGAAAGCGCAAGGAAATCTTAAGCGGGAGCGCCGGTCTTGAGTAATTTGTAAGCAAGCCTCAGATGGGAAGGGGGGGTCCTGACTAAATTGTGAAGAAGGCACAGGCGGGAGCGCCGATCCTAAGTAAACTGGGAGGAAGTCTCAGGCGGGAGCAGGGGTCCTGAGTAAAGTTGGAGAAAGTCTGAACCGGGAGCCGTTGTTGCTGTAGTCAGGGGGAGCACCAACGCAGTTTGACCCAGACAAAATTGCGAGGAGGTCTCAAGCGGGAGCGCCGTTCCTGAGTAAATTGGGAGGAAGTCTCAGACAGAAGGGGGGGGGTCCTGAGTAAATTTGGAGGACGTCTCAGGCGGGAGCCGATGTTGTTGTAGTCCGGGGGGACCAAGGCACAGTTTGACCAGGAAGACCTTCCCTGTCAAAAAACTGGGTGCGAGCGTCGAGGGGCGGCACACTTTTACTGGGAAAAAACAATGTGCACCGGTGAGGGGGGATCAACAATAATTATTCTTCAGAAATGAGACTTCAAAAATAATTTTACCCTCATGTGTGATGTTTCCACACGAAGCATGCGACCATCATCATAACCATCCCCATCATGGGGGACTATTGTTTTATAGCGGGGTCTGTTATTCCCATTCCCACATATCTCGCCCAATGAGGTCTTGCAAACACCTCCTCCGAGAAATTTCAAAATATCCCGCCTCGAACACGCATGCCCGCATTTTGCTGCGCCGATGCGAGACCGCCAGTGGAGCCCCAGCCAAGGGTAAAACACAAGAAAGTATCGAGCGAAGGATTGCCTTGGTGGGGATGGGGGCTGTCGGCGGCGAGGCAAGGACCTGGCCCTGAATAGAAAGTGAGGGAGTCTCAAGCAGGGCCGCTGTTCTTGCTGGAAGCGGCGGTAATGCTGAAGAGAGTAGGGCGCTAGTCCAGCGTAAAACAAAACGAAGTCTCGAGCGGGAACGCTGGTTTTGTTGGGACGGCGGTTGTCGGCGGCGAGGAGGAACACCGCCTTGAGTAAGAAGGGAGGAAGTCTCGAGCGAGAGCCGTGGATTTGTCGGAACGGGGGCTGTCGGCGGCGAGGAACAGCACCGTCCTGAGGAAAAAGACAGGAAGCCTCGAGCGGGAGCGTGGTTCTTGCTGGGAGCGGCGCCAATTCAAAAAAGAGTGGGCGCCAGTCCAGCGTAAAACGGGAGGAAGTCTCGGGCGGGAGCGCTGGTTTTGTCGGGACGGCGGTTTTCGGCGGCGAGGAGGAGCGCTTTGAGCAACAAAAAAAAAGGAAGTCTCGAGCGGGAGCGTTGTTAGTACTGGGGGCGGCGCCGATGAGAGAAAGAGTACCGCGCCAGTCCAAGGTAAAACGGGAGGAAGTCTCGAGCGGTAGCGCTGGTGTTCTGGGGGCGGCGGCTTCCGGCGGCGAGCAAGAGCACCAGCCCTGTGCAAAAAAGGAGGAAGTCTCGAGCGGGAGCGTTATTGTTGTTGGGAGGCTGGTTTTTGCGCCCCCCCAAGCCGCTCGAGCGTGAGCCTCATGTTCAATGAAATGTTGCCGGCGCGAAGGCGAGAGCGCCAAAGCGCCTGGGGGGGTCCAACAATAATAACTGTTCAGAAATTAACATTCAACAACAGCAACAAGTATACTGACAAGAAGAAACCGAAAACAACAACAACAACAACAACAACAACAACAACGAAAACAACAACAACAACAACAACAACAACAACAACAACAACAACAACAACAACAACAACAACAACAACAACAACAACAACAACAACGAAAACAACAACAACAACAACAACAACAACAACAACAACAACAACAACAACAACAACAACAACAACAACAACAACAACACCAACAACAACAACACCAACCACAACAACAACAACAACAGCAGCAGCAACAACAACAACAGCAGCAGCAGCAGCGCCACTAGTTCCCTATTCAGCCACGCACCCAGGGACAATGAATGACCGTTCGGCCCCCTCACTGGCGATGAATCTGCGTAAAACATCACCGTGCTGGCCCCGCAGCAGCCATCCAGAGTGGCAACAATTTCACACCGCGCAGCCCCCAGGGATGGCGAGTCTGAGTATGAGTCTCGGAGCCCCGCAGTGATTCTCACTGATCTTGTAAATCAGTCAGCTTTGTCTGGGCCCCTTACGTTTCCAGAGATCTCCAGGATTCCGGGGGGTTCTTGGCCTCGCACCAGGTCCCTCACGAATTCTCCAGGTTCGCCAAGATCTGCCACCGTGCTTTCAGCACGCAGCGGACTGCCCCAGAGCTCAAGCAGCCCTGAAAGGTAGAGGGCTGCAGCCCTGAGAGGTGGAGGGCGGCGCCTGGGAGCCTCTGGGAGCTCCTGGGAGCTGCCGGGGACCTTCGAAGTCGTTTGAAAAAAACACCTCAGATGGCCACCAAAACCACTGAAGCGGCCCAAGACAGCCTCAAGCAGCCCGGGGCCCCAAAGTTGCCCCAAGAGGGTCTCAAAAGCAAAAAAAACGTATCATATGCATTGGGAAACGCAGACTTGCAGCATCTAAGTTCTACGGCGCCCACAACGTCCAAAACGGCTCCAAGACGGTTCAGGAAGGCCTCGAAACGGCCCAAGAGGCGACCAAAATAGCTCAAGAGGCTTCAAGAGGGGCCCAAGATGGAGAACCTGCGAAAATATTCGAGCCCCCCGCCCCAGAAAGACCCCCGAGACGGTGAGCAGGCCGCCAAGAAACCCCCAAGAGGCCCCCAGAGGCTCCACGGAAAGGCCCCCGAACGGCCCCAAAGAGGCTCCAAAAGGCGCCACCGCTGCCTCCAAAGGCCTGCCACGAGGCGCGAATGCCACCAGAGCGGGTAACAGTAAGGGGTCGGCGGATGCGGCGCCACCCTGTAGAGTCCACGCCCGGAAGTGACGTGCTCAGCGGCAGCGTCTTCTGCGGAAACGATAACGCAACGTATTCAATGAGCCCAATAATTGCACACTTGCAATGTACCCCGTTCTTATATACTTGGTGCATATTGCACTGTGTTGCATTATTATGTCTCCCCCCTACCCCCCCCCAGCGCTACGCCACATCTGTCGACCCAACCTTCCCCCCCCTCCCGGGGCCCAAGAACCTACCAAAACCTATAGCAAATCTATGCTTTCGGCCTGTTCGTCCTCTTGGGGCCCTCATGACGGCTCTGGATGGCCTCAAGACGGGCGAACACACACCCAAGACGGTCCAGGATGGCCCCAACAGGGTCGATAAAGCCCCCACGACGCCCCAAGAGGGCCCCAAGAGGACCCCCAAGAGCGCCTCTGGAGGTCAACCTCATTGATTTCCCATGGGGTTTTGAAAGATTTTATCGTTCTCGCCCTTCTCGACTGTCAGAGGCCCATGGCGGTCCAAGCAGCCGCCGGCACTGCCCCAAGACAGCCCAGAATAGGACCCAAAGACAGCCCAAGATGGCCCCAATATGGCCCAGAGAGGCCCCAAAGACGGTCCCAGAGGCCCCCCAAACGGCCCACCGAAAGGACCCCAAGACAGCCTCCGAAGGGGCCGAATGGCACAAGAACGCCCCAAGACGGGCCAAGACGTTCCCAAAAAGCTCCCCAAGAGGCCCCCAAGAGGCCCCCCAAAGGCCCCCCAAAGGCATCCGAGAAGCCTCCAAGAGGCCCCAAGAAACCACCCAAGACGGTCCAACACACCCCCAAGAGACCTCCAGGAATTCCGCAGAAGCCCCCAAGGGAGTCCCCAACAGGCCCCCAAGAAGCCCCCAGAAGCTCCCAACAGTGGCCCCAGAGGTCTCCAAAGAACTGGACTGGACATACTCCGAGCAGCGCACAGAGGCCCTCCAGAGGCCCCACTGGCATTGGCAGCGCCCCAGTTCGGGCAGAACGACACGGCATAACGGCGCGACAGACGTGCAGGGAAAACCACGAGACGCCCAGTCTTTACGTGCTCCGGACGTGCACCCCGCGAAGCGAAAGGAATCCACGTCCAGAAGTGGCGTGTTGCCGGAGGCAGGCCGCGGATGCTGTAATGCAACGTTCGGGCAAACGCCTTAATGCAACATATCCAATGTACCCAATGATTGTACAACTGCTATCTATGGTACTGTTTTGTAAGATTACGTCTCCCAGCGCTACGCCACATCCGTTGACCCAGGGTGGAGACTCCCCTCCCGTGGCTCAACAACCGATGGAGAATCAATGATGTGGGCCTGATGGCCCTCTTGGGGTGCAACAGGGCCTCAAGACGGCTCCAGATGGCCCCACGACGTCCCAAGACGGCCCCAAGATAGCCCCAAGAGGGTCCAAGAAGCTCCCAAAACGCCCCAAGAGGGCCCCAAGAGGACCCGAGAGCGCCTCCAGAGGCCAACATCATTGATGTTCCATGTGTTTTTGAAGGGTTTTAGCGTTCTGGCCTAGTTCGACTCTCAGAGGCCCAGGACGGCCGAAGCAGCCCCCAAAATGGCGCCAAGACGGCGCACGAAGCCCTCAAGAGGGCCCCAAGACGGCCCAGGATGGCCCAAGCAGGCACCCAACACGCCACAAGAGGCCCCCAAGACGGCCCAAGCGGAGCCCAAGAGAGCTCCTCCGCGGCCTCCGCAGGCCCCCAGGACGGCCTCCGAAGGGACCAGGCAGCGCAAGAGCGCACCAAGACGGCCCACGACGCCCCCACGGGGCCCCGAAGAGGCCACAGGAGGCCCCCCAGAAGCCGCCAAGACGCCCCCAAGAGACCCCCGGGAGGCCCCCCAAAAGGACCCCAGGAGTCCCCCAGGAGGGGACCAGGAGGCCTCCAAACGACTGGATTGCAAATGCTCCAAACTACTCCGAACAGCCCAAAGGGGCCCCCAATGCCCCAGAGGCGCCAGAGGACTTTCACGAAGCGCGCAAAATGCACTCTGGACGACGCCGAGACGGCCGAACGGCGTGCGAAACCCACGCGGCGGCAAATGAGCAGGTCAAACCATCTCACACCGACACACTGCGCCAGTTGTATCTTTCCTGCGGCCACAAACGAGAGGCCACTCTGGCACGGACTAAGAATTCCAGCAGGCAGGGCGTACCAAGCCTGCGCTGCCGCGGTTGGACCATGGCACTGCTTTCCTGGGAATCTCGGCCTCCAAGAGGCCCCCAAGAGTCAGGCCCAAGAGACTCCAAAGAAGCCGCACAACGACTGGACTGTACGTGCTCTGGACGTGCACCCCGCGAAGTGAGAGAAATCCACATTCGGAAGTGACGTGTTGCCGGAGGCAGGTCCGCGGATGCTGTAATGCAATGGGTCAAATATCCAGTGACTGCTCAATTTCTACCTATCATACTGTTTTGCATTACTCTGTCTCCCCCCTAACCCTCCTGGAGTCGCGCCATTTCCGTCGACCCAAGCGTGACGGGCCTCTTTTGGGCTTCGCAACCTGCAAAAACCGATGGTAATTCGATGATTTGGGACCCTAGCGCCCCTTGGGGGCCCAAAAGTGCGTCAAGACGGCTCAAGATGGCCTCAAGACGGGCCAAGACGAACCCACGACGGTCTAACATGGCCCCAAGAGGGCCCCAAAAGCCCCAAGAAGGCCCCAGAGGGCCCGAAGAGGACCCACAAGAGCACCTCCAGAGGCCCGAATCCCTGTTTGTCCGTAGGTGTTTGAAGGATTTGATCGTTCTCATCTTTTTCTCTCCTTCGAAATCTATGACGGCCCAGGCAGCCTCCAAAATGGTCCCAAGAGGGCCCCCAGACGGCCCAAAGAGGCCCCCAGGACGGTCCAAGAGGCCCCCAAGACGGCCCAAGAGGACCCACAGAGAGCACTAAGGCGGCCGCGACAGGCCTACAGGATGGCCTCCGAAGGAGCCAAAAGGTGCAAGAGGGCCCCACGACGGCCCAAGACGCTCCCAAGAGGCCCCAAGAGGTATTTTTTTCCCCAAGATGCCCCAAAGAAGCCCGCAAGAGGCCCCAAGCAGCCCACGAGAGGCCCCCAAGAGGCCCCGAAGATGCTTCCACCAGGCCCCACAACGTCTGGAGTGCGCGTGCTCCGGACGTGCACCCCGCGCAGCGAGAGGAATCATGTTGGCATGGCTCGCCCGTGCCTTTTGACCGCGGCTCTTTCTCCCCAGCACTTTGGCGGGCGCGCCCCCCGGCTGGACCGCGCGGGCCAAGCTCTGCGGCACGCCGGGGCCGCCGGGCCGAGCCGCGCCGCCCGCGGCTGCGGGCCAGCCCCGCGGGGGCGGCGAGGGCTCCCCCGGCGAGGGCGCACCTGCCGTCGTCCTGCGACGGAAGGCGCAGACAGCGGTGTAGTCGCCGTACTCGCTGTCAGTGTCTGGAACGTTCCTCGAATCGATGTCGTTCGGCTCCTGGTGCGGTTCGCACGACTCTGCGTCCACCATCTTGGCAAGCTGCATCTTCGAGCCGCTCCTGGAGATAGGGGAAGGTCGATCTGCGACGCGGTTGAGCCAACCGACGGTGAAGGGGTGCGCACGACCTGAACTTGATCTTGAGCTAGAGTGGCTACTGAAGATGTCCGAGGCTGATCATGGGAGGCGGCCTTCAGAAGGTGAGCCCAGAGTTCCAGACAAGTATGCTCTTCCTGATCGGACCGGGCTTGATGGGGTTGCGAAGCCAAGCGACGGGGCAGGATGCACAGGAGGGGTGAGGAGGAGGAGGAGGAGGAGGAGGCGGCGGAAGAGGACGAGTACAGAGATATAGGGTACTCGATGGGCTTGCCTCCAGGGAGGCAGGAGGAAGAGGAGGAGGAGGAGGAGGCGGATGCGGAGGCGGAGGCGGAGGCAGAGGCGGAGGCGGAGGCGGAGGCGGAGGAGGAAGAGGAGGAGGAGGACCAGTGTAAACCCAAGAGTCATCAACGATGTTGGAGTAAACCCTCCCTCCGAGCTCCCTCTACATAGGCCCCTACAAATTTTCATTCCCATTGATGGAACTGCCTCGTTGGAAGACACCCGTTTGAAGACCCTGAAGGCTGCCAGAACATTGTTCTCGGGATTTCAAAGCCACGGATCAACCTGATTTTTGCGTCTTGACGATCCTGCATCGGACCAGAACGCCATTCCTAGGACTTCAGCACAGAGAATCAACGTAAATGCTGCGCCCGCATACTCCTGAACTTTTCCAAAACACCATTTCCGGCACGTTGATGATGGACTCCGTGAACATCTTAGTACTGTTGTAAACAAATGTGCGCGGCGCTGAGGCGAGAGCCACATCTTGAAAAGCAACCAGCCGCCCTCAATCCGTGAAACTCTTGCAAATGTTTAACGCGAATGTGCGCCGCGCTAACGCGAGAGCCGCTTGTTGAACAGGACGCGCTAAGGCGAGAGCCACATTTTGAGAACGACCCGACTTCAAGCGATGAAACTTTCTGTAAATATTTAAAAACGAATGTGCGCCGCGCTAAGGCGAGAACCACATTTTGAAGACCACCCGCCCTCAATATGTGAAACTCTTGCAACTGTTAAAACAGAATGTGCACCGTGCTAAGGCGAGAGCCACATTCTGAAAACGACCCGCCCTCCATCTGTGAAACTCGTGCAACCTTTTAAGCATCAGAGTCATCAATGGAGAGGAAGTCTCAGGCGAAACGCCCCGCCCGCCCTAAAAACTGTCCTCGGGGTGCGACAGGGAGAAATGAAAGGAAAAGGACTGTAGGAGCGGGGGGAGGGACAGGGAGGATGATGATGAGGAGGAGGAGGAGAAGCAGCAGAAGGAAGGGGAGAACGGGAGCAGGAAGAGGATGAGAAGCAGGAGGAGGAAAGGCAGGAGGGGGACTGAATGGAACTCTATGAATGGGGGGGGCCTCTGTCCGATCGCTGAGCTCGTGCTCCAAGTCGGGAGCAGTGGCCAAAGAAATACAGACGTCAGTAGCTTCAAACTCGTGCCGCCCGATCCTGGCAGCAGCCGCAGCAGCAGCCGCAAGCAGACCCTCAGATCCGACGAAGCCACCAAACTACAACACAGTGAAACATTATGACCAGAGCCCCAGACACTCCATCTTTTTGCGGAATGTTTCAAGCCGCATCGATCTGTGCGGCCCCCGGGGCCCGAATGTTGTAGGAAAGCGCCAGACTCTGGGGAAAAAGGTGCGGATACCACACCACGCCACGGGCCTCTCCCTGGGCGCGTTCTGACCAGGATTTCGAGGCGAACCCAGCCGTGGCGACGAGGGCCTCCCAGAACGCCCAGAAAGGCGAAAATGCGACGCAAGGATCCCAGCAGGCAACCACGCGAGAAACCCAACCCCTGCAGGTCAGACTTCTGGAAAACCGAGGGGGCTTCAGAATTTGAAGGTTGCATGCAGCCAGGTGAACCCCAGCGGGGGTCGGACCCGTAGGTAGAGGCCTCCTAGATGGGGTCCACGTAGATGGGTCCGGAGATAGCCGCAAATCGCGGATGCATCGGCGATGCATCGGCGAAATGATTGGTGACGCTGAGGACGCATCGGCGACGTCGGCATGGAGAAAATCGGGCCCCGCATCGAGCCGCATCGCCGATGCATCGGCGATGCGGCGCGATCCTCCGACCCCTTCTAGTCCGACCCCGTCTCGGAAGCTTAGAGCAGGTGCAGGGATCGCAAGTGAGCGACGATCGAAAACGGGTCTTACGCGACATGACGTAGCGACCGTACGCGGTTGCTTTCGCGGGCAGCCAGCGCGGCGCGCCACAGTGGATACGAGGGCGCTTACGCGCGACCTCACGCGGGCAGCTTACGCGCCAATGCCGGCGCAGACGACCCCGTTCTTCTCTGCCGCTCAAGTGGTCGCAGACTGGCACATGTGGGGGAAACATCGACCTGGAGTCGGCGATGCATCGCCGATATATCGACGATGGCCCCCGAGAGCGAATCCCCCCTTTCCTGGGCAGGTTAGGGCTATCGGGCACCTATCGATCGGCGACCCATGGGAGCTCGGGGGTCGATGCGTCCCGCCCTGGGCCCATCCCCTCAGATGGCACTCGGGCCATTACTCGGCTCTCCGGCGGCCGTTCGGGACGATCCGGACACCCCCGGAACGCCCTCGACGAGGCGCAGCTGCTGGAGGGCGTCCAGGGGCTGGAAAGCCGCCGAGAGCCAACGAAAACCATCGAAAACCTCGAACCTCGAACCACGGGGGGTCGACGCACCCCCCCTACAATGCCCATGCCCTCCCCCTACCGTGGCCCCTGAACTCAGGGCAGCAGCAGCAGCAGCAGCAGGCTGCCGGCAGCCACGCCTCCGCGCGCGCGCCGCCGCGTGCGCCCCGTCCGGCTGCAGGTTGAACGGGAAGCCCGGCCCCGGGGACGCGGGCTCGGGCGCCCCGGCGTCGAGCCTCGAGAGCCTCTGGGCACGAAGGGGGGGGAAGCGGGCCTTAGGGCAGGGAAGAGGGGTGGGCGTTCCCGGAAGGCTCGGAAGCCCCCCCAGCCTCGTGGGAGGTGTTCTCGAGCCTTCCCCGAGGACACGGGCAGCGTCTCGACGGAGGGCCGCTGAGGAGCCCCGCCGCCTTCTGACAAGGCCTTCTCATTCGCACGTCCCCCCTCGCTCGCCCCAACAAAGGGGAACCGGGTCCTGAGGGTAACGGGTCCTGAGGTATTTCGCTGCTTTTGGCTTCTTGGGGCCCTCCACGGCCTCCAGACTTTAGGAGGCAATGCTAGGAGGTCTTCACCGGAAGGATTTGACAGAATTGAGCCCCATTAGGGGGCTGCTACGCCAAATTAGGCCGCGGATTGAGTGGGAGTAAACGGGATAAAGCCCGAACAAGCCGGATTTCGGACCAGGGCAAAGTCAGAATTTTACCTACCAAGAGCTGCATCCGAACGGACTGTGTCAGAAAATGACTCAGGATGAAGAACTGGTCCTGGGAGAAGGCCACAGGGTCCAGGACCCGTTTCCCTCATGACCCGCTTCCCCCATATGCGAACTCCGGGCACGAAAGGGGGGGGGGGGCGCGGGGGGAGGAAAGGCGCCCACGCCAGGAAGCAATTACTGGGAGGTCCTCGTAAGAACGATGAAAGGTTATGGACCCCGACATCAGCCTAGGATTGAGCCCGATTGGGCCCAGCCTCAACGGGATTGGGCGGATCTGGTCCGGATTCTGCCAGATGGGGCCGATTTTCGACCAGGGATGTACCAGCGCCCACACGGACTGAAATTAACCTCCCAGGAGTCCCATCCTACGTAAGTAAAGGGGCCCAAGGAGACACACACACACACACAAACACACACATAGATATATATATATATATATATATATATATATATATATATATATATATATATATATATACGCAAATAACAGGATTCCCCATGTGCTCCACTTCCCACACTTTCCCCACATGTCTTCGGGGGAATCGACGATGCATTGTGTCTCTGCGTGTGTTTTTGTTTGTCCCTACTGGGGAGGAGGCGCCCGCTGGGCGCGGAGAGAGGGGGGGAGGCGGGCCAGCACGGAAGGACGGAGAGGAGAGGAACCCTCGGCCTCCGCTTCTTCAACACTATGGCTATGTTGCGCCCATAGTGTTTAAGGACAACATCCCAGCAATAACTTCGAGCACCTGGGAAAGTGTCGAACGAGTGTCGAAAGAGTGTCGGAAGAGTATCCCAGGTCCCGACACGTGAAAACCCTTGAGTTTTTGGGTGTTTTCCTGATGTTCGAAATTCACTCTGGTGATCAAGGCTAAAGTAGGTTGGAACATCATAACACTATGGGCGCGTCCGCCCAGGGTCAGAGTCCGAACAGTGTTTCGGTCGCAGCTCTGGTCACAGATCGATTTCCGACGTCTCGATACTGTAAGCGAATAATCCCGAAAATCTCCCGCTGAACGGCGTCCTTCCCGGATCTGTAGCCTGCCTACAGCTCGAATTCCATAGAGAAAACCAACATCGCCTCTCAACAAAATGGCCCGGCCCCGCGGGACCACCGCAGGTCGATCCGGATCAGAACACGCAGCAGACAGGAGACCTTCTTGATTTTTAAATCGGCGATAACCCGAGGAGGATCGAGGAGGAGGAGGAGGATCCAGGAATATCGAGTAGGAGGGTCATCCCGGGGGGGGTGAGGAGGAGGAGGAGGAGGAGGAGGAGGAGGAGGAGGAGGAGGAGGAGGAGGATCGATCGATCGATCGAGCTCTCGGGCCGGTTCGGTGCTGCACTGTCGCTGCGCGCTGTGCTGCTTAATAAGTTGTGTGGCCTAGCTGAGGTCGCTTTTCTGAAAGGGGGTCGCGGGCGCCACTGAGGCGCTCGGGCCCTACCTGCACCGTCCTCCCCCACGCAGGGGGTCTGCGGGCAGGGTAGCACCCGCTATCGGGTGCCCTCTCGCTGGTTCCTCTATTGCCCCGTCTTCTCTGCCCTTTCGGGTGGGGGCGGGGGAGTCGGCGCACGACGAATTAGTCAGGGAAGCTCGGGCCTCGGAGTAGGAGGAGGACACGATCGGAGGCGGAGGAGGAGGGCGTCCTTCCCTGACCAGCTCGTGGGATCGTGCGCTGGTGCGTGAAATGGGGTGGCCTGTGGGGCCGCGCTCGCTGGGGCAGGGCAGAGCCGCGCCGTTCGCTCACTCACATCATATTGTGTCGCTCCTCTCTCCGTGTCGTTCTGGCGAGACGTCCCAGTTCTCGTTCTCCGTGCGGCGCCGCCCCGATCTTGCGGCTCGTCTCCATCTGCGTGTCCGTTGACTTCGCCTGGAACTGAAGCCTGCACTTCTCCGTGATGCCCCCTCCTTTGTCCTCGTTCTTGCGTGCGAAGAAGATTGGGATGCTGTCTGTTATCTTCTCTGCCCTGCCACCCGATGACGTCCTTGTAGTGTTTCTCGAGGTTGTCGCACTCCGCTCCTGCGTCGAACATGCGCCCCGTGTAGTTCGCCATTTCGGCCCTCACGCGGGTGTGGGGGCTGTCGGGCGAGGCCGCGTCCACTTGTTCTCCCAGCTCCTGGCCAGGTGTTTCCAGGCTGTCTCTGCGCTCGGTGTTGAACGTCGCCCTGTGGTATCGTTGTTCTCCGTGGTCCCAATTATCCTGCATGCTGTTGCCGTAGGTCGTGTCCGCGTCAGTCACTTGCAGCTGGCGAGCGCATTGTACTTGTCCTTCATGGTGGACGCGTAGCAGTAGCTTGCGTTGTTCTTCGGCTCGCGAAGCACTGGTAGCAATTGATGCACTCGTTGATCGTAGGAGGGCGCCCATCGCGCTCTGGAGCATCTGGCACTCGTTGGGCGTGGGCAAGCAGCACTCGTTGCACGAAAGCCCCGTGTTGATGACCCTGCGTATGTGGACCGCGCGCTTCCACTTGTAGGGTATCTCTCGCTTGGTCCCGCACTCGTGGTAGCTCTTCTTCATGGCCTGGATGCGCTTCTGCAACTCTGGGTAGTAGCTCTGCGTCGATGTTACTTGAGGGCCCGGGTACCGAGCCACCGCCGCCACTTCGCCTGGAAGTTTGCATAGTGGGTCCTTCGTCTCCTGCTTATCTTGGTTTTTCTTCAGGCCGATCTCGCTCTGGCGTCTGTTCAGCGTGTCGTCTATCCTGTGGTCGACGAGCAGTTTGGGATTGGCCTGTTCCCCGTTCAAGATGATCTTGCGTATGTCGCCCGCGTACTTCGTCAGCCCCACGTTTACTGGATGTTGGATCAGTTCACTTCTTCCATACAGTAACTCGTCGTACTCTATCTCGTCGTCCTTGGTCCACCTCTGGGTGCAAAAATAATGTCATTCCTGCTTCGTGGAATTTGTCGTAGTAACCGTCCAGTAGTCCCTCTTGCGTGGTTCGTATCTTCCTCCTGCTCTTGATAGTTATTCGTCTCGTTGCTCTGTGCGTTGTTGTTGTGCTCGTCGTCGTTGCCGTTGGCGTTTCTGCGTGATGTCGCGCGGCTTTTTCTCGTTCTCGCGCATCTCCATGATCGGCTGTTTGTCTGTGGCGTGTGGATTGCCATCCAGCTCTGTCTCTTCCTGGGACCTGGGCAGGCCAACGGCCGCCCCTGGAAGGTCCCTGGGTTCGAGTTCATCCGAGCAAAACGGGGGGGCGACGATTCGGCCGCTGGCGTGCGATTAGCCTTTCGTTGTAATTCGTGAGCCTCTCGCGGTAGTCCGTCAGTTTCGGCGCCTGGCAGTAGTACTTCTGCGCTGTCTCTACGAGGATGGTGTTGTTGTCCGTGATGAGCTGATCGACTCCCTTTCCTGCTGGGTCCGCTGTCCTCTGCTCTACCTTCTCGATGACCTCTCCTCTGTGTCGTCCGTGTCGTGCTGCGAGCGCGAGGCTGTGCTTTCCCCGTCTCGTTGGCTGAGGTCGCTGTCGTATTTGTTGTCGTAGCAAGGTCACTTGCACTGGTACGTCTCGTCTGGATCGGCAGCGTGTTAGCGGGGGCCCTTGAGATATCGTCTTCTCGGTCATGCTCCTCAGTATCATGATGTACCTCGCGTTCTTCTCTCCGAAATGGCGGTCGGCGTAGGCGCGAGCCTTCTGTCCCGCTCCGCCTGGTAGTCGTTCGGGCGATCCGCCTTCTTCGTGCGCTGGTGTTTCTGATCGTCCTCCTTTCTGTGTATCGTTGAGGTCGCCCTCGACAATGCTTCTGTCCTCTGGTTTCTTCTATCCAGTTGAACCCTCTGCTCGTCTTAGCGTAGTAATGTGGCGGTCTGTAGTTTCCTATGATCAGCGGCGTCTGGTCGCGATGCGGGGTGATCGCGAGCTCTTCCACTGAGCTGCAGCTCCTGGATGTCGATGATGGCGCCCGTGCTGCGGTTGAAATATCCCCTTGTTTGCCAGCCCGCGTCGTAGTATCTTGTGTTGCCGTGGCCGTGCTGCGCGATGACGTGTCATCTGCGTGATGCCCCCACGATGATATCGATATTGTTGCCCTCCTCGCATCTCACCGCGAGCCTGTCGGGCTTGGCCGTGTGGCGGCAGAAGAGGAGCACAGCGAGAGAAGCTGAGAATGCTGCCATCATGCGGGCCGCCGCCCCTTCTGTCTGCTCGGTCCGAGGAATCGCATGGTGGCGGCCTGGGCTGCCCTGACGACATCTCAGGCCCAGATGGCAGCTGGAGGGGGAGGAGGAGGAGGAGGAGGAGGAGGAGGAGGAGGAGGAGGAGGAGGAGGAGGGGGCCGGCCGACAACCGAACCCTCGCGCTGCGAGGAGCCCTGCGTTTCCCATCGGTAGCTCCGCCCCTCGGCCTCGGGCGGATCGCGGCTCGTGGGCCTCGCGAGGCCTAGGCCGCTCAGGCCGCCTTCCTCCTCCTCCTCCTCTCACCTCTCACTTCTCCTCAACTGCCGACGCAGACGATCCTTCTTCTGCGCGAACCCAGGCGCCTTGCTCCAAGGCGCGAGCTCTGGCCACGTCGCGCCCTCCTAGGCGCGATGGCCGTCGCCCACCCCGCTGGGCAGTGCACCTCCAAGGAAGGGGGGGAGGAGACCCCCCCACGGTCGGGTGGGGCCGAAACGTGCGCCGACCGCAGAGCGGCGAGCGCAGGCCGAGCAAACTCGGCGGGGAGCCCCATCCACCGCTTTATTATGGCGTGGGTGGGCGGAACCTCCAAAAAGAGATGCTGGGCCGCTCTTAGAGCGGCCTTAAGCCGAGAGGCAACGGAGACGGAGCAAATGGGCGAGAGGCAGAGACAGGACAGGGGCGAGGGGCTGCGCCAGGCTGGGAAACCCGATGTTCTAACGAACGCTCATGTTTCCCATCGGTAGCTCCGCCCCTCGGACTCGGGCGGATCGCGGCTCGTGGGCCTCGCGAGGCCTAGATCGATCTGGCCGCCTGCCTCCTCCTCTTCCCTCTCACTTCTCCTAGGATGCCGACGCAGACGATCCTTTGCGCGGGCCCAGGCGCCTTGCTCCAAGGCGCGAGCTCTGGCCACGTCGCGCCCTCCTAGGCGCGATGGCCGTCGCCCCCTCCCGCGCTCTGGCGCGTGCTGCACCTCGAGCCGCGGGGCCCACCTCGAGGGGCCCCGCTCGCGCTGGCGGTGGGACCTGGCCCCACTCTGGCCCAGCACTCCTCAACTGCCTGGCACTTCGCCATGGGGCGGTCGGGATCTGACGCGCTCGGGGCAGGCTGTCGCCAGGGTCTCCGGAGGTACCCGCCCCTCCTCGCCCCTCCCCCGCCGCCCCTCTCGAGGCCTCCGGCGGTGTCCGCCCCGCCTCGCCCGCAGACCTACCTCTGCGCCTCCTCCTCCTCTCATAGCCTATCACTGGGCTGCCTTCGCACCCTTGCCGGCTTCGATGCCCCCCTGCGCTCCCAGCTCGCGGCCGCAGCTGCCCATGCGCCACGAGCCTCAGGCTACCGCGGCTGCTCGGCCTTCAAACCACTGCGATGTCCGCGTCCGCCATGCTGCTAGCCACTCCTTCCGCCATGCCGCGCGCCTCCCAAAGATACCCCTGGAAAGTATCGCTCTTCCACCTGCCCCAGCGCTGCACGAGCGCCGTGTCCTTGAATGCAGCATGCAACGCTGGAGCTCCTCCGATCCTCAGGCTATAGGGGCCTAGGTCGTCCGGGTCCATGCCCTCCGCTACGGCCGACTGCATCGCCGCGCGCTGGACGTCCGCCCCCACGACCAGGCGCGCGTCGTCGCAGGCGAAGAGCGGATAGTACATGCGCGTCCCCGAAAAGCGCTCTCGCGCCCATCCCTCGTAGATCTCCAGCGCCTCCACCGCGTAGATGTGCTCGTCCTTCTCTGCGCCTGGCGGGACCTCGACCCAGAAGTGGTTGCGCCGCTCTCCTCGATTGTACTGGTCCGTCTTGCTGGCCCTGATCTTGATCGCGACCTCGTTCGCTTCCTTCCAATCCCGCGTGGGCCCCCCACCCGCCTTGGGGGTCACGTCCGCGCCTCGGAGACCCTTGCCGCCTGCGCAGCCGTTCTGGTCGCCGGAGACGCATTCGCTAGCCCTCAGCAGGAAGAAGTAGTTGCGAGGCCGCCTCGCCCCAAGGAGCCGCAGCGATCTTGAAATTGAGAATGTATCATCACGTCGACGTCCTGAGGCTCGGCATTGGGATGGCGTCGCGGGCCGCCCGAGCGTTATCGCATCGTCGCGCGCCGCCCCCCCCCCTGCCGCTGAGACGCGCCGCGCGCGCTGCGAAGGCGCGACCAAGGCGGGCCCGAATCCAAGATGCCACGTGGCCGCCGCGCATCTCTCTGCCGCGGCGACACTTCACCCTGCGGTCGTTGGGCGACGCGCGCGCCCAGCGCTCCCGCGCGCACTCCCTCGCGCACTCGTGACCCCCGACGCGCCCCCCATCCGTTCGACGGCTCGAGCATGGCCGAAGGGGGCCCTGCGTGCTTTCTCAAGGGGTCCGAATCCACAATGACCCCCTCGCGGGCAGGCGAGCGCCGCCCCTCTGACTCAACTGCGAAATTTTGACACGCCAATATGCCGCTTGAATAAAGGCGGTCGTTTCTGCGAGGCCCGCAGCAGCCCAGGGCTTTGAACCTGTTTGCTGCTCGAGAGGGCGCGTGTCTCGCGGCGGCTTTTAGAGGCGCGCAATAAACGCTTGTCACCCTTGCTGGCGCCGCGCCCCGCGCACCCCAGAATGGCTCGCGCGCCGCGCGCGGCCTCGGGGCGCGAAGCGGCGCGCGCGGGCGGGCGGGGGCCCGCCCTCGCCGCCACCCCTTGTCGCGCACGCGGTCAATATCGCGGCGCTCCTCAAATTGCGTTCCCTGTTCTAACTCCCGCTGCTGCCCCCTGCCGCGATGCGGCGGAAAGGGGCGAACGCCTCGCGCCGAGCCCTAACCAGGACCACGTGCTGCTCCAGTAAGCCCCGCTTGGCGGGAGCATTCGCGGCCGCCGGCGTCGCGGCAGAAGCGGCCGGGGCCCCCTTGGGAGCCATTGCGCGAGACTGAGCAGGCGGGCGGGGCCGCGCTGGTATTCAGTGGGCCGTTTCCGAAAAGAGTGGGCCCTCAGGACCAACAGCTGCGGCCCCTTTGCCCCTCCCTTCCCCCCCGTTCCCCGCGCACCCCCCCCTTCCCTGCCCTCCACCTGCCCCTGCCCGCCCTTTCCCTGTCCTCCACCCACTACCAGCCCCTCCCTAGTGCCCCTCCCCGGCCCCCGCCCCTCTCCCGCGCCCCCCCCCCTCCGCCGCCGCGCGCCCGGCACCCCGGAGCGGTGCCCCAGTCCGGGCCCAGGGCGAGGCACCCCCCGAGGCCACCCCCAGGGGCCACCCCGCGGGGCAACCCCTGGGGCGAGCCACGATTTTCGCCCGCGATTTTGCCCACGATTTTCCGTTAATTCGAATCAAAATGAAACAAAATCGCGTTCAAAATCGTGGTCAAAATCGTGGGCAATCGAAATCGTCTGCAAAATCGCCAGCAAATCGTTGGCAAAATCGCGGGCACAATCGCGGGCAGAATCGCGGGCGAAATCGCCGGCAAAATCGCCGGCGAAATCGCGGGCAAATCATGAGTCTCGGGAGGATCGCAGGCGTGTTTTACGTAATGTTCTTCCTTGTGCACCGACGTCGTGAGCTCAGCAAGTGTTCATTCCACACCCCCTAGGGATTCACCGAGTGTCTTCACGTAGTGGTACTTGCGCAAGGTCCTCACATGGCGCGCTCGCAGGAGCGATCCAGGAACATCGCGGGAGCATCCGATGAGCACCCCACGAGCGTCCCAGAAGCGAAGCGCATGCACGTAGTGCAGGCACATCTTGTTTGTGTTGCACTCGATGTTGTACGTAGGGCATTGGCGTAGTGGACTCACGTAGTCTCTATCGCCCCTCCTGAAGGTAACGTCGTCTTTTCACGCAAGTGTATTGGCGCAGCGTCCTCACGTAGCGCGCTTGCAAGGGCATCCCAGGCGCATCATCTGAGCATCCTTGAAGCGTCCCGGGGGCGTAGTGCTTTTACGTCGTGTTTTGACGTGGGTGTTTTTGCGTAGTGGTTTACGTAGTGCGTTGACGTAGTGAAATCACGCATGCCCCCACCCCCCCATGCGACTTACTGAATGCTTTTGCGAAGTGTATGTTCGCAATGCCCTCACGTAGCCCGTTCGCGGGAGCACCCCAGGAGCATTCTAGGAGCATCCGGGGAGCATCTCAAGAAGAGCATCCCTGGAGAGTCCCGAAGAACCCCAGAAGCGTATTCTATGTACGTAGCGTTTCTAATGTACGCAGAATCCACTTCACACGTAATGCTTTCGCGTGGCGCATCCGCACTGGCGCCCGATGAACGCAGGAGCATCCTGGGATCAGACCGCCAGCACCACAGTAGCCTTCTAGGAGCATCCTGGGAACATCCCAAGGTATCCCAAGAGCGAAACGTATCCCAAGGTATCCCAAAGAGAGAACACACGTAAAACACACCTCGCGGCAAAATCGCCGGCGAAATCAGCGTTATCAGGTCTCTCTGGTTCTCGCCCTAGCGCCGCGCACATTCTTTTTGAATGTGTGCAAAAGGTTTCTCGAATTGAAAGCGGTTCCTTTTAATAGTGTGGCTCTCACATTAGCATGGCGCACATTCGTTTGAACAATTCGCAAGAGCTTCGCGGATTGAGGGCGGCTCCTTTTCAAAATGTTGCTCCCGCTTTAGCATGCCGCACATTCGTTTACAAAAACTCGCAAGAGTTTGACGGATTGAGGGCGGCTCCTTTTCAAAATGTGGCTCTCGCTTTAGCGCGGCGCACGCTCGCTTTAAACAGTTGCAAGAGCTTCACGGATCCCCATGATTAACGTACCACAAATTTTCTGTGTTGAAAGGATTCAGGGTTATACGGGCGCAACAGTTACGTTGATTCGCTGTGTTGAAGTCCCAAGAATGGCGTTCTGGCACGATTCCGGACCGTCAACACGCAACAGTCAGGTTGATCCGTGGCGCTGGAATCCCGAGAACATTGTTTTAGCATGCTGCTGGGTCTTCAAACGATTGTCTTCCAACGAGGCAGTTCCCACAATGGAAATGAACTGTTGTAGGGGCCTATGGAGAAGGAGCTTGGAGGGAGGGTTTATTCCAACATCGTTGATGACTCTTGGGTTTACACTGGTCCTCCTCCTCCTCCTCCTCGTCCTCGTCCTCCTCCTCCTCACCCTAGTCCTCCTCTTCCTCCTCCTCCTCCTCCTCGTCCTCCTCCTCCTCGTCCTCGTCCTCGTCCTCCTCTTCCTCGTCCTAGTCATCCTTTTCCTCCTCCAACTCCTCCTCGTCCTCCTCCTCCTCGTCCTCCTCCTCCTCCTCTTCATCTTCCTCGTCCTCCTCCTCCTCCTTCTCTTCCTCCTCCTCCTCACCTGTGGGGGAAGCCCACATGTACCGATACCGCTACTCCCTGGACCTTCTGTGCGCTCTGACCAGGACTGCGAGGCGAATGCAGCGGTAGCAACGAGGGTCGCCCAGGAGGCCCACACAGGGGAAAGCGAGGGAAGCGTGGCGGAATTGGCACCTGTTTCTCCCCTGGGGGAGGGGAGAGAGGACAAGAGGGAGGCCCGCCAACCAATCGGCACGAGCAGCATATCTCGGAGGTCCGCGCTGGTGGTTCTTGGGCCGCTTCTGGACACCCACCCTCCCCAGGCCCGGGAGGCGCCGCCCCGAAGTGGGGGGGGGCGTAGAGAGGGGAGACCTGGCGGCGGACCCCGAGAAGGCCGTGAAGGCCTGCCAGGCCACCACAGCCCAACCCGAAGACCCGAATTCCGGGTTTGGGGGTGGCACTGGTTCTACAGGTGTGTTTTCAATCTTCTCCGACGCCCCCCCCCCACTGGGAATGGATGGCAGATTGGTTCCTTCGGGGAGGGCTGGGGTGGCCTGGTGGGTGGTGAATAGCGTCTGAGCGACGAACAGAAAAAAGGGTCTGACGCGAGATGGCGTGGCGACCTCACGCAGCAGATTGCGCGGGCCGCCAGCGCGGCACGCTACGCTGGAGACGAGGGCGCTTGCGCGCGACCTCACGCGGACAGCTTACGCGCCAATGTCGGCGCAGACGACCCCGTTCTCTGACGTCGCTCATCTGTCGCCGCGCCGTGTATTCTCGACGCGCCAAGGTCGACGACGCCGACAACACGGCAAACCCACGGAACACCCTGCTTCTCGCGCCTCGCGCCCCAGGTAAACGACGCCAGCACCGCGGCAAACCCCACGGCACACCCGCTGCGTCCGAGGCGGCGCTTGCCCTGGTCGCTGAGGCGCCCTCCCCGAGACGTACGGCCACGCGTCGGAAACAGACGGCGCGGCGACGTCTAGAGATGGAGGAGGGAAAGGGGAGCGACAGACCCGACCGAGAGGGAAGCTGTCACGGCGCGCAGATCAAGATGCGCGGAGGGGGAGAAGCGGGGGGGGGCTGGACTGGCAAAAGGAGCTTCCCTCGTCCCTGGTCCTCCTTACGTCGTAGTTTCTTCCTCCGTCTCCCCGGCTTCGTCTAGCTCCTCCTCGTCGTCGGACTCCTCCTCGCGGGCAGCGCTTGCACCAACAGCGCCTGGCAAGCAATGCGAAGCCAGGTAATGATGCGACCAAGCAGACCGCCAGTGGTCTGGCAACCTCCCCTCGAATACCTTTTGGGACACGCAGCCTTCAGACAGGAGTACAGCTGTGAGGTGTGAGGGATCAAGGGGGAATTCGATGGAATTAAGACCGACATGGTCCAATATGGCACCGCGACGTGGTGCACTCATGCACAAGACACCCTATGGGGAATAGGGAAGGTGAGGGTTGGAGGAGGAGGAGGAGAAAAGCTTCAGGCTCGAGATAGGCCTAGCGTTTGCATCATGCATGCCTGTCAGTCTATCGAGCGATATACTTGTATATGCGATCCATCAACTACTCAAGTACGGTTAAGATTTAAATTTAGTAGGGATCGATTCACCGACACATCAGACTACCATTCCAACAGCGTGCTGCTGCCGCCTGAAGGCTCATGGTTCGCTACTAAAGTACCGCTGGCCTCATCTAAGCATGACGCTTCTCTGGAAGCTCCTCGCCTAAGTATCAAACTATCCAACTACCCGTCTAGTCATTGGTCCAACTGTCAAAAGCAATTATTCGTTCAAGCACAGCGCAGCAAGCAAGCAATCGCGGAACAACCACCGGCCGACGACACGACAGCCGCGGGACAACCACGGGACGGCCACGCGGGACGACCGCTGGGCAGACCCACGGACACGGCCGACCGTGCGGGACACCCGCCCGAGACACCCTCTATGACGATCCCCAGGCCGAATCCCGCGGGCAGGGGATAAGGACCATCAATCGCTGTGCTGTTTCGAGGCGGCACAACCTGCTTCCATGTTGCAGAGCTTGCTCTCGGGATCCTGGTCGTATGCCGAAATATGGCCAAGGCAGCTCCAAGCGTGCGGTGAAAAGAGGGCACGCTCTGCCACTGCGCACGAATTCTCTCGTGCAGATTGAACTGACACACCTGCGGAAAAAAACGCAGGATTGCAAATTCCATGTGACAAGCTCTGCCCTAGCAGTCGCGTTTCCAACGTCCTGCAATTATCCAACAAATGTGAGCCCGCTCCCTGGTCCTGACAGCTCGAGCAAGATAGTTGTGTGAGCCGAGGCGAAACTCGAGACAAACCGCTACATCTCAGACGCAGTGGCTGCTGCAAACTGTTACGATCAGCTGCGACCCATCTTTACAGGCGCGGATCCTGAAGGGACCTGGCAGCCAAAAACCTCATAGAGCTTCTGGACCTCTCGGCGGGAGTCCTCGTCGATGTGGCCCTGTGACCGGTACAGCCTCAGAAGGATGTTATGCGTTATAGTCGACGGCACCACGCCACTGGAAACCATTTCCTGCCAAAGGCCGACGCCAAGACTGATGTCTTTGGCCTTCACGCATCCGTCCAACAGCGTGTTGTATACCAATTCATCCCAACCCATGCCACGTGCCCGGATAGTTTCCGCCACGTTCAAAGCCTTGTCAAGGTCACCGCGCTGGCAATGACCCTTCACCATTGTCGAGAATGTTATGAGGTCTGGCTGTGTGGGGCCGCCCTCTACGACCATCTCGCCGAATATCTGCTCCGCGTCCAGCACCTTGCCGCTCCGGATGCACGCGTCGATGATTGAGTTGTAGGTTATGGTGCTGCGAGGGACGCCCTCCTTCGGCATCTCCCGAAAGAGCTTCAATGCCTTGGATAAATCCTTCTGTTGCCCATACCCTTTGATGAGCTGCGTGTAGTAGATACTGTTTCTGTGTTTCCCCTGCTGACGAAGCCCCTCGAAGACCTCTGCAGCCTTCTCAATGTCCCCACACTTCACGCAAGCATCAATCATGCAGCCAATCGTGATATCACTGCATTCCAGGAGCTGCTGCTCCAGATCTTTCCAGATGGCGAGCACATTCTGCAGGTCTCCCATTCCCCCGTATGCTTTCAAAAGGATACCTTGGGTAACCGAAGATGGGGCAACTTTTGCCATCTGCATCTGATGAATCGTCGCTGCGAGATGGTTCCAGTCCCGCAGGCGGCAACAAGCATCCAAAAGTCCGTTGAACAGTATCTCATCGACGTCCTGAGATGGATCCTGCACAAACCTCCCGACGAGTGCTATCGCCCTCCGGGCCTGAGGCGTGTTGGAACTCCCGCCCTTGCCCAGCGTCATTGACAGCATCTTGGAGACGGTGCGTGTGTCCACCCGCGCTCCCCTTCGAAGCATGTCCTCGAAGGCCTCCCAGGCCTCGTCGGTCCCCCCGTGCCGCAGGGCGTCCTGCAGTGCGCTGCGGAGAGGTTGATGGGCCTGTGTTCCACCACCACCACCACCATAAGTTGGAGGAGGAGGGAGTCCTCCTCCTCCCCCTCCTCCTCCTCCTCCTCCTCCTCCTCATCCTAGCCGTTTCCCTCCCGAGTGTGGCTCAGGGGAGTTTCGGGCACGTACTTGGAAGCAGCTCGTGCCCGAGAGCCAATGTCCTGGTGAGGCCTCTCCGCGATGGGGCGGCGAACGCTTGCGCCGAGCGCGTTTGCAGTGGTGCCGCTCTGTGGGACGCAGCCGAGGCAGCCCCATGCAGGGGCGCGGCGCGGCGGGCTGAAGGAGCAGAAGCCGGCGGAGTGCGTGCGCGACGACGAGGACGACATCATCGCCACCTTCCTAGCGAGGCTGCGGGCGTCTGGGGTGCCCACGTTCAGCATGTCCGAGCTGGACGGCGAAGCTGCGGCCTTCGACTGCGAGGCGTGTTTCGGGGTCGACGGCATGGGCGGCTCGCGCATGGACGAGCTGATGGCCAAGACTGGGGAGCTGCCGCCGTCGGCCAAGGCCGAGGAGGAGGCCGAGCTCACAGCAGTGGCCGAGGCCATCGCGCTGGAGGAGCTGTACCTGGCCGCGCCGCCGCACGAGGCCGTGGGGGCCGCGGACAACGTGTGGGAGGCGAAGGCGTTGCCCCACGTCATCAGCTACAGCGCTGGGATCAGCGCGTGGGAAAGGGGCGAGCAGTGGCAGCCAGCGCAGACGCTGCTGAGAGAGATGTGGGGGGGGGGCGATGGTGCTGCCCAACGTCATCAGCTACAGCGCTGATATCTGCGCATGCGAAAAGGGCGAGGAGTGGCAGCGGGCCCTGGCGCTGCTGAGCGGAATGCGGGAGGCGAAGCTGGAGCCCGACATCATCATCATCAGCTACAACGCTGGGGTCAGCGCATGCGAAAAGGGCGAGCAGTGGCAGCAGGCGCTGGCGCTTCTGAACGAGATGTGCGAGAACGGCGAGCAGTGGCAGCGGGCTCTGTCGCTGCTGAGCGGAATGCAGGCGGCGAAGCAGAAGCCCAACATCATCAGCTACAACGCTGAGATCAGCGCATGCGAACAGGGCGAGCAGTGGCAGCAGGCGTATGCACTCCTGAGCGAGATGTAGGACGTGTGGGAGGCGAAGGCGTTGCCCAGCGTCTGTAGCTACAACGCTGAGATCAGCGCGTGCGATGTGCAATCGTGGCCGAGGAAGGGGTCCGACGAGATCGCGACGACCAAGTACATCGTGAAGGTCAGGAGCGACGACATCGCTCCGCTCACGGCCGACCGTGACCTGTGGCGGCCTGGATGGCAAGCCGACGGTGAGGAGCTTGCCCCTCCTCTGCCCTCGGCCGCCGAGGTAGCGGAGGGCCGCCAGTGGCTGCGCTCGAGCTTCGGCCCCAACTCTCCCTGGGCCAGGTGGGCGAGCCGTGAGCGGCGGCGCCAGAGGTTCAAGGGCTGCGTGGGCGGTAGCTATGTGTAGTTGCTGGACTCGGCTCGAAGCGCTGGCGTCTTTCTGGTGGCGGCCTGGGGGCTGCTTCGTTCTGCGGGCGGCCTCGGGCTGCTTCGTTTGGGCCGCGGGGTTGCGCTCGGTTGCCCGTGGGTCTCCGTCCCCGCGGGGGGCCTTGGCCACGGTTCTCCCATCCTGGGAGGTCCGTCGCTGGGGTGCACCTGTCTGGCGTGGCCCTCGGGCTCCTCGTCGCCACTCCCGCTTGCGAGCCGCAGCGTCGGCAGGTGGACTTTTGTCCGCCCAACCCCGTACCATACCATACCTCCTCCTCCTTCTCCTCCTCCTCTTCGTCCTCCTCCTCCTCCTCGTCCTCCTCCTCTTCCTCCTCCTCGTCCTCCTCCTCCTCGTCCTCCTCGTCCTCCTCCTTCCCCCCTCCAACTCATGGTGGTGGCGGTGGAAAACAGGCCCAGCAGAGGTTGCCTGGCCCCCGCATGGCTCGCCTGCCAGCCAGCCGCCCTCCCGAGAGGCGTGGGCGCGCCACTCGCGCCCTCCGCGCTGCGCTCAGTGGCCCTCCTGGCAGAGCAGCGCGGCATGTTGCTCTGGACGGCAGGAGAGAAAGAACGGGAGAGACAGAGAGAAGCGAGAGCGTGACAACCGACTTGGAGACACGGTGGAAGGCCTGCGACAGTGCGACAGTGCTAGACCGAACAGGCCTTGAGCCCCAAAGAGGGAACGATCAACAAATATGCAACTTCGGGCGAACTCCGCTGAGCAGCTGCTGCGAATGGTTTCGACGTCTTTCCCGTATGACTCTGAAAGGCAGCCAGGGATGTGCCCAACTCGCCCACGAGTTCAGGCAAAACCCAAGTACGCATCTGCGTGGGGCACCCGTGCGCTGACAACCCAGCGGCGCCAGAGAATAACGACCGCTGCGCGCTTGGCGGCACGGTAAGGCCAGATCTGGATCTCCGCGGCTCACCACAGGGACGCAAGAGCGTGGCGACCAGTGCACGCCGGCCAGCACGCAGGAAGAGCGAGCTCACAATTGGGACCTGTGTGACTCGCAACGCCGCTGGACACCACAGGTGCGCAGGAACGCAAAGACAGGTGCACGCTTGTCGGCACTAAAGGAGGGCGAGGTCACATTGGGACCTGCGTAGGCCACCACTGTGCTGGACACCGCAGGTGCGCAGGAACGCAAAGACAGGTGTACGCCTGGCGGCACTAAGGGAGCGCGAGGCCACATTGGGCCCTGCGTGGACCAGTGCTGGACACCGCAGGTGCGCAGGAACGCGCCGACAGCTGCACGCCTGGCGGCACTGAGGGGAGCGCGAGGCCACATTGGGACCTGCGTGGGTCACCACTCCGCTTGACACCGCAGGTGCGCAGGAACGTGCAAAAAGCTGCACGCCTGGCGGCACTGAGGGAGGGCCAAGTCACATTGGGACCTGCGTGAGTCACCACTCCGCTGGGCACCGGAGGTGCGCAGGAACGCGCCGACAGCTGCACACCTGGAACCACTAAGGGAGCGTGAGGTCACAATGGGCCCTGCGTGGGCCACCACTCCGCCAGACACCGCAGGTTCGCAGGAACGAGTCGACAACTGCACGCCTGGCGGCACTGAAGGAGGGCGAGGTCACGTTGGGACGTGCGTGGGCCATCACTCCGCTGGACACCGCAGGTGCGCAAGAACGCGCCGGCAGCTGCACGCCAGGCGGCAGTCACTAAGGGAGGGCGAGGTCACGTTGGGACCTGCGTGGGCCACCACTCTGCTGGACACCGCAGGTGCGCAGGAACGGCCCTACAACTGAACGCCTGGTGGCACTAACGGAGGGCGAAGTCACATTGAGACCTGCGTGGGTCACCACTCCGCTGGACACCGCAGGTGCGCAGGAACGCGGCGACAACTGAACGCCTGGTGGCACTAATGGAGGGCGAAGTCACCTTGGGATTTTCGTGGGCCACCACTCCGCTGGACACAGCAGGTGCGCAGGAACGCGCCGACAGCTAAACGCCTGGCGGCACTGAAGGAGGGCGAGGTCACATTGGGATCTGCGTGGGCCACCACTCCGCTGGACATGCCAGGCGCGCAGGAACGCGCCGACAGCGGCAGGGAGGGCGAAGTTACATTGGGACCTTCGTGGGCTGCCACTTCGCTGGACACCGCAGGTGCGCAGGAACGCGCCGACAGCTGCACGCTTTGCGGCACTCAGGGAGGGCGAGGTCACGTTGGGACCTGCGTGGGCCACCACTCCACTGGGCAACGCAGGTGCGCAGGAAGACGCCGACAGCTGCACGCCTGGCGGCACTAAGGGAGGGCGAGGTCACATTGGGACCTGCGTGGGCCACCACTCCGCTGGGCAACGCAGGTGCGCAGGAACGCGCCGACGGCTGCACGCATGACGGCACTAAGGGAGGGCGAGGTCACGTTGGGACCTTCGTGGGCCACCACTCCACTGGACACCGCAGGTGCGCAGGAACGCGCCGACAGCTGCACGCCTGGAATCACTGAGGGAGCGTGAAGTCACATTGGGACCTGCGCGGGCCACCACTCCGCCGGACACCGCAGGTTCGCAGGAACGAGTCGACAACTGCACGCCTGACGGCACTAAAGGAGGGCGAGGTCACGTTGGGACGTGCGTGGGCCACCACTCCGCTGGACACCGCAGGTGCGCAGGAACGTGCAAAAAGCTGCACGCCTGGCGGCACTCAGGGAGGGCGAGGTCACATTAGGACCTGTGTGGGCCACCACTGTGCTAGACAGCGCAGGTGCGCCGGACAGCGCCGACGACTGAACGCCTGGTGGCACTAAGGGAAGGAGAGGTCACATTTGGACCCGTGTGAATCGCCACTCCGCTGGACACCGCAGGTGCGCAGGAACGCGCCGACAGCTGAAAGCCTGGCGGCACTAAAGGAGGGCGAGGTCACAGTGGGACCTGCGTAGGCCACCACTGTGCGTGACCGACAGCTGCACGCCTGGTGGCACTACGGGAGGGCAAAGTCACGTTGGGACCTGCGTGAATCGCCACTCCGCTGGACGCCGCAGATGCGCAGGAACGTGCCGACAGCTGCACGCCTGGCAGCACCTAGGGAGGGCCAAGTCACATTGGGACCTGCGTGGGCCATCACTCCGCTGGACACCTCAGGTGCGCAGGAACGTGCAAAAAGCTGCACGCCTGGCGGCACTGAGGGAGCGCGATGCCACATTGGGACCTGCGTGGGTCACCACTCCGCTGGACACCGCAGGTGCGCAGGAACGAGTCGACAACTGCACGCTTGACGGCACTAAAGAAGGGCGAGGTCAAGTTGGGACGTGTGTGGGCCATCGCTCCGCTGGACACCGCAGGTGCGCAGGAACGCGCCGACAGCTAAACGCCTGGCGGCACTAAAGGAGGGCGAGGTCATATTGGGCCCTGCGTGGGCCACCACTGTGCTGGACACCGCAGGTGCGCAGGAACGCAAAGACAGGTGCACGCTTGTCGGCACGAAGCGAGGGCATCACGGTGGCACCTGCGTGGGCCATCACTCCGCTGGACACCGCAGGTGCGCAGGAACGCGCCGACAGCTGCACGCCTGGCGGCACTAAGGGAGGGCGAGGTCACATTGGGACCTGCGTGGGCCATCACTCCGCTGGACACCGCAGGTGCGCAGGAACGTGCCGACAGCTGCACGCCTGGCAGCACTTAGGGAGGGCGAGGTCACATTGGGACCTGCGTGGGTCACCACTCCGCTGGGCAGAGCAGGTGCGCAGGAACGCGCCGACAGCGGCACTCCTTGCAGCAGTAAGGGAGGGCGAGGTCACATTGGGACCTGCATGGTTCACCACTCCGCTGGACACCGCAGGTGCGCAGGAACGCGCCGACAGCTGCACGCCTGGAACCACTGAGGGAGCGTGAGGTCACATTGGGACCTGCGCGGGCCACCACTCCGCCGGACACCGCAGGTTCGCAGGAACGAGTCGACAACTGCACGCCTGACGGCACTGAAGGAGGGCGAGGTCACGTTGGGACGTGCGTGGGCCACCACTCCGCTGGACACCGCAGGTGCGCAAGAACGCGCCGACAGCTGCACGCCAGGCGGCAGTCACTAAGGGAGGGCGAGGTCACCTTGGGACCTGCGTGGGCCATCACTCCGCTGGACACCGCAGGTGCGCAGGAACTCGGCGACAACTGAACGCCTGGTGGCACTAATGGAGGGCGAAGTCACATTGGCACCAGCGTGGGCCACCACTCCGCTGGACACCGCAGGTGCGCAGGAGCGCGCCGACAGCTGCAAGCCTGGCGGCACTAAGGGAGGGCGAAGTCACAATGGACCTGCGTGGGCCACCACTCCGCTGGACACCGCAGGTGCGCAGGAACGCGCCGACAGCTAAACGCCTGGCGGCACTGAAGGAGGGCGAGGTCACCTTCGGATCTTCGTGGGCCACCACTCCGCTGGACATGCCAGGCGCGCAGGAACGCGCCGACAGCGGCAGGGAGGGCGAAGTTACATTGGGACCTGCGTGGGACCGCTCCGCCGGACACCGCAGGTGCGCAGGAACGCGCCAACAGCTGCACACTTTGCGGCACTAAGGGAGGTCGAGGTCACCTTGGGATCTTCGTGAGCCACCACTCCGCTGGACACCGCAGGTGCGCAAGAACGCGCCGGCAGCTGCACGCATGGCGGCACTTAGGGAGGGCGAGGTCACATTAGGACCTGTGTGGGCCACCACTGTGCTAGACACCGCAGGTGCGCAGGAACGCGCCGACAACTGAACGCCTGGTGGCACTAACGGAGGGCGAAGTCACATTGGGGCCTGCGTGGGCCACCACTCCGCTGGACACCGCAGGTGCGCAGGAACGCAAAGACAGGTGCACGCTTGTCGGCACGAAGCGAGGGCATCACGGTGGGACCTGCGTGGGCCACCACTCCGCTGGACACCGCAGGTGCGCAGGAACGCGCCAACAGCTGCACGCCTGGCGGCACTAAGGGAGGGCGAGGTCACATTGGGACCTGCGTGGGCCACCACTCCGCTGGACACCGCAGGTGCGCAGGAACGTGCCGACAGCTAAACGCCTGGCGGCACTAAGGGAGGGCGAAGTCACCTTGGGACCCGTGTGAATCGCCACTCCGCTGGACACCGCAGGTGCGCAGGAACGCGCCGACAGCTGCACGCCTGGCAGCACTAAAGGAGGGCGAGGTTACATTGGGACGTAGGTGGGCCATCACTCCGCTGGACACCGCAGGTGCGCAGGAACGCGCCGACAGCTACACGCCTGGCGGCACTAAGGGAGAGCGAAGTCACATTGGGACCTGCGTGGTCCACCACTCCGCTGGACACCGCAGGTGCGCAGAAACGCGCCGACAGCTGCACGCCTGGTGGCACTACGGGAGGGCAAAGTCACGTTGGGACCTGCGTGAATCGCCACTCCGCTGGACGCCGCAGATGCGCAGGAACGTGCCGACAGCTGCACGCCTGGCAGCACCTAGGGAGGGCCAAGTCACATTGGGACCTGCGTGGGCCATCACTCCGCTGGACACCTCAGGTGCGCAGGAACGTGCAAAAAGCTGCACTCCTGGCAGCACTTAGGGAGGGCGAGGTCACGTTGGGACCTGCGTGGGTCACCACTCCGCTGGGCAACGCAGGTGCGCAGGAACGCGCCGACAGCTGCACGCATGACGACACTAAGGGAGGGCGAGGTAACATTAGGACCTGCGCGGGCCATCGCTCCTCCGGACACCGCAGGTGCGCAGGAACGCGTCGACAGCTGCACACCTGGCGGCACTAAAGGAGGGCGAGGTCACATTGGGCCCTGCGCGGGCCACCACTGTGCTGGACACCGCAGGTGCGCAGGAACGCAAAGACAGGTGCACGCTTGTCGGCACGAAGCGAGGGCATCACGGTGGGACCTGCGTGGGCCACCACTCCGCTGGACACCGCAGGTGCGCAGGAACGCGCCAACAGCTGCACGCCTGGCGGCACTAAGGGAGGGCGAGGTCACATTGGGACCTGCGTGGGCCACCACTCCGCTGGACACCGCAGGTGCGCAGGAACGTGCCGACAGCTAAACGCCTGGCGGCACTAAGGGAGGGCGAGGTCACATTGGGCCCTGCGTGGGCCACCACTCCGCTGGACACCGCAGGTGCGCAGGAACGCGCCGACAGCTGCACGCCTGGCGGCACTAAGGGAGGGAGAGGTAACATTGGGACCTGCGTGGGCCACCACTCCGCTGCACACCGCAGGTGCGCAGGAACGCGCCGACAGCTGCAAGCCTGGCGGCACTAAGGGGAGGGCGAGGTCACCTTGGGACCTGCATGGTTTACCACGCCGCTGGGCACCGCAGGTGCGCAGGAACGCGCCGACAGCTGCAAGCCTGGCGGCACTAAGGGGAGGGCGAGGTCACCTTGGGACCTGCATGGTTTACCACGCCGCTGGGCACAGCAGGTGCTCAGGAACGCGTCGACAGCTGCAAGCCTGGTGGCACTAAGGGGAGGGCGAGGTCAACTTGGGACCTTCGTGGGCCACCACTCCGCTGGACACCGCAGGTGCGCAGGAACGCGCCGACAGCTGCACGCCTGGCGGCACCAAGGGAGGGCGAGGTCACAATTGGGGACTGCGTGGGCCACCACTCATCTGGGCACGACGGGGGCGAACGAGGGCTCAAACGCTGCACGCCTGGCAGCGTCGGGGAGGGCGGGGTGTCATTTTGCCTCGGCTCGATACCCCGAGGGCGCAGGGCACGTGCGACGGTCGCACGCGTGGCCGCACCCAGGGAGGGCGAGCTCGCATCTGGAGCTGGCAGCACTCGGGGAGGGCGAGGCCCATCTGGAATCTGCGTGCGTCGCCACTCCCAGGGGGCTAGGAGCGCGGCGACGAGTGCACGCCAGGCAGCACCCAGCGATGGCGGGGTCGCATCCAGATCTGCGCTGCCCGCTTCTCACCTGGACCCCCTAAGGAAGCGTGGAACGTGAGAAGGTCGCATGCCTGGCCACACCGAGGAAGGGCGATGCCCCATCGGCAACGATAACAAATATAACAACGATGACGAGAAAAAAAACGATACCAACTACAACGATTAACAACGGTCACAACGATAGCAACGGCCAGAACGATAACAACGCTACCAACGACAATCTGCGGGCGCCGGGGATTGGCGACACATGCGACACATGCATACACGGCAACTCCCAGGAAGGGCGAGGTCTCAGTTGGCCCTGCGCAGGGCATACCAACTGGAAGAGCTGCACGCAACGAAGCACGCAAGGAGGGCGACCTCATCTGGAGGAGAAGGAGGAGGAGGTGGAGGAGGTGGAGGAGGAGGAGGAGGAGCAGGAGGAGGAGGAGGAGGAGCAGAGCAGGCATCTGCGTGTTCACGACCCGCTGGACACCCCAGGGGTGCGGGAGCGTGGCTCTCGTGTGCACGCGTGGCGGCACCCCCAGGGGGGCGCGAGGTGTCTCCTGGACCTCAAGGTGCTCCACTCTGCTGGCCGCACCCTACCAAGACGGTGCAGTGCATAAGGTTGATCAGCGAGGGGGCAATACAGTCGGGGCCTTGACCTAAGGAACCCTAAATAAGGAACGAAGCCCCTATTTTCCATAAGTTGAACCTCGATTTCCTATCGAAGACCCAAAGAAAATCCAAGGCAAGCTGCAAAACAATTAAGGAACACGGAGCCCCTCCCCAACGAAGAAAAGGGTTCCTTCTTCAGGGCCCCGACTGTAGGAGGCGGAGGAGGCAACGGGGAGGAGGAGGTGCACCAAATGCTCTGTTCGAAACTAGGGCCCGGTCACAACAAGAGCTGGGAGGCAGCTGCACTTGGGACGATGCTGGGGGAGGGGCAAGGCAATATGTCGGGCTCTTCCTGTGCGGTTTGCTGTGTCCATCCCCCAGCGCACCTCCCAATGGTGATCAACTCTATCACACGGTCGAGCACCGCGTCACTCTGGCAAGTGACCTTCGGCTGGATGGAGTTGCATATCCTGTCGCACAGGTGCACAAGGACACTACACTGGGCTCAGGGCAAGAAAACACCCAACCATCGTCCCTGAGCGAAGCTATTCCAAAAATTCGCGGTCGAACTGTATAGGCGGCGATGATGGTAAACTTAGCCATAGCGAAGCAATACATATCATGCGAGGCGCAAGTGATCTGACCAACATGGGTGAGTATACGTACGAAGAAAAGCAAAACCCGAACGCTGGGGTCATGGAGATGTTCGATGCAGTGTTGTCTTTTCTCGTCCTCCTCCGCGATGAGGGTGAAGGGGATAACGGGGAGGGGGAGCGATGAAAGAAGGCGAAACAGCAGCAGGCCCACTATGCATTCCGAGGCGTCCCCAACAAGCCAGAGCCGAGGTACTGAGCGCCTTCGAGGGCGCCGCTGGAGGTGAGCTGGGCTATTGAGACCCGCCTGAACTAAAACTGGCGACCGTAGGCGTCAAGGCAGCTCCTACTCCTCGTCCTCTTGCTTGCGAACCTCTGGGCACCTCGGGAACGCGGCGGAGACCCCTCAAGAGCCGCCGAACATCTCCGACAGACCGCAGAAGCACATGAGCGCCCTCCAAAGGAACCTGGTTTTTTCCTCCGACTCCTCCCGCCCCCGCTCTTCCTCCCACTCCTCCTCTTTCGTCCTTCCTTCCCCTGCTCCCCACCCGCCCCCTCCCCATGCTGCTGCTTCTCCACCGCTTCTCCGACGACGGCAGCGATGGCAACCCAAAGACGACAACGACGACCACGACGACGACAGCGGCAACTGCAATTCCGCCGATGACAGCTCCAACGACAACGATGACGATGACGCCGCCTCCGACGACCACGACGCAGGCTCCAACAACAAAGCAGACGACGGCGGCGAGTCCGCCGACTCAGACGACTCAGACTGGTGGCCGCCCTAATGGGCAGAGTAATCGAGGCCGAAGGATCTCATCGCATCGCCGGTGCACAAGCGATGCCTAGGCGACGTCGGGGCGAAAAACAAATGGAGCTCTGGCTCCGGATGCATCGGCGATGCGATGCGGCGATGCGGCGCGTTCCTCCGACTGCCTCTGCTCGGGCCCATTTCCCAAGAACTCCGACGTCGTGATTTCTTCGCAACCGTAGGGACAAGGGTTTTTGTTTTAGCCACTCTGGCTCAAAATTGTGGCCGCCACCAGAGGGACCCTAAGAATCCAACTACCTCATCTACTTGCCTACAGAGGCTTCCTTCAAACGAATCCTCAAAATTGTGGCCGCCACCCAAGCGACCCTAAGAATCCAAACTACCTCAACTACTTGCCGGCAGAGGCTTCCTTCAAACGAATCCTGTCGACCAGAGCAGCGGTGGAGGAGAAGGAGGAGGAGGAGGAGGAGGACAGGCCGACGAGATAAAAGCACACACGTTCACTGTGGAAATCGCGAGGCGGCATCCGCTGGCGAGCCAGTGCCAAGCCAGCGAGGCACAGTCGAAGCTGAGAGCAAGTCAAATAAAATACCGACCAAGACGAGCGTCAATACCAACGCCGTCAGCGGCAAGCCTCAGGGAAGAGCTCGGGCAGGAGCCCCGGCCACCCTCCGGGAGGGGGCGGGGAGCAGGCCCCAGGGGAAGGAGAGGGAGGAGGAGGAGGAGGAGAGGGGAAAGAAGAGGAACAAACTACCGCGACCCTTCGCGGAGGAAGCAACGGAAAGCCCCAAGATACTCCTAGGGGGCGAAAAAGCTGTGGCGAATGCTGTTGTGAAGGCGATAGAAAGCGTGGGGAGCGCGAGCGCGCTGCAGGAGGGGAGGTTCCCCATCCCATTATGTTTGGTGTGTGCTCGACTGCATGCACATGAAAAATCTAGCGCCCAAGCCGCATTCACGGCAGGCCAATTAAGCTGGCAACGAAAAGGCCACCCAACAACCGTGCACCGTGCATAATGTTCGAGGCTGTCCTCGCAGCGGCCGCAACCAAATGTGCACCTGCCAGTGCCTTTAAAACGGCGTTGGGTACACCACCCGTTGCAGATGGTGCAGAGGTAAGCTGCTTTCATGTTCGGCGACGCGCGGCTGTCAAGCAACCTGAAAACTTTCGTCGCGCATGCGGCGCGACGCTCGGGCGGCGTGTTCATGTGCCACTGGTCGAGCCGACGTCGCAAATGCAATTGCGCCGAACACCGAAGCGTGGTGCGAAACGCGGCGGCCTCCCGCCCCTGCCAGCCCTGCCGCCGCGGGTTAACCAACATGTGCGCAAGGAGGTCCGTCGCCTTGGCGCGGAGGGCACATTCGGCCGCCGCCAGCTTCGAGAGGAAACGTTGCCCCGCCCACTGCCTCCACCAACCCGCGTTGCCGAGAGGTCCTTGAGGCAGGGAGGAGTGATCCATCCCCGCGGCCCTGGGAGCAGCGCCCGGCATGCCTTCAACTCAAAATCATGAAAATTCGGCGGAAGGTCCTCGAGTTGGGCAACAAAAAGAAGGACAGAACAGACATACACCCTGTACGCTTGTAGCGTGAGACAGAGCCCTAAGCCCAACCTGCCCCACGTGCGAGCCCGTTCAAAATATCTAGACAGCGGGCCGTCCCACGACAGAGTGGCTACGCCTGGCCCTACGAAAAAAAACCCAAATGTTTGGCGGCGGCCTCAATCCGGACTCCGGCCCATTCAGGCGCCCTCGCCGCCACTCGGGCGCGCAGCTCGCGCTCGTCGTACCGGCGCAGGGGCACCACGCTGGTCTTCTGCATATTCAACGCGAGCCCGGACACAGCCTCAAAGTCAACGACGAACGTCTGCAGGGTGCCGAGCCAAGCGAGACCATCCTGCAGCACCATGGCAAGGTCGTCGGCCCACGCGCGTGATCGCGCGGCAGGGTCACGCGACGAAGGCGCCGCAGCATCAGGTCCGTCGCCATAGCAAACAGCAGCGGGGACAGGGGGCAACCCTGCCGAATCCCGCGAGTGATCGGGAATCCAGGAAACCTCTCGCCGCGAATCTGGATCACGCAGGTGTTGTCCAGATACAGAATGCCGACGGCGTCAAGCAACCATCGTGGCCAGCCCAGCTTGGCAAAGAACTGCTGAAAGAAGGAGTGCTCGATCGAAGGGAACGCCGCAGCAAAGTCGTAGAAGAGCGCCATGCCGTTCTCCCCCTGGGCCCCGGCGTGGATCATGGCCTCGTCTACGTCCAAGATATTCGCAATCATTGAACGCCCTGGCAGAAATCCCCTCTGGTCCTCCAGGGAAACGCACCACCACCACCAACCGGAGGGCGGAGGCAATGGGTGGTCAGGGGTGGTGGTGTACACAATTTCGGGCGCTCTCGCGGGACAACCTGCACACCTGCATCCCGCATACCAGCTCACCCTGACTCCCACCAAGTTCGGGCGGGTGGTAATGGAGGGAGACCTACACTCAGGTCGGGCCTGTCCCCCTACAGGGGGGATTTTTGATGAAAAATTGCCAAAAAATGCTCAAAAGATACCCCAAAATACTAAAGACAAATAATCCCCTGACTATTTTTTCCTTAAAAATGCTCAAAAGATGCCCCAAAATACTCAAAACAAATAATCCCCTGACTATTTTTTTGACTATTTTTGAACATTCCCCCCTGTAGAGGGACAGGCCCGACTTTACACTGACACGGGCGAGAGGGCCCCAAAAAGGTGCACTGGAGGGCCCCATTTGGGGCTACTGCGGGCTCCGGGAGGAGCCCTGAAGTGCCCCTTGAGGGCCGTGTCCTTCACCCCCCTCTGCTCCTCCTCCTCCTCTTCCTTCTCATCCTCCTTCTTCTCCTCCTCCTTCTCCGCCCCCTCCATCCTCTGATCCTCCTCCTGTCTGGGTCGCCCCCCACTTCCACCAGTGGCCCTGGAGTGCCCCTGTAGAGTCTGGGTCGCCCCCCCCACTTCCACCAGAGGCCCTGGAGTGCCCCTGTAGAGTCCGGGTCGCCCCCCCCACTTCCACCAGTGGCCCTGGAGTGCCCCTGTAGAGTCTGGGTCGCCCCCCACTTCCACCAGTGGCCCTGGAGTGCCCCTGTATAGGGCCCGCTTTTTTCCTCACCCCCCACTTACAGGTCACCACCCACTTGGACCGCGAAGATCAGGACCCCTTTCCGGGGACCGGCCCTCTCCTCGGGGATGGACAGACCCCCCTTTAGCAAAACGTGGCTTAGCGAAAACGACCTGAGGCCCAAACCTGGCGGGCGCAAGCCTGGAAAATGACGGCCACGGCGCCCTCTCGAGCACCGAAAACGGACAATTCACTACTCGACGTGTCACTGTCGGGGGTTCTGTCCACCCCCGAGCAGCAGCGCCCGCCCCCCCTGGGGCGCGGGCGCGACCTGACACGGTCCGCGGCAGGGGTTGCGAAAGCCGCGGACAACGTTACAGTCTGGACGTTGACCTGAAGAACCCTCAATAAGAAACGAGGCCCCTTTTTCCCATCAGTTAAAATTTGATTTCCTATCGAAAACCATGTTTCCCATCGGTTAAAGTCCTGTCCACCCCCGATCTCTCCCGAGCCTTCTCGTGGACGGCCCCAGGGGCAGGCCCCCAGAGGCCGGAACTCGCTGGGGGGCCTCTCGCCCCGAGGGCCTGCGCACGGCGGGGGGATGTCGATTCCTCTCTCGGCGGCCTGGGCGGGCGCCGGGAGTCAGGGGCGGCCAGGAGGGGGGCGTCGAAGAGGGAGGGTTAAGTCGGGCCTGTCCACCAACAGGGGGACTGTCGACGAGACATGAAAATATGCAAAACAGATTCTAAAATGGCCAAAACAAATTTCAGGAAATAGTCCCCAGGCTATGTTTTGACTATTTTTGTTTTTCCCCCTGTGGAGGGACAGGTCCGACTTAAAGGGAGGGGCGCAAGTCATGGCCGGCTGCACGCGCGCGGCCCTGGGGGGGGGCGGGGACGCAGTGGAATCAAAAGAGGCGCCATGGCATCCGGGGAGATCACTGAAGGGGCCCAAGGACACACACACACACATATATAATTGAAGGGGCCCGTATTTGTTGGGTTTTTCTCTTCCCCCCCACTTCCCATATTTCCCCATCTGTTCCTGGGAGTCGACGATTACTGGTGTCTGTGTGTTTCTTTCCCCTCCTGAATACCATGGCCCCCGCCATTTATCCCTCCCTGGTCATCATCCCCCTCTTCGCCCCAGAGAAACAAAAGCGACGCCGGGGGTGGCGGCCTGTCAATGTGGACCCAGCGTTCGAGCCGGAACTTCGCGGGCCAGCCGAGCCTGCCCAGGGCGGTTCCGCACGAAGCGCCCCCCCCATTGCGCTGGCGCCGGCAGATCGACGCCGCCCGTCGGCGCCGCCGCGGTGGAAGTCGCCGCCGCCACCGCCGTCGGCGTCGCCATCGTCGTCGCTGGCGGCGTAGGGGTCGTCGTCGTCGATGTTGGGATCGTCGCCCTCGTCGTCGGTGGGGGGCCTGGAGGTGGTCGTCGTCGCACGCAGGCATGGCACGAGGTGTGCTCTGTCTTGCCATGGAACGCTCCGGAAAGCCGAAGCGCCATGGAAAACACACGGGGAGAGGATGCGGGCGGGGACGCAAAGCATGATGAGCACGACGAGGGAACCGAACACACGCGAGCACACAACCCAGCTACATTGTAAAAAACATGAGGCTAGAGGGCTCCAGCTCCTCCTCCTCCTCCTCCTCCTCCACCTCCTCCTCCTCGTCCTCCCCCTTCTCGTCCTCCCCCTCCGCCTCCCCCTCCCCCTCCTCCTCCTCCTCCTCCTCCTCCTCCTCCTCCTCCTCCTCCTCCTCCTCCTCTCCTCCTCCTCCTCCCTCCTCCTCCTCCTCCTCCTCCTCCTCCTCCTCCTCCTCCTCTCCTCCTCCTCCTCCTCCTCCTCCTCCTCTCCTCCTCCTCCTCCTCCTCCTCCTCCTCCTCCTCCTCCTCCTCCTCCTCCTCCTCCTCCTCCTCCTCGCAAAGTAAAGACCAAACCCCCGACGCGGCCTGACTCGAGCAGGGGTGGCTCAATCCCGCTGGGGAAGCAAGGATCCGCCCCCCACTGTGAAAGCGAGAGAGAGAGAGAGAGAAAAAAAAAAAGGCAGGAAACGCGAGGGCAATGAGGAAGGGGGACACTCCTTTCGCCGCAGACATCCAGCCCTCGAGGTCGACCCAACGCGGAGCGCTGACTGCCACTTTTGATTACCGCCCAAGGCCTCCCGCGGGGCCCCGCGCACACGGCCGGCGGGGGAAGCGGCCGAGCGGAGAGGGGGGAAGCTGGAGAGGGTGAGGGAGGCGAGAGGACAGAAGGGCGGATAGAAGGAGGGGAGAAAGAGGGGAGAGGAAGCAGGGGGAGCGAGAGGGAGAGAGTGGAGGAGAGGGAGAAGGGGGGAGGCCATAGGCAGACCAGCGCACACGGCCGCGGATCTTGCAGCGGGCCTTCCCGCGATATCGCTAGCACCAACACTTGACATATAGGCATCACTGTGTACAGTTGTGCATATATATATATAAGGATTATATGTGTGTGCATGCGCGCTAAAGGCGGCTCCTGAAGACATTGTTTTGCATGTTTGTGTTGTGCTTGTGATACGCTGACAATCAGGACTGACCTCCCTCTGTGTGTCTCTCTTGTTATATTTATCTCGCTCTCTCTCTTTCTCTCTCTCTCTCTATTTCTCTCTCTCTCTCTCTTTCTCTCGCTCTTTCTCTCGCTATTCCTCTCTCTCTCACACTCTTTATGTTTATCTCTCTCTCTCTCTTTTTTCTCTCCCTCTCTCTCTCTCTCTCTCTCTCTTTCTCTCCTCGAGAATAACCGGAATCATAATGTGAATTCCTCGCAGAACACAGGTAACCGACGCGTGAATTCAATACACATGTATTTATTCTGTGCGCGGCCCTGGAAAGACATCCCAAAGCCATGTGAAGAAGTTGAACGTGTTTCTAATGTTTCGAAGGAAGACCAGTTCCCATATGTCAAACAAACAATCGTATGAAGCGCGGGCTGCCCAATAATATGTGAAAGAACAGTTCCCGATATTGATGTTGGCTGCGCGGGTACAGAGAAACCGCACGTCGGGGGCACATGCTTCCGCATCGCCTAGAAGTGAATGAAATCATTTCGTTTTTATATCGAGGCCGTTGGGTTGACAAATCGGAACTGGTTTTCTTTGCGCCTGCAGAATCGAAGCAAATTGGGGGAACAATAAACCAAACTTTTCTCGAGGTTAAAGATCAATTCGTGGCAGATTCGCACGCGCATTATCTTGCTGGCGGCTCGAAACAAAGGTTTCTGCGCATGTCCATTCCAACCTAACTTGCTCGCGTTTCGCGGCGGGCCCTGGGAATATCCCGGCAAGCACCCCGAGAGCACACGAAAGGCATCCGAAACGCACCCGGAAGGATCTTGACAAGGTTTACGACATTATTCGCTGCGTTGGAAGAGCATTTAGAACTCTTCGTCGGGTTCCGCCTTTTCGGCAACGCCATCTGGCGAACATCGAGATTTCAATGCTACTCTCTGGCGTCACCCTCAACGTCCGATGTTGCTGCTGTGCTCCTGGAGACGCAGGCGCTGGTACTGCTGCTGGCGCCGGTGCTGCAACTGCCCGCGCTGCTCCTCATCGCGTTGCTCGAACTCCCGACATTTCTCGCGCGCCTGATAAAAGCCGTTCGCACGCGGGCCCAAGCAAGGCAAGACTGCGTCCACGCGCGAGGTTGCACCGCAGCTCGCTCCAACTCTTCGAAAACAGATGTGTGAGATATGTTGTCTCTTGAGGTGCACTTATTTTTACCAGGTTGGGTGCGTGCGCGCGTGGACTCTGCCGGCTTCGATAGAGCGCGCGTCGGCGGTCATTCGGCGCCGACGCCCCCAGGTCGCGACGCCGAGGCAGGGCGCGACCACTCTCAGTGCACTCTTGGTCCTGGTAAGCGACGGGATCCCCCTGGGCGCAACTGCTGCGCACGAGGTCGGACACTCATATACCGGCGCCTCTCAGACGCGCGCGCCCTCTGAACTTGGGCGCGCGCCCGAAGGAACGGGCTGTGATTCGCGGCGCGCAAATGCAGTGCGCGACGCCCGCTTGCCGCGCAAGGACACGGCCCCCGACCGCGCGACCCCGCAAGTCGACCACTAGGTCGCGGGCCACCCGCCGAGCCACAGCGCTAGGCATCGACAGCGCGACTGCTGACATCGAGACCCAGTCCCAGACATGAGACGACCTGATTTTTTCAGGACGGCGTCCCCGAAGTCCCGACTCTTTCCCCGGGGCCTGGTTTTCATCCTGAGTCGTTTTTTGACGGCCCCGAGGCCCGGCGAAGGCCTCCAGAGCCCGAAAACAGCGTAAAGCTTCCGTCCTGAATTTTTTACGACGCAAGCATGTCTGGGGCACAACCAGACATTGCACCGGCGCGCGCCTCGTTGCCCCGGCGCCCAGATGCACGCCGGGCGGCGGTGATCTGGAGGCTGGCCCAGACTGCGGGCGGCAGCGGCAACCGCTGTCGGCGCGCCCGCGCGTCGACAGCGGGGCGCCGGCGGCGACCGGGGACATGTCCGGGAGAGCAAGGAGCGATTGCCGGCGCGCCGCCGCGGGCCCCTCATCGGCGCGGCACTCGCTCGTCGTTGTCGTCGCCTGCCCGGGCGCGCGCCGGTTGTCCGACGGCGCCGAGCTGAGAGGGCCCGCCGCGGCATGTTCTCGGCGCCCCCTTGCCTTCCCCAGGCGCCGCCCTCTTTATGGGGTGAACCAGACAGCTGCCATCAAATATAATCCAGCAGCAGCTTCCGACTGCCTGGAGCGGGCCAAACGTTTCACAGTAGCTTCCGGTGTCCTAGAAGAAGACGCCGCGCGCCAAGCGCGGCATCATGCAGCGCGTCAAGCGCGACGGGCAGAAGTGGACAATGCGCTTGGAGGCCATTGATGACACGACGGAGCTCCAGCCCATTAGAGACTGGAGTTAGTGCTGACAGATTTGGCTGACCAGTTCTGCCCGCCTCGCTGAAAGTGCATCGTGGGTGCGTTGCCGCGGCGTTCAGACACTGGCACTCGGCGCTACAGGTGCGCCGCGAATTACTGCTCGAAGTCCGCCATGCCGACTGCGAGCTGCGCTGTCTTCAATGCCGGCTGGCGCAGCAGCCGCGCGTCATTGGCGTCGCAAACGGGGCAAGTACTTGGACCCGCCGCTGGCTTGACCACGGCACAGGCCCATATGCAATTTGGTCTCGGCGAACCGAACATCGGGCACGTCGCAGCGAGGCTGGGCGCCCCGCGCGCAGGATACGTTAAGAAGCTGGAGCCCAAACCGCAGTTCGGCTCTGGGAACAACGCCGCACGGCACGACGTCGGGGCCTGAACAAAGAGATTGCGCGAACGGCTGGCCGAGGAGATCGCGGCGGCACAAGGGGGCCGAGGCGGCGCGGGGGGGTGCTCCGTCATCCCTCGCATTCTTCAAGACGACTCCGAAGACGACTCAGGCACCGTCGCCAGGCCCTGGCCCAACAACCAGGAATGATTGGGAACCGCGCTCGAAGGAATTGCTAGGGGGCCGCTGCGTCTTCCCGCGCGCAGACGGCGCGCGCTGACACAACGTGGCCGCCAATAGAACAGAAAGAATCCTCGATGGAGTAGCTCGCGCGCAATCAGAGAAAATGGGCGGCAAAAGTGCAGAGCCAAAATATGCACAACTGTCTAGACGTCGGATGCCCAGAGGGGATACCGCGAAGGGCGTCGCACAAATCATCGCGACGACTTGGGTCACGCAGCGCGCGCGAGGTCACGCCCAGCCGCCCATCACCGGCGAACGCACGCAACTGAAGCAATCGTGATCGCCCACCCAGCGGCCATTTTGAAATGCTGGTTCAAACTTGCGGGCGCGAGTTGGCGCGATGCGCGCAGCCTTGGCCACTGACCACCTGGCGCACATCAGACTATTGCGCATGAGTGTTTCTGTCCGAACTGTCGATCTGTACACTTTGCTAGCGAAGCAAAGAAGAGAAGGGGAAAGCGTTTAGGTTGGTCTGGCTGCTCTGAATGATGTGATCGGTGATAATGGCTTGATCGGCCCATGCGAAACGCTGGGGGCAACAGATATGTTCGTAGCGGTTGTCGTATTATCTCCAATGGTCGTAGCTGGCACGGCTAGAAGATGCGCTCAGCGGGTGTCACGGGCATGGTGGATGCAATTCGTTTGGCTGAAGCACTTCGTATGTTGGTGGCCGGGATGATGATGCTGACGAGCAAGGCATCCCTTTTGTAGCGACGCTGCGAACATCGATACCAAGAAATGCCACTGGCATACATATATATATATACATACACATACACGTGGAATATAAAACCACGCGCGCGCTTTACGCGCTTGGGTTTCGCCCGACAGCGCAGTCGTCACCAGGAAACCTTGCGCGAGTCCACGAACCTCAAGATACCCAGGGGGAGGTCCTCCAGGTGCGGGGCCGTCTGGGGATAGCTTCTGGTTCGGTGGGCGGTCGCGGAGCCGTTCGAAATCGACGTGCGACGCGTCGGAAGGCTCCGAGTACCCCCCAGACTGCGCAAGTGACGCGACTGCCGCGGTGGCCGAGGAGGGCCCCAAAGGCTCGGGCCGTCAGGCCTCCGCCGCCGTAGTGGTAATCGTCGCGGTGGTCGTCGTAATGGTAGTGGTGGTGGTCGTCGTCTGTGGACGTGATCGGCCGATTGCACCTTCTTTTGGTGTGCGTTTGCTTCTCCGGGGACTCCAGGGGCATCCGGACTCTCAAGGTCTGCGGGGCTTCCAGGAACTCGGGGGGCCTCTCGGGGATTTCTATCTCGGGGGCGCTCGTCAAGTCCCCTTGAGCCGTGTGGGGGCATCTTTGGACGGAATGCTAGAATAATCGTTTCGGCTTCCTTCGCTCGGGCGGCTCTACAGACCGTCTTGGGGCATCTTGGGGCGTCTTGGACGCCGTCTTCGTGCCCCCCTTGGGCCGTCTCTGGGGGGGCCTCTTGGCCTGTCTTGGCGCGGTTTGGGGGGGCTCCTCGGGCGTCGCGGAGCGCCGGGAGTTGGAAACGTCGAGAACCCCGAAAACATTGAATGACCTAATACAAATAATTTGTATTTGCCTCTTGGGGCCCTCTGGGGAAGCGCTCGTCGAGTCCTCTTGGGCCGACTGAGGGCATCTTGGGAAGGGGGCTCGACTTGTCGTTTCGGTCTCCTGCTCGAGTGCTCCGGGGCCGTTTTGAGGCCCTCTTGGGTGGCCTTCGCCCTCTCTTGGGGCCGTCTCTTGGGCCCCTCTTGGGCCGTCTTGGGGTCCGTTCGGGGCCGCTTGGGCTGTCCTGGGGCGGTCTTGGGGGCTGCTTGGGACGTCGCTGACCGTCGGAAGCTCGGAAATTCGGTTTCGGTTTCAGCTTCAGCCTGCGCGCAAGCTCCAGCGGAGCGGTCCCCCGAAGGGCAGGCGGGGCACAACTGTGCAGCAGGCGTCGGGAAAAGCACATGCGAACAACAGACTCATGCGGCAACTGGTCCGACGGAACTGGCGAGAAGGAGGAGGAGAAGGAGGAGGAAGCGGAGGAGGCTGAGGCTGAGGAGGAGGAAGTGGAGGGAGGGGAGAGAAGCGGCGATACCTATAGCACCTGCTCGCCCAGAGAACCTTTCCAACGTACATGAGGCCGACCGACTCGCTGTTGGGGTTGGCATCTGAGACACGGGCTCAGACTGAGCACTCTCTAGCTCCACTTGACTGGACTTATTTGGGGCACTTTCCCAGCAAGCGTTGCCCTTTCCGGGCCATTTGCGCAGCCGCTCTGCCCTCGCACCGCCACTCAGCACATTTCCCATATTTTCGTTTGGTTCCTCTTAGACACTCTACCATCGTTGCGTCTGCTGCGCGTGAAAATCGAAAGATACGCCTTGCCATGTTTAGCTTCGCTGTCCGTAGCTTATCATGGGACCTCTCGACCAACGACAAACAATCACACGCAGGCAAAGCCGTGGGGGCAACGACAGCGTTGAAGAGTTTGAGCCGGGTCTTCTGCGGATATGATCGAGAACACTGGGTGTCCCTCCATTTGGAAAAGCACCTCCAAGCTGAATAACAGATGTTCGCAAATTCTACCTCGTGGTAATAGCCCCACGCCGAGTACTCTCCCATGACGGACGCCGCCTACACCATCTCCGCCGGCACGTACTTCTGCAGGTGTATGTCCAGAAGAGTTAATGAGCACCTTCGCCTTGCCCATGTGCACCTATGAGCCATCTGTTGAAGCTTGTGATTTGGGATCGGACACCATGTTTGCGACATTTAAATTGTTGAAGGCTACGAGCAGCACGTCGTCCGCAAAACGAAGATTAGTGAGCGGACCCCCTGGCGAATCTATGACAGCGCCATCGTCGTGGGCCAGCCGTCTCCATCGATGCTTCAATTTCCGGAAATCACCTCCATCACCACGATGAACAGCAGTGCGCTTAGCGGATCTCCCTGCCTCGCGCCGTTCTGCGTTGGATCCTCTCGATTCCTCGCCGGCAACTGCAATCGGTTCCTTGTCACGGTTTAGCTTCCCCAGTGAAGCAGCACATGAATCGTCCACCCCAAGCTCAAGTAGCACGCCGCACGCCGACGCAGCGGTACAACGCCAGACATCTCCAGAGGAGGGGCCGTCTCAGGAGAGTGACCGACAGCGCGTTGCGCAGCGACCTCGTCGCCCACGAAGCCGGCGCGCCTGCGACCCTCGGTCGCAGATCGGCTTGCAGTGGAAACTACAAGGCCCAATGAATCCCACCAGCCCTGTGGGCGCTCGTGGATTCGGGAGCTTCTCATTCGAACCCATGTTTTCCCTCCTGGGAGGATTTGGTCATCACTAGTCCTGCATGAGCTGCGCCCCTCCTCCACTCGAACAACCCCTACCCAGGGCCAGCGCTAAACCTCCACCCGACCAGCCCTGCAAAAAAACAAACAATATGCACGTTGCAGCAAAGTCTTGACATGTCTGGGCGCCCCGCGTGTCTGGGCGCCCCGCGATCACTCCATTGTTTTTAGATGCGGACGAATGGGGTCATATTGCGCCACGCGCTCAGGCCCGCAATTCCTGTCAAAAGCGGACGCAAAGTGCACGTTGCGGCAAAATGTCGGACATGCGCTGGCGCCCCGCGATCATTCCGCATGATAATGTAAAAGAAAAGCTGGAGCTGTCCTGGCACGCGCGGCGCACCTCGCGGGCATCGCGCACCTGGCTTGTGTCTGCACTGGTTCCCAATGGTTGTCCATGGCGGCTCCTGCCTTCGCTGAGACTCGGGTGGTGCGGTCAGGGCCCCTCGCTGAGCGTGCCGCGGCGGCGGCCCTGGCCTGCGAGCAGATAGAGTGCTGCTTTGTTCCGTGGGGCGTTAGTCTGGCCACCGCTCGGGACGTGAATGACTGGAGACTGGGAAGTGGGTATCAGAGGCGACGACAGGGGCGAATAGTTCAGGGGAGAGCAATACATGTATTCAAGCGCGCCGATGATCTGTCTTCGAAAAGGCTCCCGGGCGATTGCGTGTAATGCACGCCCCTGGGCTATTCGCCCCTATCGTCGCCGCCGAGGGTAGCGTGTCGCGCCGAGGTATGGTGGGCCAGAACCGGCGGAACGATACGCGCGATACGCTAAGCCAAAGTTCCCGACCGTGCTCATGTGGTGGGAGGGCGGGTGGGAGTGAACGGGACGGCCGTCCTTCGGGGGGGTGGCTTGACCACTCCCTCTCCCCTCTTACTCCTGGGTCTGGACCTGGGGGGTCTGAGGTGTCAGATGGGCTCCACGACCCCGAGATGGCTCAAGATGGCTCCAGACAGCCTCAAAGAGGCGGCAAGACTGCTCTAAATGGCCGCGGGCCTCCCAAGGACGCCCCCGAGAGGCCCAAAAACCCTTCAACACCCAACCGCAATCAATGATGCTTGCGTTCTCTACTGTTCCTGTGAGTTTGAAGCCGCGAGATGGCTCCAAGACCGCTCAAGAGAACCCCGAGCCCCGAGCGGGGTCGAGATAGGCTCCAAGAGGGCCCCAACGAGCGCCCAAGAGCGCTCCAAGAGATGAAAATTGGCAATCCTGGCGGGTGGGCCGTAGTTGATGCCGCCCACTTCTTTGGCAACTGTCCTCCAAGATGGCCCCACGAGCAGCCCCAATGCCCCCGAGGTGCCCCCAACACGACCCCAAGAGGGCCTCCAAGGCCCCCAAAGGGTGCCCCATGGAGTGCCCCTAGATAACTCCAACGGACCTTCAGTATTAGCGTCCTTGCGTCATTATTTGCTGCACTGCTTCTATACTGGAAACGTCTCGCCTGGACATCGTGTCTGGATGGGCTGGTGGGGATGCGCTAAGCGTGCAGAATTTGAAATGGACTCGTCCTCATTCCTTGTAGTTGGTAGAACCGTTCGCCAAATGACCGAAGGGCCGAAGCGAGACCGCGATTCAAACAGTGAACCGCAGTTCATACCCTAGCAGCTCGCAGTTGGAATGGCAAGCTTCAATTTCATGGAACAACCAAAAGGAGAGTGCCAGGTGGCACAGAAGTTCAAGAATCTGCCGCCACCCGTCCCTGCAGCTGCTGGAAATGCAGGCCTTTTGTCATGCACATTGGCAGGCAGTAGATGAGCAAGATGGCGCCTCTTGCTTGGGGGGCGGAAAGATACGGATACGTGTTGTCCCCGGACCTCTCTTGGGGTGCGTTCTGACCAGAATTTCGAGGCGAATCCAGCGGTGACAACGAGGATTCCCCAGGAGGACCAGGAAAGGCCGAAAACGAAGGGGGACAACACGTATCCGTATCTTTTTCTCCCCCGACTTGCCTTTTCTCCAGAAGCTCCTTCGCGTATCCCCCTTGTACCGAGCACTCGCCCCCCGCGGTCCGTAGGCGAGCCCCGTGGTGCCGAGGAGCAGTGAGGGCACCGCAGGCGAGAACTCGAAGGCGAGGGGGCGGCGCCCTCCGCCAGCGCAGCTCCTGCAAGCCCCAAGACGGGTGTGCACGGCGCTAAGATAGGGCGACGAAATCTATACATATCCACTGCTCCCAGGCCAGGCCCATCCTCAACCCCGCAGCGGTGTATACGCCACGCCCTCCTGGCTTGGCCAGGAGGGCGCATACACAGCTCCTGGGTTCAAGATGGGCATGGTCAGGGAGCAGTGGATATGTATAGATTTCGTCGCCCGATAAGATCAAGGGGCCCAAGGACACACACACACACATAAATACACACAAACAAAAATATCCCCCAGATTTTCCCATCTGTTCGGGGCTTCTGTCTTCCCGCCCACGTCCCACATTTTCCCATATTTTCTGGGAGATCGAGGATTCATTGTGTCTGTGTGTTTCTTTCCCTCCTGATAAGAGCTCAAGCCCGGCTCGGCAGAACGATCCGCGCTGCATCCGTGCCGCTGTGGAGGCAGTGGAAGCGAATGTGCACGGCGCAGTTCCCCGGAGATGCCTGACCATCCCCATGGCGCCGCGCACGAATGTGCACGGCTCCGTTGCGATAGCCTGGCTTCGAAAACAATCGCCATCTGGCCGTGCAGCTGCAGCTGTGCAGCTAACATGCGCGGCGCGAAAGCGGTAGCCTGATTGCCAAGGCGCCTTATCAACCTCATCCCCCTCCCGCAACTTCTCCCTCCCGTACCTCTTCCCGACGCCACCGAATCACGAAAACGCAGCGAGGCACTGACATCAAAAGAGGAGGTGGAAGACCAGAAGGAAAAGGAGGGGTGAAGCAGGATGGGTACTGCGAGACTTGGCAAGGTGCCGCGCACATGCAACACCCTCCCCATTACTGCGAGAGTTGATTCGGTGCCGCCCTCACCCTGGTGATGGGTACCTCCTACCTCGCTCCGTCCCACCTTCAGCCAATAGTCCTCCGACACCCGCCGCCATGGTACTGAGAGAATTGATCAGGTGCTGTGACCACCCCGCCGCTTGACCCATCCCGAAGAAGAAACACATGAAACAATTGCTTGATCTGCGGGGCGAGAGCGAGCCTCTTCCGCTGAAAGCTAAGCGGAACGCGCACAGCTTTAATTAGCAGAGAAAGGGCGAAAGAAGGCGGGGCCTCACGGCGGCCGGGAGAGGGCGAAGCCCTGGGATCAGACGGTGCCGAAGATGATGTGCAGGAAAAGGAACACCTTGGTGAAACACATGAAACAGGCGCGTGGCAATCTAAACGGCCGCCCTCGGGCAGTTCGCTCGAGGAACCAACAACGTCATAAGCATATGAACTTTCGGAGGCCCGTGCGGACTTCGGCGCCGGAAACGCCGCCACGGGGCTCCAGCGCCGATCCGAGAAATCCGCGCGGACCTCCGAGAGTTGCCGCGGTGTGTCACGCGTATCGTCGTCTGTTCCCCCATTCGCGCTCCTGTCGCTACCCTTCCGCTCCCTCCCTTCGGTCAAAGGCTACTGCCTGGCCAGTGCCGCCGCGGCGGCCCTGAAGACGCGCTGTGCCCTGCAAGCGGACAGCGCGTCGCTCAGCTCCGCGGGGCAGAGAGCTCGGAGGGCCTCGGGGCGTCGAGGCCGGGGGACTGGAAGTGCACGGCGTGTCGCGCCGAAGCGTGGCGGGCCAGAACCGGCGGAGGGACCGTCGCGCGTCGCCGACGAGCCGCACCTGCTCGGGGGAAGGGTCTCCCGAGATCCGCACATCGCCGACGTGCCGCCCGTGCCCACCAGACTCATAGAGGTCGTGTTGCCATGGCGAGGCCGAGGCCAGGTCGCCTCGATACAGTGATCCCCACGGTATGCTTGGCCGTCGAGCAAGGAGGAGGCTCGGGAAAACAGTGACGGCCGCACGCACCTGCAGTACCGCCAGACAGTCGATGACTGTCCAACAGTTCCCGACCGTATCTCTTGTGGTGTTGAGTCGGGCCTGTCCCCCGACATGCCGAATTTTCGAGGAAAAATCAAAACTGCCCCCAAAATACTCCAAACATGCTCAGAAATTGTCAAAAATCGTCCCCAGGCTATTTTGTGACTATTTTTGAATATTCCCCCTGTAGAGGGACAGGCCCGACTTAATTGTGGTGCCCAGTGTCAACCTCCCGAATCCCGCAGACTGGCGCGACGCCAGAGGCGGGCGACGCAGCTTCGCTGAGAAGGGGGGGGGCGAAGAGGGGGCGCAAGGGCCCCTCCCATTCCCCATCCTCATATGCCTTCTCCTCCACCTCGTCGCCCATCCTCCTCATCCCTCCTCCTCCGAATCCTCATCATTCCCCCGCTCCTCCGTATCCTCCTGCTCCTCCTTTGGTTTCCCTCCTCCTCGTCCTCTGCTCCCTCCCCCTCATCTCCAGAAGCTCTGGGAGAAAGTAGCTGCAGAGTGCCAGGCGCCCACCAGGACGGGGCGAAAGGGTGAGCCCCAGGCCACACGAAGCCGGCAAAGAGCTGAAGGCGCTCAGCTGATCGGAGGGAGGAGCGCACAGCGTAGAGTCGAATCCAGTGAAATATCATAGGAGTCCTCCTAGATGGAGTCCGAGCAGATGGGGTCGGAGGATGTCACCGCATCCGCGATACATCAGCGATACATCGGCGATACATCGGCGATACATCGGCGATGCATCGGCGATGCATCGGCGATGCACCAGCGACGTCGGCGATGCATCAGCGACGTCGGCGCGGAACAAATCGGGTTCCACATCCAGCCGCATGGCCGATGCATCGGCGATGCAGCGCGATCCTCTGACAACCGCCATCACCACCGACAGACCGACACGCCGACAGCGGCGGCGGCGACGACAACCCCCTCGGCGCCAGCGCAGCGTCGCCGGCGAACGCCCCGCCGAGGCACCCGCGGCGAAGGCCAGCGCGATGCCGGGATCCAGGGCGAACAGGTGCGAGGTGACGAGAACGACCTCCCGCCCCTCCTGCTCCTCGACCTCCTCCTCCTCCACATCATCATCATCATCATCATCATCATCATCATCATCATCATCATCATCATCATCATCATCAGCAGCAGCAGCAGCAGCAGCATCATCAGCAGCAGCATCAACATCCACCTTTCCCCTCCCGCCTCCTCATCCTAGTCCTCCTCCTCCTTCTCCCCCTCCTCCTCCTCCTCCTCCTCCTCCTCCTCCTCCTCCTCATCCTCATCCTCCACCTCCTGCTCCTCCTCCTCCTCTCCCTGATCCTCCTCCTCCTTCTCCTCCTTCTCCTCCTCCATCCTCCCTTCTCCCTCCAACTTCTCCCTCCTCCTCCTCCTCCTCCTCCTCCTCCTTCCCCCTCCTCCCTCCTTCCTCCAACTCATCCATCCTCCAACTCCTTCCTCCTCCCTCCAACCTCCTCCTCCTCCTCCTCCTCCTCCACCTCCTCCTCTCCATGCTCCTCATCCCCCCTCCTCCTCCTCCTCCTCCTCCTCCTCCTCCTCCTCCTCCTCCTCCTCCCCCTCCTCCTCCTCCTCCTCCTCCTCCTCCTCCTCCTCCTCCTCCGCCTCCTCCCCCCTCCCCCTCCCCCTCCTCCTCCTGCTCTTCCTCCTCCCTCCTCCTCCTTCTCCGCCTCCTCCTCCTCCTCCTCCTCCTCCTCCTCCTCCTCCTCCTCCTCCTCCTCCTCCTCCTCCTCTCCTCATCCTCCTCCTCCTCCTCCCTCCTCCTCCTCCTCCTCCCTCCTCTCCTCCTCCTCCTCCTCCTCCTCCTCCTCCTCCTCCTCCTCCTCCTCCTCCTCCTCCTCCTCCTCCTCCTCCTCCTCCTCCTCCTCCTTCTCCTCCTCATCCTCGTCCTGTCCCCTCCTCAGCCTTTCTCCCCCCATCCCCCTTCTCGTTCCCCCTCCCTCCTCCTCCTCCTCCTTCCTCTCCCTCTACCGCTGAGGATGTGCTTTCATTGTCCTGTTTCGCCTCCTGCTCGAAAACGCACAGCGTCCTCGCAGCGTTTCCCCTCCACGCTCCTCTCTGCCGGGCCCCATTCGTCCCCCTCAGCATCCTCCCCCTCCATTTCCCCCTTGTCCTCCCCCTTCGTCTCCTCCTTCTCCTTCTCCTCCTCCTCCTCCTCCTCCCCTCCTCCTCCTCCTCCTCCTCCTCCTCCTCCTCCTCCTCCTCATCATCAAATTCATCATCATCATCATCATCATCATCATCATCATCATCATCATCATCATCATCATCAGCAGCATCAGCATCACAAGCATAATCATCAGCATCATCATCATCATCATCAACATCATCATCATCAGCATCATCATCAGCAGCAGCATCATCACCATCATCACCATCACCATCACCATCATCATTCCCATCAACATCATCAACAGCATCACCATCATCAACATCATCAGTATCAGTATCAGCACCGTCATCATCATCATCATCATCATCATCAGCATCAGCATCATCATCATCAGTATCGTCAGCATCATCATCATCAGCATCATCCTCAGTATCGTCAGCATCATCATCAGCATCAGCGTCACCATCACCACCACCAACACCATCAGCAGCATCATCACCACCAACAACACCATCAGCATCATCATCATCATCGTCGTCACCATCACCATCACTATCACCATCACCATCACCATCACCATCACCATCACCATAATCATCATCAGCAGCATCAGCATCAGCATCAGCATCAGCATCAACATCAGCATCAGCATCAGCATCAGCATCAGCATCAGCATCAGCATCATCATCATCATCATCATCACCATTATCACCATTATCACCATCATCATCATCATCATCATTTCTAGTCCTCCAACTCCCCCTTCGTCCATCCTCCTCCTCCTCCTCCTCCACCTCCACCTCCTCCTCCTCCTCCACCTCCTCCTCCTTCCCGTCCTGGGAGGGCAGAAAGGTACCAATACCGCTATTCCCCAGACCTTTCCCGGGGTGCGCTCTGACCAGAATTTCAAGGCGAATCCAGCGGTGACGACGAGGGGCTCCCAGGAGGCCCGATAAGTGGAAAACGAGGGAAGGGCAGCGCTAAGGTTAGGTCTGGCATGTCCTCAGTGGATTCCGGACGAAAAACGAAAAGTAGCCAACAAAAGTTCAAATATGATCAAAAAGCAAAAAATCGTCCCAAGACTATTTTTGAATATCTCTCCTGTAGAGCGACATGCCCGACTTCACGCTAAGGGTACCTTTGCTTCCTCCGAGGTCCCAACTGCCTCTCCCGGAAGCACGCGAGGCAGCGAGGCGACCCTCCCCGCCGAGCGGCACTTGCGCACTTAACCACATGCCACCCCGCGGGCCTCTGTGACGAAGCCGCCCCGCGCGCTGCCGGTGCTGCCTGCTTAAAGGGGGGGGGCGCGCTCCGCGCGAGCCCACCCCTTCCGACCGCTTTGCCGTCTGCCCCCCCATCCCCCTCGGTACAGTCGAACCTAAGACTGAAGAAGATCCTCCAAGAACATAAAAACGCTTCGCCTGCCAAAAAGGAAGTACGTTCGAGGGTACCCTCCCCCTGGATGCACACGAGCATCCAGCAAACACGAAGAGCATTGGAGTGCTGAACCCGGCCCAACCTCGGTCTGATACCTCGGTCCGACTGGAAAGTGAAGGCAGAATCGAAACAAAAATCGGACCGATCTAGATTTGATCGGAGATGTTCGAGAATCGGCGGGTTCGGAGGATGGATCCGGAGCGGCGGCCGTTTCAGAGCGTTCCGGAACGCTCTGAGAGCGCTCCGGAACGCGCTGGAACGGACCTACCTCGATCACTAGGCCCGTCCGACCTCCCCCGCCCCCTCGGCTGCACGCATGGGTGACTCTATAGGCAGGAATGATGCGCGGCTTCAGGGGGCCGCGGAGAGGCCAAATCCAAGCGCGCAGGCCGGTTCTGAGGGGACCCCTCCGGGCTCGCACCAGCAGGTCACCCCAGCGAAGGGTCACTCGTACGCACAGCCGACCCCGTCCAGCTGCAGGCGTGCAGTCGAGTTCTGTCCCTCGCCGCCGCGACGGGCAGCCGCATGAGCCGAATGAACCACGGGCTGATATCATTGTTTGCTTACTGGCGCTCCTGGCAGGTCCCGTCCGACGACGAGCGGACACACACAGAATGCGACACCTGAATACAAAAACGTGAGTCGGCGGCGAGCGAGGGGGGGAAGTGAGAAGGGGGCCTTCTCTGAAGGCGGCGGGGCTTCTCAATAGCCATCCGGCTTGGGAACGGATGGGGGGATAACTAATACAATGGTCGCATGGGCGTCGCCGAGGTCACAGCAGAAGGGTCGTGGACCAGCGACGCAACCGTCGCAGCGCGAGTGCCGAGAAGAGGCTGCCGTTTCTGAGCCCACCAGTCTCAACAAGGTGTCCCACTCTACATCCCTACTGGGTGGTCAATGCGACGATCCCCCCCTCCACCGTTCGTCACGGGCGGGCGAGGCGGCAGCGGAGAGGGCGACTACTCGACTCTGGCTGGTGCGACGTGGGTTTTGTTGTGCGATAAAGCAAGGTCGAGGGAAGCGGCGTTCTAAGATGGCTCCCCGCCCCTTGCTTCCTCGAAGGCGTGGGACACATAGAGAAGCCCCGCTGCCAGCTCAGAGCCCTCGCCGTTGCCTTTTTCTGCTGCGCGCCGACCCGACTGCACGCAGGACTAGGTCGGGCCTGTCGGTTCTCGGAGATCCGTGGGGCCGTCCGCGACGCCTTTGGACGTGAATCCAAAAAGACGTTATCCTGGGAACTCTCGGTGGGATGAGGCGGGAGGGGTATTCGGCAAAGCGCGCGAGAAGCAATGAGAAACTCATCGCACCCAAACAGATCCCCACAGCTCGTGCATGGAATTCTGTAGGCACAAATACGAAAACCAAAAAAAACAAGGACAACCAAAAAACACACATATATACATATATATATGTATATATATATATAACAGAAAAAAGGACCCCCCCCCCAAAAAAAAACAAAAAAAACGCCTTTCGAGTGATCATTACATAAGCATTTTCCGGAAGCTTTTTTTTTCTCAAGCTGAAAGCTTTACGCGGTCAGTGATCACAGCTCCCGATCATGGCCAGTGCTCACAACTCCAGAGCCGCCAGCTTCGCGCGGATCTTCTGTGCCAAATGATCGCCGCATCACCTTTGAGGAGGCGATCGTGCGCGCGAAAGACAAGAAGCGCGGCCCGCTCTTGTCCCAGCCGATCGTGAAGAACCTCATGCGGGTCTCCTGGGTCACCAACCAAGCTTCTGCAGCCGTCTTGGAGCTTTCGAGGGCTGTCTTAGAATCATTCATTTTGATTCCGTGCGTATCATAAACATCAACGTTCACCTATTCGATTCATCATTTGTTCTCATATGCGTATCTTCTTTGATCCAATGCATATGATTTGCTCTCATTCCGTAGCCGACCGGCTCAATGTGATTGCTTTGTTTTTCTGGCTTCTGCCTTTCAAATGGCGAAAGCAGGCATATTTGAAGATGTTGGCAAATTCAACTCACGCAATGAACTATACAAGTATTACAAAGGAGACAGAAGTGATGCGGCAAGAACTGGGCGTGAATATCTCGATGACCTAATGAGCGAAAACCCAGACACCTTTCTGATAAATGTTGCTAGGCAATTGCCGCCCACAAGCGATGGGGACTTTTGTCGCCGAGCAGCGAACTTTTGGGCGGCGCTCTGGATGGAAAGAGCACAAAGAAATCCAAAGCAAGATATTTCAGATATTCGCGAATCCAAATATGTTAAGAAGGCGCGGGGTCACAAATTTGTTTTGTCTGAATTGTATAGCAAAACAGGCAAGTCACAAACATGTGCAGTCACAAAAGCAATGGAAGACAGCACGTGGTGTATCCCTTCAATGATGAACTTGTTTCAGATCCACAATACTCGTGTTCAGTGGGGTCCAGTACCTAAAGCATTGCGCAAATATGTAGACGGACTCAATTTAGAGTGGTGTATATCCAGAAGGATTAACAATTATGCTTTGTATGATAGCCAGCGGGCGTTCTTCATCTCTGTCAAAATTATTACATGAGCATGCAATCAAACAATGTGTTGGCGATGATTGGAGCAACCTAACAATCGACAAAATGCGTTACGTCATGTTGACTGCAGAGAATGAAAGCAAAGGGTTGAAAACTGCAAAAGGTTCAACATCTAAAATGAAACGTAGTACTCTGCTTTGCAATGTCAATTACGGGTACCACACTGACTGGGCACGAGACTTCATGCGTGAATCCGACACAACGGAAGAGATAGTTGTACCGTTTGCAGAATCGTTCAACAAACTTTCAAATGTTACAGGCATTGGTGCTTCCAGGGCAGTACAGATTCTTCTTTGGTTATCTATTGCATATGATGTTGAGATCGACGTGCCGGACGAAATGCCATGCGAATTAGCAAGGCCAAAATGTCAGACTAATGGAACAGATGTGCCAATATGATGGGTTCTCTTATAAACAGCTATATAAAATGATAAAGGAAGAGCTACCGCATATGGGACCAGTCGAATATGAAGTATGGACGTGCAAAGTTGTCAACTTTATTTTTCTCTTGAGCATGCAGAAACAACCAAGCTTGTGTCATTGCTCATTGAAAAAAGGAAGAATTGGTTCAGCCAGAAAGGCGGCAAACCAAAAAGCAGAAGATTGAGTAGACTACGATTGTAACATATATGATATCGTTGTCACGCAAGTTAACTTGTGCACATGGGACTTTGCTGGTGCGTTGACAGAGCGCTGTGCAAAGAGAGAGTGCACTCATATAACAGATCTTATATGCAGATGGCTGATGCCTATCCGCCAACCCTCAGATTCTTAGACAGTCTGTTCTTAATGGAAAACTGTGCTTTTCTATTTGAAACCTGAGAATTATGAAGAAAATGCCTTTCGACTCAAAGTGCCAATTATAAAACAATTCCGACTGGAAATTGTAAACAAGAACATCACTAAAACATAATATTTGTATCTTGATATTCTGTTTTTAATGGAGATATGTGTCTTGCCATTTGAAACCTGAAAAATAGGAGGAAACTGCCTTTCAACTCAGAGTGCAACTTATATCGCATTTCCTACTGGAAATGGCAAACAATAAAAACATTAGAAAATACCATGGTTATCTTGATAGTATGCATTTAATGGAAATCTGTGTTTTCCTATTTGACACCTGAAAATTATAAAGAGAATGCGTTGCATTATCGGTTCTCTAAGTGCTAATGATGCAGCATTTCCTAATGGAAATGGCAAGCAAGAAAATCATTTAAAACATTTTACTTTTTATCTTGATTTTTTTGGTTTTTATGAAAATCTGTGTTTTCCTATTTGAAACCTGAAGATTATGAAGAGAATGCATGTCATTACCGGTTCTCTAAATGTCAATTATATAGCACTGCCTAATGGAAATGATAAACACGAAAATATTTTTCTTTTTTTATAAAAAAATATGTGCGTCTTATTTCTTCTGTTTTTGATGAAACTGATTGGTTTGCTGCTTGAAACCGCAGGATAGTCGTAAAAACACAATGATTTATCGATTCTCTAAGTGCGACTTATCTAGCACTTCCTTAACGCTAGCGCAGTCGAAAAAAACATGGGAGACGATTGTTGTTTAAAGCGCGCTGCGATTTAATTGAAAACGCTTGCTTGTTTTATGTTTTACGCTGTTGCTTTTTCTGCCGCGCGCGTTGCAAACGAATAATCCGATGACAGAAATCAGGCGACAAATGGTTTTCGGCCCCCCCTCTGCGGCAGAGGGGGTCGTTGATAGACCCCCTCTGTGACAGAGGGGGTCGCGCTGTGTGCCGCGCGATTGACGATGATAAAAGTGGCAGAATAATACACTGGCGAGATGGAAGATGGGGGCGGAAGAAGAAGCAAATTATTGAGAAAAGGAAGCGGCGACAGCGCGGGCGACAGCGCGGAGTGAGATGCAAAAAAAATGGAGGAGATACATTTTTTTTATTTTTATCGCGCGCTGGGGCAACGATCTCCGGGCACGACTACGCGCGCGACGCGGCCCCGCTCACGACGCGCTGCCAGGCCTCTCGCTATTGCGGAGGGCCGCTTTTCGATCGATGAGTCCCCCACCCGCCGTTGCGGAGGGGCGGCCGCTCTGCGATCGTTCAGCTCAAGTCTGCCCAAGGGTTGGGGTCTGTGGAGCTTTGGCCTGGCGCGTTCGCGTCGCTCGGGTTGCACTGTCTTCGAGGCGCGTCGTGCCTCCCAGGGAAATGCGCCCAGCGCCCTCGTGCATTTTCAGCTCGCACCTCGTTCAATGCGCGCTCCAAGCGGCCAAAGGCCTGCGAGACTTGAGGCAATTCTCGCCTCGATGGCCAGTCCCATCGCTCCTGCCAGTTGCCCCGGCCGCGCCAGTTGACCCATCGCTCTTGCCAGTTGCCCCGCCAGTCCTGCCCTGCCGCTCGCGGCCCCCACTGTTGCGGGGGCTCGCGCGGATGATTTTGTAGCGTTCCTCGGGCTGGTGCTCTGGAACCCGCGGCCCCCGCTGACGCGGGGGCTCTAAGGTCTGCGGTCGCATCCCGTCACTCTGCCGCGCCACGGGCGCCAGCGCTGGATGTGGCCATTGCTGTTGTTGACGCCACCTTGGGGGGAGAGGAACTCCTCCTCCTCCTGCCCTCCCTGCCCCTCCCCCACCTCCTCCTCCTCCTCCTCCTCTTCCTCCCCCTCCCCCACCTCGTCCTCGTTGCCCCCCTTCTCCGCCCCTCTCGTGCTCCTCCTCGCCCACCTCCCCCCCCCTCTCTCCTTCTCCCCCCCCCCTCCTACCATGGTCCTCTTCCTCCCCCTCCTCCTCCCCCTCCTCCTCCTCCTCCTCCTCTTCCTCTTATTCCCGTAATCATTTAATCCTCCTCCTCCTCCTTGTCCTCATTCCTCCTCCTTCTCCTCTTGTTCCTGCTCCTGCCCCCCCTCTTCCTCCTTTTTGCGCCCGCGCTGCTACCTTCCGTCGCCGGCCGCGGGCCATTCGCCATTCGGGTCTGCGGGTTCGTCTGCCCACCTGGGCCGCTGCGACGCCTCTTGCGCCCGCGCTGCTACCTTCCTTCGCCGTAGCCTCCGCTACAGCTTTGCCGACGCGGTCCTCCAAGAATGCCGGCAGAACTGCTTTCTGCTGCGCTTTGCTTGACTTGGCCAAGGTCGTTTTTTACCCTCGCCAAGGCGGCGCCTATCTCCCATTTCTGCTGAGTCAAATCCTTGACCCTGGACAGAAACTGGTTGCCCGCCAGGAGCCCGCTTTTGACGTCAACCGTCCACATCCCAGACGGGCGCCACCTTGTGGTCCAAGGCCGGTTCTCGCCCCCTTCGCCCTCGACTCCATCCTCTGGGTCGGGGGCGCGCGCCCCTTGCTCTTCTTGGTAGAGGTGCTCCAGAAGCCACGACAGGTCGGGCGCCGCCAGGTGTAAAACGCCGCGCCCTGTCAGATAGGCCAGAACTTCCTTGGTCTGCTTCTCACCAGGGACAGGGGACTGGGGCACTATCACGCGGCAAAGCGTGTTTCGAGCAAAGCCCTTCGCTTTCTGCGGCGCTTGCGCCGCCGCCTTCCGCCGTGGGACACCCGCCTTCTTCGAAAGAAACGACGCGGGGGGGGCCATGCGATCCTCAGCCCCCCCCGCTACTGTACTGCGGAGGCGCCCTCCGTAGCCCCCGCTTCAGGTGAAGCGTCTTGCGCTGGAGTTCCAGCTTCCTGGAGGGCATGCGCGCCCCCTGTCAGCAGCTTCTGAGTCAGTGTCTCCAGGATCGTCGTTGCGTTCAGAGTCCCCTTGACGGCCGAGATGCCACCAACCACCTTGAGCAACCACAGGCGGCGCTTTCCGACAGGCGCGAAGATCTCCTCACGGCGCTTGCCGTCCGTCTCGACGTGACGTTCTTCGCACTCCAAAACAAAGCCACTTGCTCCGTCGTGACTGCGGCGCAACCCGCCCGTCACGCAGACCACGCCCATGCTGCCGCCATCGACGCGCGTGGCTTTCCCAACAACCACCTCCTGCCAGTCTTCGCCCGCTTTGCGTTTCATGGCAACCGCGCGCCCCCCGCAGTTGCAGGGGGCCCTGGGCGCCCAGCAGCCGCGCGGGCGTTTGAACCTACAACGGCTGTGGCACACAATCGTCTTAATTACACCTCCTCCTGCTCCTCGGGCGTGGCACTTTCTCGTCCTCCTCCGCTTCGCTCTCGTCCTCCTCCCCCTGCTCCTGCTCCTCATCCTCCTCCTCGTGCTCCTCCTGCTCCTGCTCCTGACCTTCCTTCTCTAGCTCTTGCTCCAGCTCGTCATGCTCCTGTTGCTGCTGCTCCTCCTCCTCCTCCGCCTCCTGGAACGTCGCTTCCGAACTGTTTGTTTCCTCCTCCCCTCTCTCCTCCATCTGTGGCTGATGAGACATGCTGGCGTTCGATCTGCTCCGCCTCTGAAAGTCGACCCCCTCTGTGACAGAGGGGGTCGGTGTTTGCCCTCCCCGAGAGGACGGCGACGACGACGACGACGACGAGGACAAAGACGCGGACAGCGCGCTTGGATTGATGGCGCGGACAACGAGGAGAAAGAGGAGGTGGAGAGAGAACACAAGGACGACGACGAGGAGGGCGACGACGACGAACCCCTCTGGCCTTCTCAGAAGTCCCCCCTGTCTTCGGAGAAAGTTAGGAGCACTTTTCAGAAGGCCCCTGGGCTTCAGAGAAGCCCCGCCGCCTTCTGAGAAGGCCTGCTTCTTCTTATTTCCCCCCCCCCCCCCCCCCCCCCCCCAGCCCGCCGATGGATGGGGGGGGGGGCGAGGGGATGAGGAGGAGGGGGCGCGGAGAGGGAGGATGAGGAGGATGAGGAGAAGGAGGGGGGGGGGGGAGGGGGAGGAGGAGGAGTAGGAGGAGGGGGGGGGGAGGGGGGGGGGGGGGGGGGGAGGAGGAGGCGGCGGAGGAGGAGGGGGAGGAGGAGGAGGAGAGGAGAGGCGAGGAGGAGTAGGAGAGGAGGCTAATGAGGGGATGAGAGGAGGAGGAGGAGGATGAGGATGAGGGAGAGGAAGAGGAGGAGGAGGAGGAGGAGGAGGAGGACGAGGAGGAGGAGGATGAGGAGGGGGACGTGGAGGAGGAGGAGGAGGAGGAGGCGGAGGAGGAGGAGGAGGACGGCGAGGAAGAGGAAGAGGAAGAGGAGGAGGAGGTTGGCGACAAGGAGACGCTGCGAGAGGGGAGGGGAACTGGATGGAGGGGAAGGCATTTGCAGCACCACGAAATGGCGCCTCCAAGCGCGCTCCGACGTCACCGCTACAGCGCGCGCTGCCCGCGCGCCTCGCGGCAATTAACGACAGCCCCGCTGTTGCGGAGCTGTTCACACCAGCCCATCACCCGCTTGCTGCGGAGCCAGCCGCTGCCGCGGCGGCCCCTGCTGCGGCGGCTCCTGCTGCAGAGCCGCGCGCTGGTGCGACCTGGCCGACGGACCTGAGGAATCGCGCTTCCATGAGCTCCGAAGCTCCGCTGTAACGGGGCCCCCGCGATTGCGTCGAACGCCGCTTCTCCTCGGCGGCGTCGAACCGAAACCGACGCTCGACACCTACTGACGCGTAATAGCGAAACGCCCCGGGCCCGTCGCTCTGGCCCAAGCCCGCGCTCGGTGGCTTCACCGCCTCCGCGCGGGGCGCGAGGGCCAGCGCATCCACTTTCCTGGCCCCCCCCAATGCGGGTGCAAACGGACGGCCGTTCCGTCGTCGCGATGAAGCACGAAATCCCACATCGGCAGTTTCACTTTCACCCACTGCCTCGCGAACTCTGCCGCGCGCAAAACGCTTTGACGCTTATGGTCGTAGCTATTCGGGCGAATTTCAAGAGAACAGCCGACCAGAGCCCCACTGCTATGGGGCCCTCGCACGACCTCCCTGATATCATCGTCCCTGAGCGTCGCCACCATCTCTTGCCACCGCCACGGGAATTCCTCGTCCTTGAATACAAACGCCGTTTTCTCACCGCGATCGCACACAGCGACCATGGTGGGTTCCACATCGTCAAACCACTTAGCTTCGGATTCGAGCCGGGTGTTCTGCGGTCGAAAAGAATCGCCGAGCCTTTCCTCATAGTGTAAAACGCTTCGTTGTGCGGTCGAAAAGAATCGCCGAGCCTTTCCTCATAGTGTAAAAAATAATCGACGTCAAACTTTTCTACGCCCAGCGGCCCGCAAGCCGCCGCCGATGCGGCAGCGGCAGGACCTCGCTCCTCAGGCGCCTCTTGTGGCATCCTGCGAAGGGTAGCCCTCGCGAAGTTCTGGAACTCGGGATTGCCAAGACCAGGGGCGATGGGGCTCACGACGCCAATCGGGTAGAAAGGAGACTGCCTCGTGTCCACCGCTGCTGCGGCGGCACCGACGTCTCGCGCAGCGGCAGCGCCATCTGGCGCGCCCCAATCTTCTCCCCATTCTCGCCACCCGCTGCCTGACCAACCATGGCCATCCTCCCAGCCACGCCGATGCCAGCCACTGCTGCGGCTGGACCACCCCCCTGCCTCACCATCCCAGGTGTTGCGTCTACCATCGCCCATTGCGGGCCGCGCGTAAGGCCGCGAACGGCCCGCCTGCACCGTTGCCCGCGAGCAACACCACGCGCGCGGAAATTCGGTTTGACAAAGAAGGCGGCAGACGACGCGACGTGGATGGATGGCGGAAGCTGGGGGAAAAAAAAAGAAGCGCGAAGTGGACGATGAGTAGGACGACGACAAACAAGGTAGAGCGAGGGGGAAGAGAAGGAGACAACGCAAGCAGAATATGATGACGGAGTGGATTGCATGAGAGGATGGCACGCGAGAGAATTGCAAGCATAATATGATGACGGAGTGGATCGCATGAGAGAACGTGATGACGAATGGATTGCATGCAGCTAGAAATACGTGAGTCTCACATGTGAGATAGAAATGCCGACCCCCTCTGTCACCGAGGGCGTGGTGCGGGTTCCAAATTAACACCCTCTGTCACAGAGGGGGTGAATTGGCGCCTTATTTCTGTCATCGGATTAGCAAAACACAGTGTGTGTTTGATAGGTTTCTATACAAAGTGATAGTTTCACCTCGGTGAAACGTTAAGTGTTGATAATGTGCGGGCTGCGAAAACCAGCCTGCACAGCGTTCCCCTCTCTCTCTCTCTCTTTCTTTCTCTCTCTCTCTCTCTCTCTCTCTCTCTCTCTCTCTCTCTCTCTCTCTCTATATATATATATGTATATATATGTATATATATCGTCCCCAGACTATCTTAAGATATGCTTAACATATTCCTCCTGTAGAAAGACAGGCCCGAGTTAAACCCAGGCAAGAGTGCCCTCTGGTGCGCGGCTTTCGCGGGCCACGGGGGAGGCCAGGCGAACCAGGCGCGCCAGCCACAGCTGGTGGGACACCTGTGGGCCCGCACCAGGAGACACTTCGGCGAAGGGCGTGGCCCGCTCCGGAGACCCTCTCTCGGGGGGGGGGGCGGCACCGTTTTGCTTCCGCCAACCTCCGCGAGAGAGAGAGAGAGGGAAACAAAAAAAATAGCCTGGCGAAGGACCCAACCATATGCAGCTGCGAAAACCGCGCGGATATGAGACGAAGGAGGGGGCACGCCAACTAGGCCCCTCTTCTCATAGGCACCGCGCCACTGGGGCCTTCGGTGGAGCTCCCTATGGGGCCACGAAACGTGTGAAGGGTGTGCCGAAATGGGTGGTAGGGAGGCATGCGGATTCTGCCACTGGGGCCTTCGGTGGAGCTCCCTATGGGACCACGAAACGTGTGACGGGTGGGCCGAAATGGGTGGTGGGGAGGCATGCGAACGCAGCCACTGGGGCCTTCGGTGGAGCTCCCTATGGGGCCACGAAACGTGTGAGGGGTGTGCCGACATGGGTGGTGGGGAGGCACTGGGGCCTTCGGTGGAGCTCCCTATGGGGCCACGAAACGTATGAGGGGTGTGCCGAAATGGGTGGTGGGGAGGCATGCTGCCACTGGGGCCTTCGGTGGAGCTCCCTATGGGGCCACGAAACGTGTGAGGGGTGTGCCGAAATGGGTGGTGGGGAGGCATGCGAACGCAGCCACTGGGGCCTTCGGTGGAGCTCCCTATGGGGCCACGAAACGTGTGAGGGGTGTGCCGAAATGGGTGGTGGGGAGGCATGCGAACCCTGCCACTGGGGCCTTCGGTGGAGCTCCCTATGGGGCCACGAAACGTGTGAGGGGTGTGCCGAAATGGGTGGTGGGGAGGCATGCGAACGCAGCCACTGGGGCCTTCGGTGGAGCTCCCTATGGGGCCACGAAACGTGTGAGGGGTGTGGGTGGTGGGGAGCCGAAATGGGTGGTGGGGAGGCATGCGAACGCGAGCCACTGGGGCCTTCGGTGGAGCTCCCTACTGGGGCCTTCGGTGGAGCGGGGCCACGAACGTGTGAGGGGTGTGCCGAAATGGGTGGTGGGGAGGCATGCGACGCCACTGGGGCCTTCGGTGGAGCTCCCTATGGGGCCACGAAACGTGTGAGGGGTGTGCCGAAATGGGTGGTGGGGAGGCATGCGAACGCAGCCACTGGGGCCTTCGGTGGAGCTCCCTATGGGGCCACGAAACGTGTGAGGGGTGTGCCGAAATGGGTGGTGGGGAGGCATGCGAACGCAGCCACTGGGGCCTTCGGTGGAGCTCCCTATGGGGCCACGAAACGTGTGAGGGGTGTGCCGAAATGGGTGGTGGGGAGGCATGCGAACGCAGCCACTGGGGCCTTCGGTGGAGCTCCCTATGGGGCCACGAAGCGTGTGAGGGGTGTTCCGAAATGGGTGGTGGGGAGGCATGCGAACGCAGCCACTGGGGCCTTCGGTGGAGCTGCCTATGGGGCCACGAAACGTGTGAGGGGTGTGCCGAAATGGGTGGTGGGGAGGCATGCGAGCGCAGGAGGGAGGAGGGCGAGGAGAAGGAGGAAGAAGAAACGCGGGGACCGTTTCTTCAAAACGCGGACCCAACACCACAGGATGGTTGGGAAAAAAAAGAGAGGTGCCATCTTAGGGGGGGGTCGGGGTAGGGTTCGCATGTGGCCCCCTAGAGGAGGACCAATAAATACGGTTTTCACCTGGACGGGCCTAGAGTCGACTACGCGTAAGAGTGACCCGTCGCTGGAGTGACCTTCGGTGCGGGCCCACCGGGGTCCTCCGATCGCCGAGCGCGACGACATAGCAGCGTTTTGCGCGCTCGTGTTTGGGCCCCCCGCGGTAGGGTTCGCATGTGGCCCCCTAAGATGGCATCTCTCTCTCTCTCTCTCTCGGCGGAGTTTGGCGGGAGCAAAACGGGGGCGGCTCCGCTGGCGGAAGGCCCGCGGGCCTAACGAGCCGCTCCGCCCCCGAGGGGAACGCCGCCCCCCCCCCCGAGAGAGGGTCTCCGGAGCGGGCCACGCCCTTCGCCGACGTGTCTCCTGGCAGGGGTAGGGTTCGCATGTTTGGACACCCGAAATGGGTACCGAAAGAATGGGTACAATGCCCAACAGCAAATGTCGTCCCAAACCAACAGCGGCCGCTGTTGGGCAGGCGGCCTCCTGTTTCGAACGGACACAGGCCGCGGCGGCGTGGACAGCGAATCCTGTTCAGAATGAACAGGAACTACTGTTGGGCATCGTACCCATTCTTTCGGTACCCATTTCGGGCGTCCAGAGCATGTGGCCCCCTACATCTGGATCCACCCCGGGAGGGCCCGGGCCCCTCGTGGCGCGCCCCGCGTGTGGCCGGCGGGCGTGGGCCCGATGCGGACGGGAACGACGGCGAGGGGACGGGCTCTGGGGGGGGGGGGCGTCGACTCGGAATCGGCGGTATATACATGTATACGTATATATATATATATATTATTCTTCTCACCCTCTTCGAGCAGTTCAGCGATGCACGGTACAGACGCATGCTCGGGGCCTCGTGCACACAGACACGGCACGGTATTACACACTAGACGTTCACACTACGAGGGCCACACACGCATACCGTCACCGCACGCATCAGAGGCCCTGCACGTGGGCCCCCAACGACATCCACTCACAGTGCCCCAGCCCGCGCAGCGCCAACACACAAGGGTGACGCACGCAGCGGTGGAACGCATACGGAGCCCACGGCCAAGCATGCCCGCACGGGGCAGGTCATTTATATCTCTATATGTATATATAAACACATATGTGTGTGTGTGTGTTCAACACGCATATATATATATATATATATATATATATATATATAGAGAGAGAGAGAGAGAGAGAGAGACATACATGTATATACATATATATTTATCGCCGTATCGCAGATGAGTCGGCGATTGGCGAAACGGCACGCTGCTGGGCGTGTTGTGCCATCGCGCCCCTCTCGGCGACGACTGGGCGATCGGGGTCGATGCTCGCCCCCCGGAGCCCTCCCCCCCCCCCTGAACGGTGCCCCTGACGTCCGACGCTGCGATGTTTCCAATGCGCGGCAGCAGAGGCCCCGCTCCCGTCCCTAGGGGAGTTTGTTTCATTGTTTGTAAACATTCACATACATGCATGCATGCATTCATACATGCATACATGCATGCATGCATACATACAAACATACATATGTGCATACGCATATATATATATATATATATATATATATATATACATACATACATAACATACATACAAAGATAATGTATATCTTTATAAGCTCGGGCGGGGGGAAAACCCGCCCCCCCCCCCCCCCCCAAAAAAAAAACGACTCCCGGGATCTGGGGCTTTGGGACCCTCCAGACGGGCCTCGAAGCAGCCACCGGGCCTCACATGGCGTTTTGCCAAGCCTTCCCACTACACCTAGGGCGATCACGGGGGTCATCGGAGACGTCTCAGAGACCCCCAAAACAGCACAAGAGCGCTCCAATAGTGACCGACGTGACCTCAAGATGGCCCAAGAGGCCTCCAGGACGGCCCCAAAGAGGCATCCATGAGCACTCCCAAGAAGGCCCCCCGAGGCAAACATCATTGATTTTCTGTTGGTTTTTGGTGAGTTTTGAGGTTCTCCTCTTTTCGGCTTCCCGACGCTCCAAGACGGCGGTCTTCTGTTTCGGCTTCCCGACGCTCCAAGACGGCGGTCTTCTGGGCGTCCGAAGCCGCCTGGGAGGCTCCCAAATCGCCCCACAACCAGTCGAAAGGGCTTCCAGGCAGTCCAAGAGAGCCCCAAAACGGCACAACACGGGTCCAAGATGGCCCTCAGAGAACCCCATGGCGGCCCAAGATGGCCCAAAGACACCCTCTGAAGAATTCCAAATCGTGATTCGGTCGTTCAGGGAGACCGCGGTTGGAGGCAGGGTGGCCCGAGGAAGCCCCCGGAGCCACCAGAATACGCCCAGGAGGTCTCCAGAAGGCCTTAAGAAAGCGCGAAACAACTTTTGTGAGGCCCCTAGAGGCTCTCCAAGGAGGAGCCTCCGCAAAAAGAGCTGAGGAGGATGGGGAGAATGCGCAGGGCATGGCGAAAAAAAGGAAAAAGAAGCATGGAGGAAGGATAACGAATAACATCATTATAGCGGCGATGCCAGAATAGGCAACCAGGAGTTATCGCTAAATTGTCGGCTTGACCTTCCTGCTATTCCGCCTGCATACCAAACTTCAAGGACCAAGGTGCATGGCGCGAAGCGCCACTGCAGTCTTGTATGTACATATATAGATATACATACATACATACATACATACATACATACATACATACACACATACATACATACATATATATATATATATATATATATATATATATATATAGCTCGCGACGCCGTCGAGGCCATCATTCGTTTGGGACAGGAAAACGCCAGGCGATGCGATGCAATCGTGCAACTGCAGATGAGACGGCGGGCGCGGGCACCAGCAGCAGCAGAGACCCACTTTGGTGGCCCCCACCCCTGACAGATCAGTTCAAAGTAGGCGAAGCGGGATGGCAATGGGAAAACTTTGAGCACAAATATGAATACGTATGCAAGCCAATGACGTCTGTAGTGTTCTCGCCGGCGGAAAAACCGACCCTTTTCAGTCGAAAATGGTCGGTTTCTGCGTTGCTCCCAGACGACTGTACTTTACAAGGTTTCGTCCGGTCCCCCGTCTCCGCTCAGCATTCAGTCGTAAAAACTACCAGCTCGCGACGCCGTCGAGGCCATCATTCTTTTGGGACAGGAAAGGGCCAGGCGATGCGATGCAATCGTGCAACTGCAGATGAGACGGCGGACGCGGGCACCAGCAGCAGCAGAGACCCACTTTGGTGGCCCCCACCCGATCCCGAAGGTTTGTCTGGCCGAAGGCCGCATTAACTAGTCATTTTCATGGCGAGCGAATGGAGGGCCTGCCCTGGCTGCAGAGAAAGGGACTGAACGATGCACTGGGCAGCGGCAGCGGCGAGCTGGGAGGGGCACTCAGCAGCGAGCGCGGTACGCTTTCGACCCTGCTCGTCGTTCCCTTCAAGAACGAGGTGCCTGTTGCCAGTCCTACTGCAAAACCCTCGGCGACCAGAACATATCTTTTCGAGCAACGGCGATGCGGCGGCGCCCCACGAACAGATGGTGGTGGCTTTTCTGTAAAGCGCGCCGTACTGGCACTGATGCAACACAGACTTGCGACAAGAGGGCGACTTACACAGACGAGCCAGCCCAGGGCCAGACCAAATGAGTGAGGTCTGTGGATTCTCTAAGTATACGGGCACTCGAGCTGCAATGCATGCGCGAATCACTCTGAGCGTAAAGCGGTACGTAGCGTTGCCAGCGCCTACCCTGGCCTGCTCATGGGCATTCAGATCAGGAAGACCGAGCGGGCGGAGCGCGGACCTCAGCGGCCGCCGGAGCGCCCTCGTCCAGCTCGCGCACGGCGTGCCGAGCCAAACGGCGCCCACCGCTCGGGACTGGATCCAGCCAAGGGCGACGGTCTGGAATGTCGCCGCAACGTGGTCCTCCAGCGGGCTGCGGCTCCAGTCGAGCCCGAAGGCGGCGAAGCCCAGCGCCACCATCGCACGAGCTATCGTGCCGGCGCCGCAGAAAAGCTCCAGCACGGGCCGACGACGCAGCCGGCGCCCTGGGGCCGCCGCGCGCTGGCACTGCCGCCGCAGGTGCCGCCTGATGGCGCCCAGGCCGCCAGCCGCCGCGCCGGCGCCCGCGCCGCCAGTGGCCGCCACCGCGCCGCCGCCGGCCGCTTCCGCGCCCGCTGGGGGGCGACGGCCTGAGCTCCGAGCAGGCCGGCGGCCCCGGCAGCGTGGGGAGGGAGCCCTCGACGAGCGCCATCAAATTGTCCTCGACGAAAGCCCCGAGCTCCAGGGCAGCTGGAGGGATCCAGGCGAGCTCGTCCAGCAGCTTTGTCTCCTTGGTGTAGCGGTTGAGACTCTTCGCGGACCGCCATCGTCCACGCCTCTGAATCTCTGGCAGAGACCTCCGTTGCGACAGCATGTCGTCCGAGGCTCCGCCGTGACGCAAGCTGTATAAGTGTGGTCGGAGGCGTTCCAGCGACAGCTCCCGGCAGGCGCTGTCGAAGAGCTTCGGCAGCTGCGCGATCGCCCCCCCCCACAACGGCTGGTCGGGCAGGGTGCTGAGCTCCAAGGCCGCCAGCAGGGGGGCGAGCCAGCCCTCGCGGTCGAAGAGGATGCTCTCGTCGTTCACGCCCGTCTTGCCTGGGCCCTTGCCGCTCTCGTGCAGGAGCAGCCCGAAGTACTGGTAGAGCGTCCCCGCGGAGGCAGAAGGCGCTATCAAGTGGCGCCCGCGCAGCTTCGCCGCCTCCCCGGGCCTGAGGTAGCACGCAAACATGACGAGGATGCAGATGGCGAGCCGGGAGCGCCCGTCGCGCAGGAGGACGCCCGCGATGGCAAACACGACTCGCCGCGGCAGCGGGAGGCGCGTGCGGCCCGGCGCCCGCCGGGCCCAGGCTGCAGCCGCGAGGTGCGCCCTCGGCAGCTGCGTCGCCGCTCGCTTGTGGAGCGAGCCGAGAGAGTGGGCGACCGCCGCCAGGAGCACGTTCCCCATGTTCCCGCCGCCGCCGAGGAGGAACTCGCTGTCCATGTACTGCGCGAGGACCGAGTCGAGGCTGGCATGGTCCGTCCAGTCCAGGCGGTGCCTTGCGCAGAAGCTCGCGAAGGCCGACAGCGCCCCCCGGTAGAGCTTCTCGGTCGAGGGCCGCACCGCCAGCCGCTCCAGCAGCGAGAGCCCCAGGACCGGCGCCGCAGCAGCTGCAAGCTCCTGCGCGCGGCGGGCTCGCTCGCCCCTCAGCGCCGACGCCGTCGGAGCCGCCTGCTTCCCCCCAGCCAGCGCGGCCCGGGGGAGGAGCGCCAGCAACCAGTGCAGCCGCATGATCCAGCAGCCCCACGCCCGGCAGTGCCGGCGCCGGCCGACTGCCGGAGAACTAGCCAGCGCGCCCGCGACCGCGCCCGTCGGCGGGATTCGCCTCCGACGGGATCCACCTGACAGACAGGGTTGAGCCAGTGGCCACGGAGAGCGCGCAGATCTTGCGAAGGGTGCTCTGGAGGCGCCTGCTGCGAGCCCGGCCCTTCCCGACCGACAGGACCAAGGGCAGGTTGTCGGAGAGGGCGAGGAACCGGGACCCGAACGAAGACGTGGACCGCAACAGATGGCGATACCCAAGAACGAGAGCCCCCCCCTCCAAGGCCAAGATGTTGGCCTGACCGTCGACGAAGACCGCGGCGACCGAGCCCCAGGCCGACTCCCGAATGAAGTGCGCGGGGACCTCCTCGAAGTCGACGGGCGGGCGAGGATCGAGCGCCGAACGCCCCAGCTCGTCCTGCGCCCCCTCCCCCCCGGGACCGACGTTCGCGTTGTCCGAGCTGTCGAACGAGAGGGGGTAGCCGAGGTCGGCGGCGGCGTCAGTCTCCTCCGACGCTCCTACAGCGCGAGCTCTCGCCTGCGCTCCTCCCTCGACTTTATACCTCCACTTTTCAGCAACTCGGCCTGTGGCGCCCACGAGGTCCTTTGGGGCGCGGCGAGCAACGACACCCAGTCCCCACGGAGAGGCGTCTGCACACGCGACGCGCCCGTGCCAGGGGGCGCCCAGGCCGGCCGTGCAAAGGGGCAGCAGGTCGTGAATTAGCTGGAGCTCCTGTCGCGCCGCAGGCCACAGGGCGCCGCCGTGGGCCCGGCGGCCTGAATGAATGCGCAGGTCGCCCCCAGCACGCACAGCATCTCTCGTCGAAGCAGAAGGGCCCACGTGATGTGGCCGGTGAGCACCCGCAACAGGAACCCGCTGATCAGCTGGCGGCGCAGGGCGCCGCGGATGGCCGCGCGGAGGCGCCAGATGTTGCGAGTCCGAAGGCTGAGCCAGCGCCCCTCGCGCAGCGACAGCCCCAGGAAGTCGCAGTCCTGGGGGGGCTCCTCGACGTCATGAACTGCGAGCCCATGCCGTTGGAGGTCGTCGGTGATAGCCTGCAGCTGCTCGCTCACGTGCTTTGGGGAGCCGCCAAGGACGAAGTAGTTGTCCACGTAGCCGGCGCCCACGACCGAGGATGGGTCGCCAGAGAGCTGGCAGCCGCTATGGCCGTCAAGGATCAGGTTCTCGGGCGAGAAGCCGGCTCGGCACAGGGATGTCTGCAGCACCGTCTGGCACAGGTGCAGGGCACAGCTGAAGCCCATCGGGAGCACCGCCACTTGCGGGAGCAGGAGGTCGTCACCCCTCGTGCCGGCCTCCACGCATCCAAGGTGCATCAAATACTTTGCAGGGATCGGAGGCAAGGTGAAGAACTCCTCCATCCCAGCAGGCACCTGCATGTGGTAGAAAGCGACGTCCAGGTCGGCGGAGCCGATGCTGAGGCGAACGTCGCCAGCCTCGAGGCGGCCCCAGGCCGAGGCAGACGGCAGCTGGGTCCTCGGGGCCTCGATGAACGAGCAGTTGGCCACCCGCGTGTCGAAGATGACCCTCAACTTCCCATTCTTTTTAGGTTCAAAAAAATATTCCCATGTTGCCCCGCCGCCCCCGGGCGGGAGACAAGGTGAGCACGTGGCGCTCAGCCATCGCGCCCAGGAACTTGGCATACTCTGCGGGCGACTGAACGAGGGCGGGGTCCGTGTAGGGCCCGCGCGGACAAGCCTCAGCCCGAAGCTGACGCGCCTCCTCCGCATCTCGAAGCATATGGCACCTCCACTCCTGCAGCGCGGCGGCGTCCCGCTCTCCAAGCAGCCCAAGGAGCGGCGCTGGGGGCTGGGACACATCGGGCCAAGAGACGAGGTCTGGCACGCAGGGAGTGGTGGGCCCGCTGCCGTCAGGGTACAGCGCCGACCCAGCAAGGAGCTCCCGGAGGGCCCCGTTGGGGTCGGACACGTCGTCGCGGTACTCGTCCGGCTCGGGGCCGAGGGCGGCAATGGTGTCCCAGATGTGACCGACGGCGCAGCGCTGCCCAGCTGTCGGAACGGCCGACTCGGGCGAGGACTTGTCACCGTATAGGTCATGCACGGCAGCGCTGGCCCGGTCGAGCGCGCGCCCGAGGGCGTGGCCCGCCCGAGCGCGCCGCCGGGTGCGAGAGAGGCCAGGCGCCGCGTCGGCTGCTGTGAGCTGCGGCAGCGGGAAGAGGTTGCGCTGGCGACCGTCTTCACGCGAAGGGGGCCCGGCCTCGCCCGATGCGCGGGCAGCGCTGTTGGCGCCCGCGGAGGCCTGGAGGAGCGAGGGCGGCGGCGGGCCAGGCCGACCGCCCTCCGGCAAGCTAGGCATCGCCGCCTGCGGCACCGGAGCCTCTGCCCCGCCGGCCGCCGCGGCCCCTGCCGCCCCCTCCGCGCCCGCCGCCAGGCTGGCCGCGGGCGAGGGCGCGCTCCTCGCGCGCCTTCCTCCGCTCCTTCGCAACTGCCATCTCTTTCTGCAACTCCGATGCGAGATAGTCGCGAAGGGCGGGGCAGACACACACAGAGCCCGCGAGCTGCGACGCCCCCATCATGGCCGACCTGTCAGCAGCCGAGGCATCGTCGGGCTCAACGAGAAGCCGGTACTTCTCTTCCTGCACCTGGATCGAGCGGGCGACGAGCTCGAGGTGGGCGAGGTTCGTGGCGTGTTCCTGGTCGTAGGTGATGGCCGTCTCGAGGACGACGCAGCCCGTCTGGTAAATCTCCACTCCTGGATCGGCGGGGTCAAGGCCCGTCTCCGCCAGCCACCTCTGATGATGCGCCGTCGGCGTGCCGCTCCGCTGCGCCATGAACTCTGCCACCCACCGCAACGTGCGCGGCCCTCGCACGGGCCAGTCTGGCCAGGGGAGCTCGGTCATCCGGGTGACTGCGGTGCGGAAGTCCACATGACGGACCCCGCGCGCCGCCAGGTCCAGCCACAGCCGGGGCCGCCGGGGCGCCCGCCGCGGGAGCTGCAGCCGCGGCCGCGGGCGCGACGGGCGCGCCAGGGATGGCCGCCGCGGCCCCAGGCCCGGCTGGCGGGGCGCCCGCGCCGGCGGCAGGGGCGGCGGGCGCTGCCACGGGCACCAGGGCCACTGGGGCGGCCGCCGCAACGGCCGGGCCGCCCGCCGGGCCGCCAAGGGCCGCCACCAGCCCCGAGAGGCCGCCGCCGCCGCCAGGGCCCCCAGCCGCCGCAGCCGCCGCGCCGCCAGCCGCAGGGGGTGCAGCGCCCACAGGAGCGCCGGCCCCCACGCGCCCGGCGAGGTTGACCACGATGGGCCCGACTGGCACCGCCCCCCTTCTCGCGTATGCTGCGGTTCGAGCTGCATCCACCGCGGCCTACAACGGGATGTCCCTGAAGTCGTAGACGTCGTCGTTACCCATAGCCGGAGCAGCAGGCCCGATCGTGCCAAGCGGGAGCATCGTCCACTCTGCGATAACCTCATACCCGTGAGAATAAACACTAGGGGATAATAAAGTTCGGGGTTCAGGGAGAGATAATCAAAGTAGCCCAGCAGACCTCAGCATAATCTCGAAGTAAGAGATGATCCAGAGGAGACCAAGCCGAGCACGTTTTAAGACATCCTTGGCGTTTAGTTTTCATAGAGACATCCTCAACAATGGCTTATCTCTCATGAAAGTTGTTTTTTGTAAGTGCTCGTGTAGGGTAGCTCATGTGCCTCAATTTCCATGGATAATCAACCCCAGAGATAAAACAGTTCAGGCGAGCGTGCGGACAGAGAGAAATATAAAAGAAGAAGAAGAAGAACACAGTAGAAGAATAATAAGAAAGAAGAAGAAGAGGAGAATAAGAAGAGGACGAAGAAAAGGAAAAATCCAAAGTTCCAAATCTATCAATTTGAATTTACAAGCGCTTTATGAAAATTGATTGTTTAAAGTGCTCGTGTAGGGTAGTTCATGTGCTTCATTTTCCATGGATGAGCAACCCCAGGGATAAAAAAAGTTCAGGCGAGCGTGAGGACATATAGAAATATAAAAGAAGAAGAGGAACTTAGAAGAATAATAAGAACATTGCTCGTTTCGTTTGAGTCTGCCTCCCAAAATTATTGGTTTCGATTGACACTTCCTGAAAAATGTGATCGCTTCGCTTGATGTTGCTATATCAACATCGCTTGATGTTGCTATCTCAACATAGCGTTTCGAGGTGATAACGAAGTTCGGCCTCAGCGCTCGCCGCCCAATTTGAATTTTGTATAGGGCGACGATAATCAACTCTAAACACTGAAGGGGGGGGTCCCTTTATTATCATCGGCATGCGGTTATTCGCCTGGTCGGCCACGTCCTCGTCGTACTCATCGAGGTCGGGAGTCATGATGCCCGCAACGGTGGTCCCGTCGGGCACGAGCGCCACTACCAGGCGGCGGTGCCAAAGGCGCCAGCCACCCACTCTGTATCGGACAACCAGGAAGTCGCCCTCGGCCAAGCCCGCCGCGATGAGCTGGTGTGGAGCCGCCATGGCGTCAGGCCTGGCGGGCCGCGGCGCGGCGTGCTGCAAACTCCGCCAGCTGCGCGCGCGCCTACTGCAGCAAGTCCGCTCGGGCGGACGAGGGGTCCGCGAGCTCGGCCGGGCCCGCTGCCCGTGCCGGCGCCGCTGCGGGGGCAGGCGCCAGCCAGCGCTGTGCCAGCAGCACCGCCGAGGCCCCGGCGACCGCGCCGAGGCCGATCAAGGAGAAGCAGGCCCAGGGCCCGGGCCACTCCCAGCCCGTCTCCTGCCCGAACTCCCGCGGGAGCGCGCCCTCTGAGCAGGCAAGCGCAGGCGCGCAATTGCAGGTGCAGTCTGGACAGGGGACCGCCGAAGACCGCACGGCGAGGGCGGTTGAGATGCCCCGGGTAATCTCGAGGAGCAGAGCCTCCATGGGAGCCGGGGCCCCCACAAAACTTTGAGCACAAATATGAGTACGTATGCAAGCCAATGACGCCTGTAGTGTTCTCGCCGGCAGAAAAACCGACCCTTTTCAGTCGAAAATGGTCGGTTTCTGCGTTGCTCCCAGACGACTGTACTTTACAAGGTTTCGTCCGGTTCCCCGTCTCCGCTCAGCATTCAGTTGTAAAAACTACCATATATATATATATATATATATATATATATATATAGATGTGCACATTGGTTTTGATGTGTTTATACAGCTCCACCTTCATATATAGTACATCACGATCTCGGGGCCCGACAAAGGGGTCCTGGATACCAAAATGAAGGAAACAAGCGCGTTGGACAGCCTCACCTCGGCGGAGATCTGGGACCTTCTAGGTAGAGAGCAGGGATACAATCAGGTCAGCACTGGGCTCCAAAGGAGTTGCTCAAATGCCACAGCCACCCGAGCACCGACCTGACCAATCAACCATTGACCTACTGCCGCCTCGGGACCACAATGAATCATGCCTGTTCTCGAATCTCCCGGGCCCCGACCTCGAAATTGTTCAATGACGTGCCGCCAACCAGGACTTGACCCCTTCCCAAGGACCGGCCTTTCAACCTGAAATGTTTTTTGACGGTCCTCGGGCCCAGCGAGGGCCTCTGGAGGCGGACAATTACCCCAGACCCGCCCCGCCGTGATTTCTTCCCAACGAGAGGTGGACGCAAATCAGATCGGGGGAGACAGAACGGCACCGATGCCGCTACTCTCCCTGGCCATCTCCAGGCGTGCGTCCTGACCAGCATCTCGAGGAGAATCCGGCCGTTGACGCGGGCCCTCTGAGGACGAGCAGCGGCATCGATCGCTGCTCCTCCTCCGAATACGGGCGGAGATCTGGGGCCCTCGGCCCATGCCTCGCTGCAGAACTCTGCTCTCCAGTGGACGCTCGCGACGGACCCGGGCGCCCCCGGGAACGCTTCCGGCAAGGCGCAGCTGCTGGAGAGCACCCCGAGGCTAGGAGACCGCGGAGAACCAACGAAAACGTCCGAAAACCTCGAATCTGGAATCAACGCTCCGACGACCTTCACGCCCACAAATTGCCGCGCCGCCTGCGCCGTCCCGGTGCCGCAGCTGCGCGCCGAACCCGCGCTCGGGACGTGCCGCGCCGAGCTCGTGCTCCGGGCCGGGCGGGGCCGTCGCCAGGGCCGCCCCGGGCACACCCCGCCTGGCGCAAAGAGGGCCCAAGATGCCGCGTGGGTGACCGCGGGGTGTGCTATCAGGGGAAAGGGAGTCTTGCACTGATGCAGAGGTAGGCTACGTCTGGCCTGGCCCAGCTCAGAGGTGGGTTGCCGATACCCGGAGCGGCTTGAAAGGGTCGGGTGCCTCCGGCAAGTGGGCTCAGCCCACTTCGTCCAGATCTCTGCCCGCAGTGGGCCGCTCAGGGAACTTGGAGCCCACTCGTGAGCCACATATGTATGTATGTATTCCTCTTCCTATATTTTTATAAGCCCGGGCGGGGGGAAACCCCATCATCCCCCCCCCCCAAAAAAAAACGGACTCCCGGGACCTGGGGCTTTGGGGCCCTCCAGACGGGCCTCGAAGCGGCCACCGGGCCTCGCAAGGCGTTTTGCCAAGCCTTCTCAGCACACTTAGGGCGATCACGGGGGTCATCGGAGACGTCCCAGAGACCCCCAAGACAGCACAAGAGCGCTCCAAGAGTGACCGACGTGACCTCTAGATGGCTCAAGAGGCCTCCAGGACGGCCCCAAAGAGGCCTCCATGAGCACTCCCAAGAAGGCCCCCCGAGGCAAAAATCATTGATTTTCTTTTGGTTTTTGGTGAATTTGGGGTTCTCCTCTTTTCGGCTTCCCGACGCTCCAAGACGGCGGTCTTCTGGGCGTCCGAAGCCGCCTGGGAGGCTCCCAAATCGCCCCACAACCATCCGAAAGGGCTGCCAGGCAGTCCAAGAGAGCCCCAAAACGGCACAACACGGGTCCAAGATGGCCCTCAGAAAGCCCCATGGCGGCCCAAGATGGCCCAAAGACACCCTCCGAAGAATTCCAAATCGTGATTCGGTCGTTCAGGGAGACGGCGGTTGGAGGCAGGGTGGCCCGAGGAAGCCCCCAGAGGCCCCCAGAATACGCCCAGGAGGAGCCTCCGCAAAAAAAACTGAGGAGGATGGGGAGAATGCGCAGGGTATAGCGAAAATCCAGAACAATAAGCATGGAGGAAGGATAACGAATTCGCCGGCCCAACGGGCCAGGGCGTGCTAAGATCTCCGGCACCTGGTTAACAGTATTTCTAGTTCGCGCGCGCGGGGCGGCCCCTGGGGGTCCCTGGACGAAAAGTACCCCGGCAAGGTCCCGGCAAGGTCGGGTCAGAGATGCCGGAGTTCTGTTTCGGAGTCCAAGAGGGCTCCAGATCGGTCCAAGAGGGCCCCGAGAAGCTTTCTAGACGGTCCAAGAGAGGCCCGAGACGGCCAAAGATCGCCCGAAGACGCCCCAGATGGCCCCAAGACAGCCCAAGAGGCCTCCAAGACGCTCCAAGGGCCTTCCAAGAGGCCTCCGAAGAGGGCCCCAAGTTGCCAAAATCGTTGATTTTCATTGGTTTTTTCGATGTTTTTTGCGTTCTGGCCTTTTCGCTTCCGGACGCTCCAAGAGGGCCCAAGAGGCCTTCAAGACTGCTCCAAGACGGCCCACGAGGCTCCCAAGACGGCCCCGGAGCGGCCCAAGAGCGCCCCCCAGACGGCCCAAGTGCTGCCCAAGGCGGACCAAGAGGCCCCAAGACGGGCCCAAGAGGGGCTCAAGAAGGGAACCGAGAACTGAAAAATCGAGCCCTCCGCCCCAGAAGGCGCCCAGGACCCCGAAAGAGGCCCCAAGAGACTCTCCAAGACACCCCCAAGACGCCCCAATAAGCTCCCGTGAGGCCCCAAGAGGACCAACAACGTCAGGCCCCAGGCCCCAAGAGGACCAACAAATACCGCCAAGAGCCCGCCGAAAGCCCCCCAAGAGACCGTCACGAGAGCTCAGGAGGCCCCCTGGAGGCCTCCCGAGTTCTCCAAGAGGCCTAAAAAGAGGCGCCAAGAGGCCCCAAACGGCCCCACCGAGGCTCCAAGAGGCCACGAACGCGCAAGCAAACGCCTGCGATGGCACAATACGGGCCGGCGGAATGAGCGAAGCGATTAAATAACATCATTATAGCGGCGATGCCGGGAAAGGCAACCAGGAGTTATCGCTAAATTGTCGGCTTGACCCTCATGCCATTCCGCCTGCATACCAAACTTCAAGGACCAAGGTGCATGGCGCGAAGCGCCACTGCAGTCTTGTTTTTTTTTTTTTTTTTTTTTTTTTTTTTTTTTTTTTTTTTTTTTTTTTTTTTTTTATATATATATATATATATATATAATATATATATATATATATATATGATGGGCCTACCACCACCACCACCACCACCACCCACCACCGTAGTGGGAGGGGGAGGGGGTCCTTCTCCTCCTCCTCCTCCTCCTCCTCCTCCTCCTCCTCCTCCTTCCCCCCTCCAACTTAAGGTGGTGGGGGTGGAAAACAGGCCCATCAATATAGGCCAGATACAAGTGACTGTGGCATCCACGTACATCCCCAAGCCCCCTCATCCTCTCGGTAACTACCGCAGTGATCCCGGTGGCCTCGCAATTTGTCCATCTTGCCCTGTTTCGGGGCCCGAGACTCTCACGGATCCATCCGGCGGGGAAAATGCCGCAGAACGGTGGGGTCAAGGGCTCCCGTGTTAAGTTCTCACGATGTTGCAATTTCTTGCGAGGTCGGATCTCAGACGGGGAGGAGGAGGAGGAGGAGGAGGAGGAGGAGGGAGGAGGAGGAGGAGGAGGAGCCCTCCCAACGCAGACCCCCTCTCGTCGTGAAGATAAGCCACGGCGGGAGGTTTCTCGTTGTTTTCAGACTCCCGGGGCCCCTCGCCAGCCAACGGGACCGCCAGAGAGAGCGACCCGGGAGCAGGCGCAGCCCCTGGGGAAAGGGGCCCCCGAGGCCGCAGAGGGCCCACCCCTGCCCACCCCTGGAGAAAGTAGGACGTCGGAGTTCTGCGCAGGTGGAGTTCGACCTCCTCCTCCTCCCCCTCCTCACTCCTCCTCCTCCTCCTCCTCCTCCTCCTCCTCTCCTCCTCCTCCTCCTCCTCCTTCTCCTTCTCCTCCTCCCCCTCCCCCTCCTCCTCCTCCTCCGCCTCCTCCTCCTCCTCCTCCTCCTCCTCCTCCTCCTCCTCCTCCTCCCCCTCCTCCTCCTGCTCCTCCTCCTCCTCCGCCTCCTCCTCCTCACTCCTCCTCAAGCTTGGTCGCACGATGGCGCCGCTTCGCCGATGCGCCGGCGCCGTCGGCGCCCGTCGGAGGAGGGGGCATCCCGAGTGGGGCCCGAGCACAGCAGGCACAGCCTGAGCTCTCGGAGGCCCGCGCGGAGCTCTCGGATCGGGGCTGGGCTCCCCTGGCGGCGCTTGGGAGTCCCGAAACGGTGCGGTGACAGACTGTGCGGTGACCTCGAAATCCCCCCCAGACCTCACCGCACGGTCCGTCACCGCACGGTCTTGGGACCTCGGAAGCCCCTGTCGCCCGAGACGTCCTCGGAGAACGACCCGAGTCCCAGAACCGTGCGGTGACCCCGAATCCCCACCGACTCACCGCACGGTGTGGTCACCGCACCGTTTGGGGGCCCCCGAGGCGCCTCCAACTCCGCCACTGCGCACCCGGGAAGAATTGGAAAGATCAATCCCCCGGAGGTCTGGGAAGGGAGTGGCGGGAGGTGCAGGATGGAGAGAAGGAAGAATGAGAAGAATCATGCGGGATAAGAATGGTGTTCGTGGGCCTGTGGACTCGAGGCGGGCGGACACCCGAGGACCTCAACCGATATCTTCTAGGAGACAATGCTGCGAACATTAAGTCAAATAGTGGCCCAACAGCTTGAACCTTTATTCCCAACCATCCTGTGGTGTTGGGTCATCGTTTTGAATCTGCAGCGCTGCGCTCCCCTCCTCCCGCTGCCCCGTCCCTGGCGCCTCTCCTTGCCTCTGCCCTCTGCATGCTACCGTCATGTCGGCAAACCCCTCACGCGCTTCGTGGCCCCATAGGAAGCTGCGCCGAAGGCCCCAATGGCGACGTTCACGTGGGCGCAGCGCCCATTTCAGCGCACCCCTCACACGCTTCGTGGCCCCATGGGGAGCTCCACCCAAGGCCCCAGTGGCGATGTTCGCATGTGGGCGTCACGTACGTTTCGGCACACCCCTCGAACGGTTCTCGGCCTGAGATGGAACTGCGCCGAAGGCTCCAGTGGAGACGTTCGCATGCAAGCGTTGCGACCATTTCAACGCACACCTCACACGCTTCAAGGCCCCATGGGAGCTCCACCCAAGGCCCCCGTGGCGATGTTTGCATGTGGGCGTCACGCTCGCTTCGGTGCACCCTTCGAACGGTTCTCGGCCTCGAAGGCTCCAGTGGCGACGTTCGCATGTGAGCGTTGTGCCCATGTCAGCGCACCCCTCACACGCTTCGTGGCCCCATAGGGAGCTCCGCCGAAGGCCCCGGTGGCGGCGTTCGCATGAGGGCGTCACGCTCGCTTCGGCATACCTCTCGCACGGCCCTCGGCCCGACATAGGGAGCTGCGCCGAAGAGCCGAAGACCGACGTTCGTGTGGGCGCCACGCCCGTTTCGACACGCTCCTCACGCGTTCCGTGGCACTGCAGAGGGGCTCCGCCAACTAACACGGGCGAATGCTAGCGTCACGCATGCGTAGGCACGAACACACACACACACACACACGCACACACACACACACCCGCACACGCACACACACACAAACACACACACACACCCGCACACGCACACACACACACAAACACACACACACACACGCACAAACACACACACACACACACACACACGCACACACACACACACACACACACACACGCACACACACGCGCACACACACACACGCACACACAACACACCTCACACGCTTCGTGGCCCCATTGAGAGCTCACGCGAAGGCCCCAGCAGCTGCGCTCGCACGTCCATGCTGCTAATTTCGGCACACCCCTCACACGTATCGCGGCCGTTCGCACGCGCCCCGGCCTCTCACGCCGACACACCTCTCACACGTTCCGCGGCCCCATCGGGAGCTCCACCTGAGGCCTCACTGGTTGCGTTCCACTCCCCAGCTCTCCGGTCGGTACACCACTCACACGTTCCGTGACCCCACAGGGAGCTCCCCCTCCTGCGTCCCACCTGCACTGCGGTACTCACACCTGCATATGGCCTTGGTCCCACGCCAGGACAGCTCTTGTTTCGAGAAAGGCAAGGGTTCACCTCAAAAACAAGAGTACAGAGAAACAAACGCTTGTGACCCAGGCTCGTCTGGCCTCGATACTACATCCGCCGCTCTGCGGTTGATCGGGAGTTGTTTTTTTTTTTTCTGGATATCGGTATATATCAACTCGGTTGGTTGATCGGGAGTTTCTGTATATATAGAAGAAGGGGCGCGCGCTTCTGGGCGAGAGGGAAACGACCGAGAGAAGAAGGGGCGGCCGCCCCACAGGACCTCTCCATGGTGCCGGAAGCCCATCAGGGCTCCCTCAGGGCCCCTCCCCCAGGGCCGGGGCTCCCTCGCCTGCCCCCTCCCCCTCCTCCTCCTCCTCCTCCTCCTCCTCCTCCTCCTCCTCCTCCTCCTCCTCCTCCTCCTCCTCCTCCTTCGCCCCCGTCGGCATATCCAGGCGTGTTATGCAGTCAGGTCGTCCGTCCGGAAACGGTGCCGGAGGCCGCTCTGGGCTCCTCTGGGCATCCCCCCCGGGGCCCGTTTTGTGAGGATGTCTCAGGCGAGGGCGCCGGTTTGGGATTCGTCACCGGATCCAGCGGATCCAGCGGATCCGTCCGGAAACGGTGCCGGAGGCCGCTCTGGGCTCCTCTGGGCATCCCCCCCGGGGCCCGTTTTGTGAGGATGTCTCAGGCGAGGGCGCCGATCACCGGATCCAGCGGATCCAGCGGATCCGTCCGGAAACGGTGCCGGAGGCCGCTCTGGGCTCCTCTGGGCATCCCCCCCGGGGCCCGTTTTGTGAGGATGTCTCAGGCGAGGGCGCCGGTTTGGGATTCGTCACCGGATCCAGCGGATCCAGCGGATCCGTCCGGAAACGGTGCCGGAGGCCGCTCTGGGCTCCTCTGGGCATCCCCCCCGGGGCCCGTTTTGTGAGGATGTCTCAGGCGAGGGCGCCGGTTTGGGATTCGTCACCGGATCCAGCGGATCCGTCGGAAACGGTGCCGGAGGCCGCTCTGGGCTCCTCTGGGCATCCCCCCCGGGGCCCGTTTTGTGAGGATGTCTCAGGCGAGGGCGCCGGTTTGGGATTCGTCACCGGATCCAGCGGATCCAGCGGATCCGTCCGGAAACGGTGCCGGAGGCCGCTCTGGGCTCCTCTGGGCATCCCCCCCGGGGCCCGTTTTGTGAGGATGTCTCAGGCGAGGGCGCCGGTTTGGGATTCGTCACCGGATCCAGCGGATCCAGCGGATCCAGCGGATCCGTCCGGAAACGGTGCCGGAGGCCGCTCTGGGCTCCTCTGGGCATCCCCCCCGGGGCCCGTTTTGTGAGGATGTCTCAGGCGAGGGCGCCGGTTTGGGATTCGTCACCGGATCCAGCGGATCCAGCGGATCCGTCCGGAAACGGTGCCGGAGGCCGCTCTGGGCTCCTCTGGGCATCCCCCCCGGGGCCCGTTTTGTGAGGATGTCTCAGGCGAGGGCGCCGGTTTGGGATTCGTCACCGGATCCAGCGGATCCAGCGGATCCAGCGGATCCGTCCGGAAACGGTGCCGGAGGCCGCTCTGGGCTCCTCTGGGCATCCCCCCCGGGGCCCGTTTTGTGAGGATGTCTCAGGCGAGGGCGCCGGTTTGGGATTCGTCACCGGAGCGGATCCAGCGGATCCAGCGGATCCGTCCGGAAACGGTGCCGGAGGCCGCTCTGGGCTCCTCTGGGCATCCCCCCCGGGGCCCGTTTTGTGAGGATGTCTCAGGCGAGGGCGCCGGTTTGGGATTCGTCACCGGATCCAGCGGATCCAGCGGATCCAGCGGATCCGTCCGGAAACGGTGCCGGAGGCCGCTCTGGGCTCCTCTGGGCATCCCCCCCGGGGCCCGTTTTGTGAGGATGTCTCAGGCGAGGGCGCCGGTTTGGGATTCGTCACCGGATCCAGCGGATCCAGCGGATCCGTCGGAAACGGTGCCGGAGGCCGCTCTGGGCTCCTCTGGGCACCTCCCCCGGGGCCCGTTTTGTGAGGATGTCTCAGGCGAGGGCGCCGGTTTGGGATTCGTCACCGGATCCAGCGGATCCAGCGGATCCGTCCGGAAACGGTGCCGGAGGCCGCTCTGGGCTCCTCTGGGCATCCCCCCCGGGGCCGTTTTGTGAGGATGTCTCAGGCGAGGGCGCCGGTTTGGGATTCGTCACCGGATCCAGCGGATCCAGCGGATCCGTCCGGAAACGGTGCCGGAGGCCGCTCTGGGCTCCTCTGGGCATCCCCCCCGGGGCCCGTTTTGTGAGGATGTCTCAGGCGAGGGCGCCGGTTTGGGATTCGTCACCGGATCCAGCGGATCCAGCGGATCCAGCGGATCCGTCCGGAAACGGTGCCGGAGGCCGCTCTGGGCTCGTGCTCTTCGCGCCGGGGGTGAGGATGACGTGAGTTCCACAGAAACTCCCTCAAATGATGTTGCTCGCCAATTTGGAGTCCAACTCTTACACATTGACTTACTCAGTCAACCAAGCAAGCGTATGATACTCTCTGGCTGGCTGGACTTTGACGGTTGAAAGACGTAACAGGGGGACCATCTGCGGGGGGCCTGCCGCTGATTGGTTGCATAGTGGTTGGGATCCCCCACGGTGGAACGTCTCGCTCTGATGCGCACGAGGTGAGTGGGCAGGCGGAGGCGTATTTATCAAGACGCTCGGTCAGCACAATGCTGGCATAACTGCTGTTAAAAAGCATGCATATACCACCACATCTCTCTGGGGTCAAGCGCATGGGGCGGCAAGCTGGTCAGGTCCATTGAAAGACGGGAAATCACAGAAAAAAAAACATCAGCACGCTTCATCAAACTGGACCACGTCCTTCGGATCGCACAGCATTGAACAGGCGTGGGATCTCTTCAATGCCACGAACAAATCAAATTGCTGAATAATAAAGTGAAGACACGTAGGTCGATAAGAACGGGAATTGGCAGCTTTGCCATCATTGAGCTCTGGGTAAAGCTGTTCTAGTACATACCTCCCACACTGACAATGAATTAAGCACCATGTCTCCTCGCAGTATACGAATCGCGCACAAAAACAAAACACCTTCACCGACCCTTCCGTCACTATCCCGTGCTTAACCTTACTGTGCCTGATTCCCCTTCTCCACAAAAGGTTGCACTGTACAGCGCAGATGTTGGTCCCACGGCAATCCTCTGAGTGGTACCCAAGGCGCCAGTCAACGCGAAATTCACCACCTTCGCGCTTCTTTTACATGGGCCCATTGCGCGGTCGCGCAAAATCAGAAAACAATGTCAACGTGCGATCAACTGATGCAGAGCATCCAGCGACACCCTCTACCATCGCCAGCTGACGTCCTGAAACGCTGAGGGTGCACACACACACACACAAACCACACACGCACTGACTGCAAAGTACGTGAACAAACACATGATGAATCCTACGACGCGATGGCGGGATACCACACGTGTGCAAGCAAGCCGGACCATGAGCACGATGGGGCTGGCCAACATATGAGAAAGTGCTCGATGCCTACACACAAAACACGCTGGCCAATCGCATTTGCAGTGCTTGGGAAAGTTCTAAAGTTCTGAACGTGCCGAACATGAAACGTTGAATCGCTCCATGCACCATTTGGCCTTGGGATTGGATGGGGGCACCTGCAATAGTTCACATCAAGGATGTATTCCATAGCCCCCACAATTGCTGAAAAGAGTGGTGATGGAGCGGCCGATTCGTCGGCAGTCTGCCAGGCTCGAAGGTAAATTTGAAGAAGCCCACCACAGGCGTGGAATTTCTACACATTGTTTAACGAAACCTCCTCAGGCGGCAATTTTTCTGCCGAAGCAATGTAGGTGGGTCGCGGGTGGGTCGCGGATGAGTCGTGGCTGGGCCGCGGGCAACTTGCGGGTGGGTCACGGGCGGGTCGAGGGTGGGTCACGGACTGTCAATGGTGGACCGTGGACGAGTACGACATCAACAACAAACAGCACAACACAACGATAACAACCCTTCACGACGCGAGAGCCCATGTCAAGCACGCACCCAAGGATGGTGTAAAAACATAAGAGAGAACGCGTTTCACGGGCGCTTGCCTTTGGAATACTCGGCGGCGCGTTTCGAACCCGGGGGTGGGCCCCCTCCCCCCAACACTAGGCGCCGTCGATCAAAACCAAGGGGACCCCCCCCCAACCCCCCCCCCTCCCGACCACCCCCCCCTCCCAAGGGGAGGAGGGTTAACGGGCGAAGAACGGTGTAAATTAAACTTTTTCGCCGTCGGGGGCGCCTGTCCCAGGGCGGCTGGAAAGTTTATACCCTTACGGTGGCACCGTAGGGGTATAAACTTTCCAGCCGCCCAGGGACAGGCGCCCCCGACAGCGAAATAGTTTTTTTATCCCTTTCTTCGCTCGCTGAGAGGGGTTTGAAACCCCCACCCTCCCCTCCCCCGGCGCCGGCGCCGGCGGCCGCCAACAGTGCCGACGGCAGGGACGCACCGACGATGACCAGAGGCAGCCCAGGAGGGGAGGGGGGGTTCAAACCCCCCCACCCCCCTGGCGCCGAGGGGAGCGGGGGGGGTTCAAACCCCCCCCCCTGGCGGCGGCGCCGGCGCTGGCGGCGGCCAGCAGCGCCGGCGCTGGCGTGGGCGACGGCGGGGACGCAGCGACGATAACCACCACTACCACCACCACCATCACTACCACCACCAGCACCGCCTCAACCCACCACCACCACCAACCGACCACACAACCACCACCACCACCACCACAGCCACCACCACCACCACAACCGCCACAACTCACCATCACCACCACCACCACGAAAACCCACCACCACTACCACCACCACCACCACCACCACCACAATCTACCACGCCACCACCACACCACCACCGCCACAACCCCCACCACTACCAGCAGCACAACCCACCACAACCACAAATCTTCAAACAAACCACCAAACCACCACCATCACCACTACCACCACCACCACCACGATCTACCACGCCACCACCACCACCACCACCGCCACAACCACCACCACTACCAACAGAAGACCCGCCACCACCTCCACAAACCACCGCCACCACCATCATCCACCACCACCACCACAAACCACCACCACACCACCACCAAACCACCACCACCACCACCACAACCCACCACCACCACCACCACCACAAAACACACCACCACACACCACCACCACCACCACCACACCACCCACCACCACAACCACCACCACCACAACAAACCACCACACCACCACCACAACCACCACCACCGCCACCACCACCACCGCCACCACCACCACCACAACCCTTCACCGCCACCACCACCAGCGTCCTCGTCGACGCATCCCGCCGCCGCCGCCCGCCGCCGTAGATATTTCGATATTTGCGCGCGAAAGGTATCACGTGTACGTTACAGAGTCTATTAAACGTCTGTGGCTGCATCTGTGTAGTCTATGTATAGGCACATGCATTGCATACACAAAGATGCAGTCCTATGTGTATTATGTGTATCTGTTATAGATAGGCGATTCCGTACATCGTTTTGCCACGGTCGCAGTCTAGTGTGGCGGTGCGGCACGTGCCTGGCTCGAACGAACGCAACGGCATCGCCACAGAGAAGGCGATTGGCAATCTACCGCGGAAGTGTGTGATTTCTTTGGCTGGGCATCCTCCGGATGGAACGCCTACCAGATGCACAGTTGCTGTGTGGCTGCACATGGTGGCCTGGTTTGCCAACTGTGAGATGCCGATGTATCGCGAGTGACATACGCCCGTCGTCCTTTCGCTACCATCACGAACCCAGCATCCACATAGAAGCTATCGTAGTAGTTGAGTGCGCTGCTGTTGCGAAGTCGGCGCAGCAACCTCCCATGCGCCTACCCGAGATTGTCGCATATGCGATGTGCATGTACGTGTGGTACGCGGTGGCCTCAATATACCCGCCACCGTGCCGTGTGCACGTTGAGGCGTGGAAGAACGCCAAGAGCTGCCTGGCAGGGTGTCTGCTCTCGAGGGAGGGACTGCCGCCCCCCCACCCCACTCGTGTCTCGCTGCATGCATGGCACCCCCTCCTGAGCTCACGGGCCCTTGCACAAAACCATGGATCCGCGCTCCCGAGGCCACGATTCTTTGTCAAAAAAAGATGGAACCGCGTCCCGAGCTTCCGAGGCGACCCAGGTAGGCAACCAGGGACACCAGGATGGGCCAAGATGCCTCGAAGGCGACCCAAGATGACCCCAAGGCGGCCAATATGGCCTCAAGACGGCCCAAGATGGCCATAAGAGAACCTTGAACTGGGCCCCCCCTAAGTAGCCAAAATTATGGATCCCCTTGGTGTTTTTATGATGTTCGCATTCTCGCCTTTTCGGGCTTCGTCAGCTCAAGACGACCCTAGAAGCCTGCACCATGGACCATGGCCCCTAGACGGCCCAAGAGGCCCCCAAGACGGTCACAAGATGGCCCAAGAGGCATCCCAGACGGCCCCAAAACGGCCGGGCCTTGCGTGGAACCCAAGACGGCCTTACAAAGCCGTTCGACGGCCCAAGACGGCCCCATGACGGCACCCAGACAGCAACCCTGCAGTCAAGAGGGCCTCAAGACGGCCCCAAAACGGCGCAAGAGGCCCCAAGACGGCCCAAGAAGGCCCCAAAGGACCCCCGGACTGCCCCACAGGAGGCCAAGACAGTCCCAAGACGGCCATGAGAGCTCCCCAAATTGTGAAGACGAAGGGTATCGCATGTGACCGTCTTCCTCGTTCTCCTCCGATCCCGTTCGCATCCCGAGACATGTTGGTAGGGCGGGCTTGGAATTTCGCCTGAAACTGCCTCACGGCTAATGATGCTGAAGCTTTCAAGCGGCAACAATTCCGAAATGTAGGGCGGGCCGTTTTCAATGTGTGGCTCTCGCCTTAGCGCCACGCAGATTCGTCTTAAACTTGCACGAGCTTCACGGATCGAGGGCGGGTCGTTTTCAAAATGTGGCTCCTGCCTCAGCGTCGCGAACACTCGTCTCAAAAGTTTGCGACAGCGTCATGGATCAAGGGCGGTGCGTTTTCAAAGTGGGGCTCTCGCCTGAGCGCCGCGCACATGCGTTTTCAGTGTGCAAGAGCTTCACGGGTGGATGAAGGCTCCTTCTTAAAAACTGTGGCTCTCACCCCAGCGCCGCGCACATTCGTCTGAAACGATTGCAGGGGCTTCACGGATGGAGGGCGGCTCCTTTGCAAAATGTGGATCTCGCCCCCGCGCCGCGCACATGCGTCTCCGAAGCCCGACAGAGCTTCACAGATGGAGGGCGGCACGTGTTCAAAATGTGGTTTTCACCTTCGCGCCGCGCACATTCGTCTTAAAAGCCCGCATGGATCTCACGGGTAGAGTGCGGCTCATGTTCAAAATGTGGCTCTCGCCCTAGCGCCGCGCCCGCTGCTTTAAAGTTTGCACGAGTTTCACGGATGGAGGGCGGGTGGCTTTCAAAATAGGGCTCTGGCAAGCGCCGTGCACATTCGTCGTCCAAGTTTGCAGAAGTTTCACGAATGGAAGACAACAGTGTTTCAAAATATGGCTGTCGCCTGAGAGCCGCGCACGTTCGCTCCAAAAACTTAGCACAGCTTGACGGATTCTGATATTTGCCCATCCCAGGGATGGTGTTCGAGCACGGCTCAGGGCTGCCAGGGCGCAGCAATCACATTGATTCGCGGTGGAGTCCCAGGAACGGTTTTTTGGCACGATTGAAATGCGCCAGGGCGAAACAGTAAAGTTGATTCGCGGTGTTGGACTTCAAGGCGTGGTGTGATGGCACGACTGAGGATTCTCAGACGGATGCCTTCCGACGAAACACTTCCAGAAGCGAGAATGACTTCTGTTAGGAACCTATGATGAGGGAAGGTGGAGGGAAGATGGATTGCAAGATCGTTGATGCGTCTTGGGTTTACACTGGTCCTCCTCCTCCTCCTCCTGTTCATTCTTCTATTATTCCTCCTCCTCCCCATGTTCCTCATCGTCGACGTCATTAGCATCACCACCATCATCATCATCATCATCATCATCATCATCATCATCATCATCATCATCATCGTCATCATCATCCCCACCACCACAACCACTATCATCCTCATCATCTGCACCTTCATTATCATCCCCCTCCCCCTCCACAAACTCGTCATCATCAGCATCAGCATCAGCATAATCATCAGTGACATGAATATTTCCATCGAAATCATCATCGTCATCATCAGCATCATCACCATCATCAGCATCACCAGCAACACCATCATGATCCTCATCCTCACCACGGCCCTCCCACCCTCGAACCAGTCGTCAACCAAAATGCTGGGCAAGCACTGTGGCAGCGCAGACGATGAAAAAGTGAAGATTTCGGGTTCCAGCGACCCTGGTCCCACAAACGCGGCCATCTCTTGGGGGCGCATGTTCTACTCCCGCCGGCTTCCGCCAGCCCCCCGCTGGCTTCCGCCAGCGGAGCCGCCGCCAGCTCACTTCCGCCGGCCTCGGGGCTGAACCCAAACGGTGTTCTTCGTTTTCGTTTTGTGTTCGTATTCCGTCGCTTCTGTCTCGAATCCGCCCTTGCTTACCAGCCTGGAGAACATGTCCCTATCCCTATGCTGGGCATCTCCTCAGCACGATGCCAATCTTAGGGATTCCCTTATTTTTGAGGGCGCACCCCTGAGAATGTCATCGCCTTTTGGCGTGTCAATCTTAGGGATAGGGCTAAGTTCGAGGCTGCTACTCCAGATTTCGTAATAGAGGGAGGGGGGTCTCATTTCGGGGGGGTCTCTTCCAGGCTATCTTGGAGGGCCTGGGGGGGTCTGGGGACGATAGTTTTGGAGGGTTCTCCCACGGGGGAGGTCTGAAATGGCTTGTCTTGGAGGGTCCAGACCCCCTCACTTTTATTTCGAGATCTGGAGCAACTTACCACAAGACGAAGCCGAAACGAAAACGGCCCACGACATCGCCAGAAGCACCGCTTCGCTACAGCCCTGGCCGGCCTCTGCGGGCCGTCCGCCGCCCCCAGCCGAGGAGGCGACGCCACCTCCTTTCGAGCAGGGGCCGACCGTCCCGGCATCCGTGCAGTCCTACCACGAGATGTCCTTAGAGCCCAAAGCTGTTCGAATAACAAAGACAACGTTCTCATAACAGAAGCCCGACGTGTTAAAACAAGACGGACACCGCCAGAACTGTTCTAGGAACTTCTCGTGGAAACCAGAAGGGGTTCTTAGAACATTGTTTGGTGGGGCTATAGGCGAGCCAGGACGCTTCGCCACTGCTTGGCTCCTTCGATCCCTCGAGGGCGATGCCCTCTCTGGAGCGCCCCGCGGGTTGCAGCGTAGCCCCGAGGACGCGACGCCGTCTTGCTTCCGCCGGCTTCGGCGGGGGCCGCCCAAGCCCTCGGTCGAGGAGGAGGCGCCACCTCCTTCGCCGCCTCGAGTTATGATGTTCCAGCCTACTTTAGCCTTGATCATCAGAGAGAATTTCGAGCGCCCCCAAAAATGCCGAAACTCAAGGGTTTTCACGTGTCAGGCCCTGGGAGACACTCGCCCGACACTGTTTCGACACCCTTTCGACACTTTTCCGGGTGCTCGAAATTATTTCTGGGATGTGGTCATTAAGTCGAATGGGAGCAACATAAACCTCGAGGGCGATGCCTTCTCTGGAGCGCCCGGTGTGCTGTCGTGGCCCCGAAAAGGCGGCGAGCTGCAAGGAATGCGCTCCATTGTAACGCAGGGGCGGGGCACGACCGCAACCACCAGCTCGAGGCGCGCGAGAAGCCTCGGGCACGGTCAGTGGAGGGAGCCCGTGGCACGGAGATGACGAAAAAGTCAGTCCGTAGAAGAAGGACGCACGACAAGGATGCATGGGCCTTGGAAGGCCATGTCGACACTTCGCGAGCGGGGCGCGGCCAGCGTAAGCGGCCGAGCATGGGCCGAAGAGGAAAGATGCAAGGGCACAGAACCTTGGAAAGTTGCTCATCCTTGTTTCGCGGGCTGACGGCATGGGGAAGGGGCGCGCCAACGCTGCCAGGCCCGAAGTCCCCAGGAGCCCTGGAATCTTGGCTGCCCCGATGCGCGCCACGCAGCCCGCGGCGTGTTGACACGGAGCTCAACAGGCAGACGGAAAAAAACGTACGGCGGGCTCGTGCCGTGAGGACCTGCGCGCTGGGTTCTGACACCTCGGGGATCGTCCGAGCTTGAACGATCGGCCGCTTCCAAAACATCAGATCGGTCAACATCGACCGATTCTGGGTCGTCGGCGGCGTTCCACGTGGAACGCCGGCGGGCGGGGCCGCCGCCTCTCGGCACGACGCGAACCCACCGTAGGTCCGGCGCGATGTGTGCACCGAGACGGGGGCCGACACGCTGAGCCGACACGCCACGTCTTCACACGGGCGTTCTCGGCACGCCCGACACGCGTTGCGTACCACAGCGGGCGTGTCGAGGCAGCCAAAGGCCCGGAGGAGGGAGGAGGGAGGAGGGAGGAGGGAGGAGGGAGGAGGGAGGAGGGAGGAGGAGGAGGAGGGAGGAGGAGGAGGAGGAGAGGGAGGAGGAGGAGGGAGGAAGAGGAGGATGAGGAGGAAGAGGAGGATGAGGAGGATTGTTCAAGAGGTGGGGCTCCAGCCAGGCCCCCTGCTGCCTCCAGACTCCCCACGCCTCCGAAGGCCCCCGATGTCCCCGCAGCAAGCCTCCGGAGGCCCAGCGTCGCCACCATCCCAACATCGCAGGGGTCGATCCTCGACCCCCCGCCCCTTGGCGGCGTGCAGAGGGGAGCTAGCGGGAGGGGGGAGGGCTTCTTAGACGCACCCCTGCTTCCTAGGAAACGCCGGCCCTACATCTACAGACAAGGCACGCGCCTCCCAAGAAGCAGGGGTGCTTCTAAGAAGCCCTCCCACCTCCCCCTACCCCCCTCTGCGCGTGGCCGACCCCCTCCGTCGACCCACGAGGGACCTCCGCTCTCGTCTCTCGGCGCGCGCGCGTGCGCAGCCACACGCGCCGCCTCTGCCGCCGAGAGGGGCCAGCCCGACATGTCGAGGACCCACGCGAGCGGCAGCATCTCGCGAGCCGCAAGCTTTTTGTTGCGGATCTCTGGCGGGTGCACCGAGCGAGAGTCGAGGAACGAACGATGACATAAACCTAAAAACTACGAGGTCCGCGCGGACTTCTCGGATCGGCGCTGGACCCCCCTCCATGGCGCGCGGAGCGCGCCAGGGGCGGAGCCGAAGGCGCCGCTAGGGGGGTCCAGCGCAGATCCGAGAAATCCGCGAGGACCTCTGAGTTTTTAGGTGTATGTCATTTACAGCGGCCAAGGGACACACACAAACAGATACACAGAAACAACAGGATCCCCCATATTTGCCCATATTTCGTGGGCTCCTGTCTTCCCCCCCACTTCCCATATGTTCCTGCATCCTCCTGGGGATCGATGATTCATTGTGCTTGTGTGCTGTTTTTCCCCGTTGATCACTGCTCGTGCCCCGGGAGCGAGGCCGGCAGGCGGAGGCCCGCGCGCACGAAGCGAAGCGCCACCTGGCCTCGGGGCACTCGCCTTCGGCTCCGCCCGTCCAGCGTCTGTGCGGTCGCCCTCGCGACCGAGCGCCAAGTGGCTGCCACCGCAGAAGATTTTTGTTCGTATCCACTAAGTCCGTGCGTTGCACGGCGGAGAAAATAAAACAGGCTGCCACCGCAGAAGATGATTCGACCACCTCACGTGTGCGCTGTCAGCTGTTTTCGAGCGCAGCGCAGCTTTGCGGCTCTGCTGCACAACAATCAAGGTCTGTGATGGAGACGGGCGGTGAGGACGCAAGGGCCTTGGATGCCGAAGTTGGCATTTTGGGGGCGGCGAGCTGCCAACACCTTCGAGACGCAAGGGTGCCCTGACCCACCTCGACCTTGCCGAATAGACGGGCCGCAGAGGCAAGGACGCAAGGGTGCCCCATGGACAACCGTGCGTCTCTACTATCAGTTTTGATTGTACAGCCCATGACTTGACCCAGCCTTTTCGCAAACCGTCTCCGACTTGTGCGTTGCCACCCCGGCCGACGGTGGCGACGCACCGACGCAGACGGTCTTCTCCAGCCGCGCCGGCACGAGGCTCCACGTGCCACGTGCCCAAGGTGGCCAGGGCGTTGTGGGCACAGCGTTCCGTGCAAGACGTGGCGTCCGCGGCCCACAACAACACCGAACCGACTGGGTCCAGCTGGCCGTGCTGCCCAAGTACGCTCAGCGCCCCGCACGGCCGCGGCGGTAGAGTTTTTTGGTTTTCTGCTCACTGCCTCCTCCTCCTCCTCCTCCTCCTCCTCCTCCTCCTCCTCCTCCTCCTCCTCCTCCTCCTCCTCCTCCTCCTCCTCCTCCTCCTCCTCCTCCTCCTCCTCCTCCTCCTCCTCCTCCTCCTCCCTCCTTCTCCTCCTCCTCTTCCTCATCCTCTCCTCTCCTCCTCCTCCTCCTCCTCCTCCTTCCTCCTCCTCCTCCTCTCCTCCTCCTCCTCCTCCTCCTCCTCCTCCTCCTCTTCCTCCTGCTCCTCCTCCTCCTCCTCCTCCCCTCCTCCTCCTCCTCCTCCTCCTCCTCCTCCTCCTCCTCCTCCTGCTCCTCCGAGATTGCACAGCGGAGCCACAGGGTGGAGCAAAAAACGAGACTCACCGTGCGCAGCGTTGCCTCGACCTGGCCTCCGAAGGTGCCTGCTCGACGAGCTGTGCGGGCTGACGTCGGGGCCGCACGCGTCCGTTACGCCAGCGGTCCTGGACCAGATGCTCCGTAAACGCCCGCCCGGCCAGCGACCGGTGACCTGGCCAGCCTGCCTGCCGTCCTCGCGGCTGCCGCCGCCCACGCTGACGCTTCGGTCGTGGAGAAGGAAGCTCGGGCCGTGCCCAAGGGCTCTGCCGCCGGCCCCACGGAACTGCGCCCGCAGCACTTGCAGGACGCCCTCGCGACGGCGGCCCACCCAGACGAGGTCGACGAGCAGCTGCGCGGACCTGTCAACCTGCTCGTGCGCAGCAGCGCCCCCCGGCGGCCGCGGCTTTGTCCGCTGGCGCCCCGCTTGGGGCCCGCCCAAAGAATAACGGAGGCCTTCGCCCGGTGGCCGTCGTTGAAACACTCCACCGCTTCGTCGGCAATTTCCTCTGCAAGGAGGCAACCGAAGCCGCCCCCGCACGCGACCGCCTGGCGGCCTTCCAGGTCGGCGCGGTTGCCCTGGTAGGCGCGGGCCGTTCACGCAGCCAGGCAGTGGTTCACGCGCAACCAAAGCGACAGGGACAAGACAAAGCATTCCTGAACCACGCCCTCCCGAACGCCGTCAACACCTTGGACAAAAGGGCCATCTTCAGGGCAGTCCGAAAAAACTTTACAATGCTGGCACCATGGGCGGATTGGTTATAAGGCAGCCCCTCGCTTCTTTTCCTGGGCAAACAGATGCTTCGCTCCGACCGCGGCGTCCATCATGGCCCGCCCTCTCCTGGCACTCCAACGCAGCGCGAAAACGGCGCGCCGCAGCCTCTGAGAACTCGCCCAGGACGCCGGCCTCGACTTCACCTTATTCTACATGGGCGACGGCTGCGTGGCGGGCGACAAACAAACCGCGGCGGCTCGTTTCCTGAACCCCGTCATGGCCGAGCTTGCAAAAGTGGACATAGAACTTAGGACGGGGCCAGGCCAGTGCGAGGTGGTCCCTGCGGCGGGAGCAGACAGTATCGTGTCTGCCGACGACGACTTCCCAGCTGGCTTCCGACTGCGCACCGACGTAGGTTCGAGCTCATCGGCACGCCCATCAGAAACGACGACTTCTGCCACCAACTCGCGCTGAAACGGGTGGAGACGGCCGCGGAGTTCTTGGATGCGAAGGCCGGTCTGGTGAACGCGCAAACGGCGCTGCACCTCCTTCGGCAGTGCGCCTCTGACTACAAGCTCGGCTACTCGGCGCGTTGTGCCGCCCTCCGCCCACACCAAGGCGTGCCTGGAGATGGACTCCGTTCCTGTTTGGAACAGCTGGCCTGCGCCCAGATCGCCGAAGACTCGTGGGCGCAAGCACAGCATACCTGGGTTTGCGCTCCGCCGCGGGATTCTCGCCAGCGACTTACTTCTCATCGCGCAACAAGAGCGGCTAGCTCTGCCAGTCCATGTACCTGGCCTACACAGACGACGACGCAGGTGACGGCGGGGCCCGCAAAGCGATGGCGCGACAGAGGCAGACCGCGCCCCGCGCTTAGACGGAAAGGCGCGCTCCAAGCATAAGACCCTTTCGAAGAAGGTCAACGACGCCGCGCGCCTGCGACGCGCGCACACCTCTGATGCGGATCGGAATCACGCAGCAGATCCGGGTCCAGCTGATGGACGAGGAAATGCTCTATCTGGCGTGAATGCGACCACGTTCTTACGTGCGCCTGCCAGGGCAAGCGCACGCGCCGCCACAACAAACTCCGCAACGGCACCTTCTTCGACGCCCAGACGGCGAGCTTCTCGGGGGCGGAGCTGGAGCGGCCCGGCTTGCTGCCGCCGCTGGCACCAAGCGAGGGGCCAAGCGCGGGGGAACCGAATGGCGACGGCCTGGACAACGACGGCCGCTGGCCAGCGGACGTCTACATCCCCTTGTGGCACGGGGAACTCCTGGCCGCCATGGACTTCGCCGTGATGTCGGGCATGCGCGCGGACCTGACCGCGCACTTCGTCGTAGATCCCAGCGCCGCCCACGGCAGGCACGAAGAATACAAGCGGCAGCACCAGGGCACGGCACAACCTTGCCGCGACGCCGACATCGCATTCATCCTGGTGGTGGTGGTGGAGGCTCACGGCGGGAGCCGGGGCGGCGAGGCGCGACGCGCTTTCGCTGTGCGAACTAAGCGCGCGGCCGACGCGCACGGAGAAAAGGCCGCCAGCTTGGCGGACAGGATGGCCCAGCGACGCCCGTTCTCCCTCCACAGGGAGAACGCGCTGGCCATCCTGCAGCGGCTGCAGCAGCGGCGGTCAGGGGCGAATGCGAATGCGGCCCGCCTTGCTGCCGCGAAGGCGGTGAAGGCGGCGGCGGCGGCGGACGCCGCGTGAGGAAAGAGGGAAGGAGGCGGCGGAGGGGGACGAGGAGGACGACGGCGAGGCAAGGGCGGATTTGCCGGGCGGTCGCGGGCTGCCAGCGGCAAGGAAGTAGCCCGCCAGGCAGGAGAGGGGCGCGTCTTGGAGGTTGCGAGGAGGCGGCGAAAACGGAAGCCCGTGGACGACCCGAGGGGCCCACAGAAGGTGGCCAGGAAACGGAGGATGATGATGTTGATGATGATGGTGCTGGTGGTGATGATGATGACGCTGATGATGAGGATGTTGATGCTGATAGCGATAATGATGATGACGATGGCGGTATTGATGATGATGGTGATGCTGATAATGACAATGACGGTGATGATGATGTCGATGACGCTGATGATGCTGATGCTTAGGAGGAGGAAGAGGTGGAGGACGATGAGAAGGTGGGGG
>CAUYUJ010014802.1:91579-106579 GCA_963575745.1 Prorocentrum cordatum | reverse complement strand
GGGTTTTTGTTATTCCCCCCACTTCCCATATTTTCCCATATTTTCTCGGGAATCGACGATTAATTGTGTCTGTGTGTTTCTTTCCCTCCTGAGAATATTCCTCCTGTAGAGGGGCAGGCCCGACCGAGGCGTGGAGTTCTGGGGCCCGCAGCCGGCTCGAAGACACTGCCGCGCCAGGCTCTCCGGGGAAGCGTTAGGTCGGGCCTGTCCCTCTACAAGGGGGATTTTGCACGACAAATAGAAAATACCCTCAAAATGCCCCAAACATGTTCCAAAATACTCAAAAAATCGTCCCCCGACTGTTTTTAAGATATTTTTGACTATTCCTCCTGTAGAGGGACAGGCCCGACTTCAGGGAAGCTGGCGCGGGCGACGGGCCCGCGCGGCTCCTCCGACCCCCGCTGCTCTGGGAGGCGTAGAGCTCTGAAGGCGTAGAGTTCTAGAGGAAGTCGAGCGTGCCCCAAGGGGTTTTCCGATGATGCCGACGCCTCACCTCTGGGCCCACAACCGCACAGTGGGACCCTTGAGGGGCAAACGAATGGCGGCTCGAATCGTCGAGGCTCGCACTCTCGCGTGGAGTTTTGGAGGAGGAGGAGGAGGAGGAGGAGGAGGAGGAGGAGGGGGAGGAGGAGGGGGGAGGAAGGAGGAGGAGGAGGAGGAGGAGGAGAGGAGGAGGAGGAGGAGGATTCTGGAGGAGGACAGGAGGAGGGCTCGAAGACACTGCCGCGCCAGGCCCTCCGGGGAAGAGCCGCGCGGGCGGCGGACGCGCGCGGCTCCTCCCGCTGGAGCCCCGGCGCGGCGGCCCCCACGGCGTAGAGGGCCGCGGCGTAGCCCGCGAGGCAGAACTCGGGCGTGGGCCCCAGGCCTCTCGAGGGGCAGGAGGAGGAGGGAGGGGGAGGAGGGAGGGGGAGGAGGAGGAGGAGGAGGAGGGGGAGGAGGAGGGAGGAGGAGGGAGGAGGAGGGGGGGAGGGAGGGAGGAGGAGGAGGAGGAGAAGGAGGAGGGAAAGGGAGGAGGGGGAGGAGGGGGAGGAGGAGGAGGAGGAGGAGGAGGAGGGAGGAGGGAGGAGGAGGAGGAGGAGGAGGAGGAGGAGGAGGAGGAGGAGAGTGAAGGAGCCCAAGGACACACACATTAATACACACAAATAACAGGACCCCCATATTTTTACATAGTTTTGGGATGTTCGTCTTCCCCCCCACTTCCCATATTTTCCGGGAGATCGACGATTAAGTGTGTCTGTGTGTGCTTTCCCTTCTGAAGGAGGCCCGAGGGTGGGGAGTTCAGCTCGTCTTTAGCAGGCAACTACTGCGAGGTGTTCGTCGGGGGGACTAAGGAGGATTGAGCCCCGTTGTGCGGCTGTTGCGACAAATTGGGCCTCGGATGGAGCGGGATCAAGCCAGATTAAGCGGGATGTAGCGGGATCAAGTGGGATTAAGACGGACTTCGGACCAGGGCAAGATCAGAATTTGACCTCCCAGGAGTTGCACCCGAGTCGTGTTGCTCCATTCGTACTCAAATAGGGGAACGAACTCTTCACACCGACGTTTTTCCCGACCCTGCGCTGGAATTCGCACAGGAACGCGGATTCTGGTGTGTACGGGATCCTGGTGTATACATGTTTCATTGTTTCCCTTGAAAAACGGGGGAGAAAGATACACTACAGCACACCGGCGTCGTCCCTGACCCTTAAAAAATAGTGGGATTGAAAAATAACCCGCCACTGGTAATGTATATGTTCCAGCTTGCGATCAAAAGCCACACCCCAGAAGTTCGAGCACCCAGAGAAATCTCGAAACGGTGTCAAACGAGTATCGCCTCCCAGGGCCCGACACGTGAAACCTCCCAGTTTCGGTACGTTCTTGGTGCTCGACATGCTTCCTGGTCGTCAAAGCTAAAGTAAATAGGTTGGAACATCATCAGGTTAAGGCCCATTGGGGGGCTGTTACGCCAGATTGGGCCGAGGATTTAGCCGAGCCGCTTTAAGCTCAGGTCGGGCATGTCCCCCTACAGGCGGATTTTTGGGCGAACAATTAAAAATAATCCAAACATACAAAAATCAAGCATAGAAAAAATTGTCCCCAAACTATTGTTTGCCTCTTTTTGAATATTCCTCCTGTAGAGGGACTCGCCCGACTTAACATTAAGCGGGATCTCGCTGGAGTAAGCAGGGTTAGGCCAAATGAAGCCAGATTGAGCTGGATTTCGGACCAGGGCAGAGTCCGATTGTTTGAGCTCCCAGGAGTTGCATCCGAAAGGGCGCACTCTAACCGCTCTATCATTGAATCCAACATGTCGTTCGGATGCCTTCTACGTGTTTCATATCCGGAAAATACCCAAAACATATCTCGGCACTTTTAAGACATGCTTGAAACATGCTTTAGACATCTGGAGATTCATTGGCAACCTGCCCCCTCTCCATTGATCGCTTTCCACGAAACTGAGCGGGCTCGCGCCAAACTGAGCGGGACCAAGCTGGATGAAGCCAGAATGAGCTGGAGTTCGGACCAGGGCAAAGCCTAGGTCGGGCGTGTCCCCTACAGGCGGATGTTGGACGACAAGTTGCACATATTCTAAACATGTTCAAAAATACCCCAGAATAGGCAAACAATCGTCCCCAGACTATCTTTGGACTATGTTTGGAGATTCCTCCTGTAGAGGGGCAGGCTCGACTTACGACTACGCGGGCCCAAGCTGGCTTAAGCTGGATTGAGCCGGGAGTTGTTTGGAGGGGCCCTGGGGCACACACAGAAGTACACACAGATAACCGGATTCCCCATGCTTTTCCATCCCCCCCCAACGTCCCATGGTTTCCCCTATTTTCTGAGGCATCGACGATGAATTGTGTCTGTGTCGGGAGCGGCCAAGAGGGGGGTGTCCAAGAGGGGGGGGTGCAGATCACGACCGGCGGCATGTGCGTGACCCAGCGGGGGGACCAGGGACGTAATGAAATAAGAAGAGGCGCCATGAAATCTGGGGAAATATCATGGCCCCCGCCATGATATCCCCCCCCCTAGTCATCACCCCCCTCTTTGCCGCCCCCGATCTTAGAAATCGACGATGAATTGTGTCTGTGTGTGTGTGTGTGTGTGTTTGTTTTCCCTCCCGGAGTGCTGCCCTCCCGGGAATGTTTGCAGCCGCCAGGGCGCACGCAGTGGCCTGCCAGATGGTGCCGGAGCAGGCGGGGCCGCAGGACCGCTCGCCGCCCTCGCCGCTGCACCGGCGAGGCGTCGGCGAGGCATCGGCGACGTCGGCGTGGAGAACATCGGGCTCCACGAGACCGTTTTTTTGAATCGGCGATATCCCGGGCTATCGCGGAGGGGGCGGGACAAGCTAGGTGAGCTCGCGTCATATCTGACATCCTACCCCTCCCTCCCATCCCTTACCATGGCGTAGATCCCTCTCTACTCGCACAGTCGGATGTCGAGCAGGGCAATGATCCCGAAAGGGTACGCGATGCATTGTAGAGCACGGCATGGCATGGCGTAGAAGAGCACCGCAATAGTATCAACCTAGCAGGGGCCAGCGATTAACCCAACCCTCGCGCTTTGGGCAGCCCTGCATGTGCCCGCGCCCCCCTCCCGCGGACCTGCACAACCGGCAAGGTCAGGTTACCCTGGGGGGGGGAGGGGGGGGGGCAAGCCCGATAACCCGGGTTATCGCCCGACCCTTACAAAAAAGTCTCCACGTCGAGCCGCATCGGCGATGCACCACGATGCGGCGCGATCCTCCGACGCCACCTGATCACTCGGGCCCCCTCTGGGAGGCCCGGAACGCGGCCAGTCGTTCCATGGGCACTGCTCCGGGCGACGCGAGGACAAGAGAGAAGCCACGGCGGGCCCATTTTCCCCTCGAGGGGGGGGGTGCGTTTGCAGGCCCGGGGCGGGGAGGAACCGACCCGCGTCGCTCCGCTGCCGCGCAGCGCAGACTGCCGGGAGCAGCCCCTCTCCGGGCCGAGTCCGTGACGCCGTGGTGCGCTGCAGGCCCCTCGTCCAGTCGCTGGGCAGCCTGCGCATGGCCATGCCGCGTACGCCTCCGGCAGCCGTCGCCATGCGCGGGTCGGCGCACGCGCTCTCTTCGCTCTTCGGTTGTTGGTGGGCCAGCAGACAACACATATACGGCGTGTTCCCGAGACCCTCCACCCAGACATGTTGTCGATGTCATCTCTTTGGGAAGCCGAGTTTTCCTTCCGCCGCCTTCCGCTGGCCTTCCGCCGGCGGAAACCGGTGGGGCCGCCACCCGTCTACTTCCGCCGCCTTCCGCCAGCCTCCCACCGCCTTCCGCCGAGGAAGAGATGGCAACTCTTTCGATCCTCGAAGGCGAGGCCCTCTTATTTTTGAGCGCCTCATATGTGTACAGGGGCATTACTCTGGAACGTAAGCAGAAGTGGGTATACAACACACACGCAAAATTAAAAAAAAAAAAAAAAAAAAAAAAAAAATATGGCTGGAGCCGACTGGCGGCTTCCCCTGACCCGCAGCAGGCCAGCTACGCACTGCAGCCCCGCTGCCCCGCGGCGCCTCGGAGGCCTCCTCCGGGTGTCCACCGCCGGCCGCCGGCCGCCGGCCGGCCGGCCGGGCCGGGCCCCCTGCTCCGCCCCGCGGAGCAGGGCCCGCGGCCCGCGGGGCGGCAGCAGAAACCCTGACCTTCCAGAGAGCTATTTTTTAGCACTGGAGGCCTAAAAACCTAAAATACTAAGCGAAACAGCCTAAAACCAAGACGTAGAATAGCTCTAGGATAGGTTTTTAGGTCGGGTGCTATTTTTTAGCCCTCCTGGAAGGTCAGGGAAGAGCCGCCCTTTGGCGCGGCGCCGACGGCCCTCCCGGCTGCCCCCGCAGCGCGGCGCGAAGGGGCGGCCCGCCTCGGTCCCCCCAAAGGGGGGCCCGCCGGGAATCCTGCGCGCGGGGCCCGCTTGGGCCCCTCTCTCTCGGCGGCGAGCCGAGGGGAGGAAGTGGAAAGGGGAGGGCCTGCTCAGAAGGTTCGGAAGCCCCCCGGCCCTCCGAGAAGTCTTCGGGGCCATCCCCGAAGACACCAACCAACAGCTCTGAGAAGTCCCGCCGCCTTCTGAGAGGGCCTCCTCCTTCTCACTCCCGCCCGCCGCCGATTCTCCGGCCAGCACAGGCATGACTGAGCCAGAAGCCTCACAACGGCCCCTCGCAGCCCGCCCCCTTTCAAGTCCGGCACTTGGGCCGCTGCCGCCTTGCCATCGCACAGACATTGCGCGCCCGAGCGTCTTGCTGCCCGCACACATAACATGGTCGCGATCTCGTTGCCGAATAGCGGTGGTCTCCTCTTCATCATTCTGGTTGTGGATGCCATGACAATGGACACTCTAACAATCCGATCACTGAATTAAAGATGTGTTTGAAATGTGTAAAGCATGCTCTAACAATGTTCCAAACATCTTTTTACATGTTTAAAACATGTTTTCCTGGAACTAATTTGGCAGCACGCTTCCTCTCCATTAATCGACTTCCACAACGTTCTGGAGCCCATCGCCGTCCGCGCGTGGGGCAGCGCGGTTCCGACGGCTCTAAAGTCTGCTGCCGACCACCTCGGGTTCGATCTCGATGATGTCGGCACTTTTGGTCGACTCGGAATTCTCGTCATCGGGATTGGGTATGCACCAGTGCTGCATGGGCCCTTCCGGATGGTGTGGCTGGGAAGCGCTTGAACTGCGGCCATCGGGTCCCTCCTTTTCTCAAGCGGTGTGCGATGTGTGGTGTCCCAAATGCCAAGGCCAAGTCCTGGGAGCAGGGCCAGGACGAGGATTGCGAAGCAGAAACATACTGGCAGAGCTAACCAGCAGGAGAAACCTCGTGACACATGTGGACTTGAAGCAGCAGTGTCGGGTTGTGTATAGAGGCTGGCGATTGCCAAGATTGCCCTGCTGCTTCTCCTGCTCCCCTCCTCCTCCTCCTCCTCCTCCTCCTCCGCCTCCTCCTCCTCCTCCTCCTCCTCTTCAACACAAGGTCAAACACCCAACTCACGCTCGAGCAGCATCCTCAGCCCCATCTCCGACTCCGCATCCTCGTCCTCATTATCCTAATCCTCCCACTCCACCTCCTCATCATCATCACCATCATCTGCATCAGCATCATCATCATCATCACCACCACCACCACCACCACCACCACCACCACCACCATCACCATCATCATCATCATCATCATCATCATCATCATCATCATCTTCATCATCACATCATAATCATCATCATCCCATCACATCATCACCAGCACCACCACCACCACCACCACCACACAATCAATCACGCATCATCATCATCATCATCAACCATCATCATCATCATCTCATCATCATCATCATAATCATCATCATCATCAGCATCATCATCATCATCAGCATCATCATCATCATCATCATCATCATCATCATCATCATCATCATCCTCATCCTCATCCTCATCCTCATCCTCATCCTCATCCTCCTCACCATCAGCAATCTCAGCATCACCATCACCATCACCATCATCAGCAGCATCAGCATCAACATCATCATCAGCATCATCATCCTCTCCTGAGGGTAGACTGCGGCTCCAATTCCTGTTCGTGGCAGCCAGCTCGTAGTCGGCCCCATCGTCCTGCTGCTGCATCGTCCTCCTTCGCACTCTTGCTCCTGCTCCCGCCCCAACTTCTCCCACCTCGCGGGCTCCCGCCCCTTCTGCTGACCCTGCTGCTTCCGATCCTCCTGCTTCTCCCGATCTTCCCCCTCGGCCCCCTCGTCCTCCTCCTCCTCCTGTCCCCCCGCTTCCTCCTCCTCCTCCTCCTCCTCCTCCTCCTCTTTTTGTTCCGCTTCCGCCGCGCAAAGAGCTGTCCTCCTCCTCCTCCTCCTGGTCCTCCTCTCTTTCTTTTCTCCTCCTCACTCCTCCTCCTCCTCCTCCCATCTCCTCCTCCTCCACCTCCTCCTGCGCACTTGCTCCTCTCCTCCTCCTTCTCCTCCTTCTCCTTCCCCCTCCTCCTCCTCATCTCCTCCTCCTCGTCCACCTCTCCACCGCCTCCTCATCTCCCATCCGCTTACCCGATCTCCTACTCCTCCCCTCCTCCTCCTCTCCGCTTCCTCCTCCTCCTCCTCCTCCTCCTCCTCCTCCTCCTCTCACTCCGCTTCCTCCTACTCTCCTCCTCCTCCTCCTCCTCCTCCTCCTCCGCTTCCTCCTCCTCCTCCTCGTCCTCCTCCTCCTCCTCATCCGCAAGCTTTTCCCTCTTCATGCGACACCGACGACGACGACACCGACGCCGAGCGCGGCCACGGAAACGAGCTCGGCGGCGGCAACGGCTGGCGACACCGCAGCAACGACGCCCCCCCAAGGAGGGCCCCAGTCGTGGTAGGCGCCACGGAAGCGCGCCAGCGTCGCCTGGCCCTCGGGGCCGGCGACGGTGGCCAGCAGCTCCTGACGCGACACCCGCCCCCCCCCCCTTCTGGAGCTTGCCCACTTGAGCAGGGACGGACCGTCTTGGCATTCCTATAGCCTATCACGACATGCTCGTATAACAAGAATAATGTTCAGAGAACCATGCTCTTAGAACAGAAAACCGATCCGTTAAAACGAGACAGTCTCAGCCAGAAATGTTTTCAATTAAGTGCAAACCACAGTAGGTTATCATAACATTCCTCGCTGGGCCGATATGCTTTCCAGGACGCTTCGCCACTGTTCGGCCCTGGAGCTTGCCAACGCCGCCGCCGACGACGACGAAGGCGCCGACGGCGACGACGAACCACTGCGACGACGCCGTGGACGGCGAGGAGACTCCGGCGCCGACGCCGAATCCGACGACGGCGCCGGCGAAGGTACGCGGCGGCGGCGAGGACGCCGACGACGACGACGAGGACGAGGACGGCAACACCACAGCGGAGCGGACCGAGACGACTGCGACAACGGCGGCGGGCGCGACTGGCGGCGGGCGAGACGACGACGACGACGACGACGACGACGACGACGACGACGACGACGACGACGACGACGACGACGACGACGACGACGACGACGACGACGACTACACCCGCGACCGCCCGGCAGTGCGAGTCCCAGCAGCAGAAGCCTCCGCTCCGCGCGGAGGCACGGGCGCGGCCTCCTGGGGGGAGGAGAACAAGGAGCTCTGCGGCACCCGCAGCCGCGAACGGCGGTGCGCGCACGGCGGGGGGGGGGCGGAAGGCAGCATGACCCTCCCGTGATGGCAGGCAAGCGTCGCGAGAGCAGATGGGGCTGATGAGGAGTTCGACCACAAGGCACCTTCCATGACAAACCCAACCCTGAGACCCCAGGACGTCCATGGATTTTTGGTGTGGGAACGTCACGCTCCCCATAGCAAAACCATCGAAACCCAAGAAACCCAGGGCACCTTGGAGGCAAGCAGTGTGTTTCTTGGCATGGGTTTCCACTGTAAAGCATCGGGCCTGGCTTTCACGCGGCTGCACCAGAACAGATCAGGACGGCGCTACTGTTATCGTCGCCATGTATGTCTGCCACGGAGACTATTGCTGCCCCGTTTGGCCGCGCCAGGGCTGCGTGAGCCAAAGATCGTACGCAGAAGTGCCGGACGGATCGTGCGCTCGAGCTCGCCACACGGTCGCCGTGACGGGCGCGCCGAGCCCCCGACAGGCGCCGGCGAGCCGGCGTGCGCCAGTGCACGCCGCGGCGCAGGGTCCGGGCTGGTGCGCGGCGCTTCGGCGGCGCGGTGGCTGCAGCTCTCGGCGACGCCGCGCCTGGCGTGGGCGCTGGCGCTGCTCTTTCGGGCGGGCGTGCTGCGGATGGCGGCAGCCGTGCGCGCCGGCGGTGGCGTGGAGACCTGGCGCGCCGACGTGCAGGAGCGCGCGCTGGCGGGCTCGGCCCGTGCCGCCTCGACTAACGATAGGGGAGCAGACACTGACAGAAACATAAACGTTCGGAGGTCCGCGCGGATCTCTCGGGTCGGCGCTGGGGCCCCCTGGCGGCGCCTCCGGCGCCGCCCCTACCGCGTTCCGCGCGCCAGGGAGGGGGTCCAGCGCGGATCCAAAAAATCCGCGCAGACTTCAACTTTTATGCTTATGTCACATTTCGTTCCCCTGAATGAGATGCACGCCCCTTCCCCCACTCCACCGCGGGGCGCATGGTTCGCATGGTAAACACATGCGCCCGCAAGCTGTGCCATGACGCGCCGTGCCCGCGAGTGCCGCGCCGGCGTTCCGGATGCTGGGACGGAAAAAAAGAGCGGCACCCGCGTGCCGCGCCGTGCCGAACCGTGCTGTGCCCACGTGCCGTGCCGTACCCGCGCGCTAGACTTTGAAGCCCGTGCCGCCCGCGTGCCGCGCCCTGCCTCCCACGCGCCGCCCCGCCCCGGCGTTCCCTATAGGCTGCGAGAACACCGCCGCCTGCGAGACGCGACACGAGTCGCGCCCGCGCGTCGTGGCGTGCCCGCGCGTGGGGAGGCGACCAATGTTGCCGCCCGCGCGCCGTGCCGTGGCGCGCTTGCGGCTCGTGCTTCTCCCCTGAGAAGCGAGCCGCCCGCGAGGCGCGCCGTGCCCGCGGGCTGTGCCGCAGCCGCGTGCCGAGGCCGGCCCGCGCTCCAGACGGGCACAGGGCGTGCCGCCCGTGGCCGTGCCGTGCCGTGCTGTGGCGGTCCGTGCACGCATGCCGCGCCGTGCCCGGATGCCGTGCCGCGCCGGGCGCCTGGAACTCGACGGAAAATCTCTTCAACGCGTTGGGAAAAGCAATGGTCCCGTCCCCCAAACAGCGAGTCGTACCAAGAGTCTCGCTTGCCTTACGACGCAGAGCGCGAAGAGTCCGCCATCGGTTTTTTCCAAGCAGCAGCGAAAACTGAACGGTTAGCACCGAGCCGCGAGACGGAACGCCTCCAGACAAGCCGGGAACGCCACACGCGATGTCATGCACTGTGAAACACCAGTTGAGGGGGAGAGAGGGGAAGAAACGTGGGGGGGGAAATTGAATGTAGCCTGGCTGGCCGCGCGGCGAAAAGAAGGCGACGCTCGGGCAGGAGCAGGAGCCCGCAGGAATGAGAGAAAAATACTGCCAAACGAACGCCCGAGGTTCCTGCGCCCTGCCTAACGCCACGGCCCTAGGTTCGGCACGCGAGAGCAGACTAGCCGGCGGGGGAAGAGGAAAGAAGGCGGCAAGGCCAGAGGCAAGAAAAGAGCAACCAGCTCGTGTCCGCAAAGGCCCCCCAGACTTTGCTGGAGACACCCGCACCACTGTCCCGCACGAGCGTGAGGAGAGGGGGCGAGGAGGCGAGGAGAGAGAGAGAGAGAGAGAACAAAACAACAAAAACAGTGTAGCCGAAAAGGGAAAATTAAAGCAATGCCAGTAGTTCACCAGCTTTGACATGACCCCTGAAAGCCTGACCCTGGCAGCAAGCAGCCGCGAACGCACGAGCAGGGAACGGCGCCCAACGAGCGCGGCGCCCCTGGCCGGTCGGCTCGGGGCGAGCCAGCCAGTCCCCGATGCAAGCGGAATCACAAAGCACCAGGAGTACGTGCACAGCGAAGAGGGAGGAGGCCCCCTGAGCCCGTCGCATTCAGAGCTAGCTGGATGACCGAATTGACCTGGTGCTCGGCGTCGTGCGGCTGTCTCGCATGGCTATCATCCGAGTCGCGGCGCCTCTACATAGTCTCAATCCGGAATGTCAGAGCTGTCTCTAACAGTGTTGAAGAGCGGCATGGCGATCGAGACCATCGTGATAGACTTGATAGATACCGCTGTAGCTAACGCTGGACCCCATAACTCTGGATATCGAAGCAGCGCTCAACTCAGTTAGCAAGATTTATGCCCGCCGGACATGTTTAGACCGTCGGTCATCCCTTGACAGATGGTCGAGAATACATCAGCGGTCGGTGCCTTGGAGCTGCTGGCCGTCGCCGTCGATCGAACACTTCAGCGACGTCGCGCAAGTGGTAGCCGAAGCGCCCGGCGCGCTCGCGGTGGCCGTCGCGTTCCAGCGTCGGCGCTGGCGTCGGCGCTGGTGCAGGCGCAGGAGTTCGTGGCGGCGTCATGTCAGCTCGCGGCATGTGGTTATATTTTGCCACCAAAAAACCACGGTTCGGGGGAATCTCGGGGGGGGGGCGCCCGACAACTTGATACGCGCAGCGGGGGCGACAGTTATTAGCGCCGACGCCCGGCCGCCAGCAAGAAAACGACAGAAACAGCGCAGAACGGGGTGGGGGGGGGGGGCTGGAGGCAAGGGCGGATGAAGCATGGACCGTCGGCGCCGCCACCGCCGTGTTCTATCCCTGTTTCGCAGTCGAGCGGAACTCCCGTCGCCGCGATGGAAACGGGCCCTGAAAGAACCAGACCCAGAACCCTCCAGGACCATCTCGACCGCTCCCGCAAGGACCAGGACCTCCTCCTTCTCCTCCCTCCTCCTCCTCCTCCTCCTCCTCCTCCTCCTCCTCCTCCTCCTCCTCCTCCTCTTTCTCCTCCTCCTCCTCCTCCTCCTCCTCCTCCTCCTCGTCCATGCCGTTTGCCATAATCTGCGGCGTAAACGTTGGCTTCGCTGCTGGCGTCGGTACTGGCGTCGGCGCTGGCGAAGGCGCCAGCGTTCGTGCTGGCGTCGGTGCTGGCGTCGGTGTTGGTGTAGGCGCAGGCGTTGGTGCCGGCGCAGGCGCCGCGTTGGTGCTGGCCTCGGTGGTGGCGTCCGCGCTGGTGTAGGCGCCGATATTGGTGCCAGCGAAAGCGCCAGCTTCGCTGCAGGCGTCGGTGATGGCGTCGGCGCTGGCGTCTGCGCCAGCGATCGTGCTGGTGGTGGTGCTGGCGTCGGAGCTGGTGTAGGCTCAGGCGCCCCGAGGGAGTTTACTTGATCAGACCCCACCTCCACTTTTGGGGTCAGAAGAATTGCCCCGCGGCGTCGGTGCTGGCGCCGGTGCTGGTGTAGGCGCAGGCGTTGGTGCCGGCGTAGGCGTGGTGGCAGACGCTGGCGTAGGCGCCAGCGTTCGTGCTGGCGCTGGTGCTGGCGTCGGCGCCGGTGTAGGCGCAGGCGTTCCAGGAGTGCTGGCGTCGGCGCTTGTGGGGGCACAGGCGTTGGTGTCGGCGTAGGCGCCGCGTTGGTACTGGCGTCGGTGCTTGCGAGGGCGCTGGTGTAGACCCTGGCGTTGGCGTTGGCGCAGGCGCCACATTGGTGCTGGCGTCGGTGCTGGCGTCGGCGCTGGTCTAGGCGCTGGCTTTCGTGTCGGCGTAAGCGCTGGCGTTGGTGCCGGCGTCGGTGCTGGCGTCAGCACTGTCGTTGGCGCCAGCGATTGTACTAGCGTAGATGCTGGCGTCGGAGCTGGTGTAGGCGCAAGCGTCCTGGGGGAGTTTACTTGATCAGGCACTGGCGCCCCTTTGGGACCCATAACGATTCAGAACATGTCATAACGATTGCCCCATCAGAGTACCGTGCTGTGCTGTGCTCAGTTTCGAATGCGTTTTGTTGTCCGTTTTCCGCCGCAAGCATGGTGCCTCTGCGGTTGCCTCTCGCAGTGCGCAGAAAAGAAACAACAGTAAGGAGAAGAGCGGATCATTCCGCGGGCCGCGATACGGACCGAGGCTTTGTGTGCAAGTCGGACATTTATGATATAAACCGCACCACGGCAGCCAGGAGGGAAGATTGGAGGCGAAAAGGGGAAACGACCAGCAATCTGCTGCAATACTACACTCGCGCCCGACTGCCGCGGCCAGTGCCGCAGGAGGTGCCCGCGCAGAAGCCCCGCACGGAACGAAAACGTCACACACCCGAGCGGAGCCTCGAGCTCTGGCCAGGGGGCTGCGCCGAGCGCCCGAGGCATGCGGCCGACGTGCCGGGCAGCGTCGGGTCGGCACGCCGTGCCGTGCCGTGCCGTGCCCAGTGGGCCAGTGTGCGGACCACGTGCCGCGCCGTGCCGGACCCCCGTGCCAAGGCGTGAGCTCCAGGACCCCAAAGGTGTTTTTTTTGTTTTTGCTGTTTGTGTATGTTTTTCTTTGTGTATATATATATATATAACACAAAAAAGTGCCCACGGCGTGCACTGCCGTGCCGCCCGCGCGGCGCCGTGCCGTGCTCGGCGTCTCGCGGCACCGGCCACGCGCAGCAAGCCCACGGCAGGCAGCCCTGCTGCTAAGGCAGGGCATGCAGTGGGGGCCCGACCACAAGGAACCTTCCACAAGGAAGCCAACCCAGGAACCCCAGGACGTCCATCGATGCTTGGTGTGAACGCCACGCTTCGCCATAGCAAACCATCGGAACCCAAGGAACCCAGGGCACCCTGGAGGCAAGCAGGGTGTTTCTTGGCATGGGACTCCACTGTATCTGCATTATGTAATTTGCCACCACGCGAAGCGTTCAACGTTGAACCATCGCGGCCTCCTGGTAGCTCGAGGCCGACCGAGGCGGCGCGACGCCCGCAGCAGGGGCCCAGAGCTCCCGAGCCCCCTTTCGGGGGTTGCTAAAGGTGCCCCTGGCCCAAGGGTGCCCCCTATCCTTTCGCCCAATGTGGGGCCCCCGCAGCCCTCTGGGCCTCGGGAGCGGCGCTGTGGAGGCCGCGGGGGCACGTTGGGCCACGGGCACTTCCAGCAACACCCGACCCCTTGGCAGGGAGCAGCCATGCACCCCGCATCTGCCTGCGGCGGCCCTGGGGCTCGACAGCGGGCCCCAGCGGCCGAGACCGAGAAAAAGCACCCGGACTGAAGGGGAGCTCTCGTTGCGCCTGCGCGGCGGCGGCGCCTTCGCGGCCGCCGCCTCCTGGTCCCCCTCCCCCTCTTGCCCCTCCCCCTCCTCCTCCTCCTCCTCCTCCTCCTCCTCCTCCTCCTCCTCCTCCTCCTCGTCATCCTCCTCCTCCTCCTCCTCCTCCTCCTTCTTCTCCTCCCGAGGGAACAGCCAAACCATCGGAGATCGGGGGACCCATTTGCCCCAGGCCAGCACAGGCCGCAGCCGCCCCTCCTGCGCCAGCTCGATCGCAGCGTCGCCTGCTCGATCGCCGGCGGTGTGGCCCTCGAGCGCCTGGCGAAGGCGGCGCCACCGGTCGTCCGGCGCCGACTCGCAGGTGAGCCAGGCGGGGAGGGCCCCGCTGCTGCCTGGCTCGCCGACGCGGATGGCGGCGTCAGCGAAGACGACGCCACTATGCCGGCGGCGACGCGCCAACAGCGACGACGACCACGTCAACGACGACGACCACGACGACGACGACGACGACGACGACGACGACGACGACGACGACGCCGACGCCCTGCGTCCCATTCAAAACGGGACGCAGTGCACGCGCGCGCGTCGTCGCGCGCATACTCAAACTGGTTAAAAACCGGAGGTGTCGCAAGGGTTCCAAAATCGAGCGTTCCGAAACATGTGTTTGTAAGGTTTTGTAATATCAGGTTCAAAAAAGGCTGCACGCGCGCGCTCGTGTGAATTCTTGATAAAACCATCGGTTTCTCAACATTGTCATCAAGTTCTGCCAGCTGGGCCTCTCGCGCCGCATGTCGCAATCATTCGAAAGTCCTTCCGCGCGTGCTGGGGAGGCAGGAGCCCTGCCAAAGAATATCATGCGGACCACTCACACGCGTCGGCCGCGCACGCATATCGAACTCCGTCCCGCACCCTTCATCAACGACGAGAGGACACCGTCATCGCCATCGGCGTGATCAGCAGCGGCGCCGTCATTAGCCTTGCCGTCGTCATCGTCATCATCGTCATCATCGTCGCGATCATCGAAACTGTCATCATCGTGTCTACTGTTGTCGACGCCGCCATGATACCGCGCCCGCGGCGCCCGCCTAGGTTACCGACTCGCACCGAAGTGCCCGCTGGGAAATGCCCAGCGGTCAGCACCAGCGCGGCCGCGTCGGGCGCGAGAAACTAGCTGGCCGCTGTGCGCGCCAGCACGCGCGGGCCAGCGCGGCCGCAGAGATGCACCAGCCAACAACGAACACCCCTCGCAATCGCCGCCGCACGGGTTTTGCAAACCGGGGTGCGGAAGGGTGGGTGGGATGACTGCGCGAGCAGTGGGGTTAACAACTCCATCTCTTCCTTAAACTATTGCACGACGTAGAT
>CAUYUJ010014802.1:37500-91479 GCA_963575745.1 Prorocentrum cordatum | reverse complement strand
GTGTGTGGTGCGTTGTGCGTTGTGTGGTGTGTGTTGTGCGTTGTGTGTTGTGTGTTGTGTGTTGTGTGTTGTGTGTTGTGTTGTGTGTTGTGTGTTGTGTGTTGTGTGTTGTGTGTTGTGTGTTGCGTGTTGTGTGTTGTGTGTTGTGTGTTGTGTGTTGTGTGTTGTGTGTTGCGTGTTGCGTGTTGCGTGTTGTGTGTTGCGCGTTGCGTGTTGTGCTTTGTGTGCTGTGCGTTTGTGTGTTGTGTGTTGTGTGTTGTGTGTTGTGTGTTGTGTGTTGTGTGTTGTGTGTTGTGTGTTGTGTGTTGCGTTGTGTGTTGTGTGTTGTGTGTTGTGTGTTGTGTGTTGTGTGTTGTGTGTTGTGTGTTGTGTGTTGTGTGTTGTGTGTTGTGTGTTGTGTGTGTTGTGTGTTGTGTGTGTTGTGTGTTGTGTGTGTTGTGTGTTGTGTGTGTTGTGTGTTGTGTGTGTTGTGTGTTGTGTGTGTGTGTTGTGTGTTGTGTGTGTGTTGTGTGTGTGTGTATTGCTGCCCCTATGCTCGTGCCATCACTTCCTGACATTCTGCAACATTGTCCTGGCCGCCTCTTCTCGCATATGACCTCATGAGCGTAACACCGCACACCGCCTCGGCGTCGCTGCACGCCTGCAGGGTGACGTCCGTTATCCGGGCGGAGCTGTAGTGCCTCGGAGCACCGCCGAGCTGCAAACGGCCAATGATCGCCTGCCGCCTCTCTTACCTTCAGAGCATGGACAGAAGCCTGCCAGATGGGGTCTGAGCCGATGCCTCGGCGATGCATTGGTGGTGCGCCAGCGAAGCCGACGATGCATCGGCGACGTCGGCGTCGAGAAGATCGGGATCCGCATCGAGCCGCATCGCCGATGCATCGGCGATGCGGCGCGATCCTCCTGACCCCACCTACTCCGACCCCGTCTGGGAGGCCTAGAGTGACAGAGGGGATGCAACGGACCCAGACATCGGGCCGCTCCAATTTTTTCGGTGCGCGGGCCCCAGAGGTCCGGACCACTTCCCTGGGGCCGGTTTTTCATCCCGAGTCGTTTTTGACACTCCCGAGGCCCAGCGAGGGCCCCCCGAGGCCGAAAATTGCCCAAATCCCGCCGCTACAATTTTCTTTGGAGCGCCGGATCTCTGGGGAGGGGGTTCTGCTTTGGCTCGCGCCAAGTCGAACCTCAGCAACGGTGAGCTGTGGCCACGGGGGGAGTTGGCCGCCGCCCTTCGGCTGGCCGCACTCTGCGCTCGGCGGAAGGCTGAGCACTGGCCGGCACGCAGCCAACCCGCACAATAATGATGCGCGGTGAGGATGCAAGGCCCCTAGAGGGCCACGTTGACATTTTCTCGAGCGAGGCTGGCTCGCGAAAGCTTCCGAAGATGGCCCGAAGTAGAGGGCAGAAAATGCATCCCCATCAGAATCACCCCGACACGTGAAGCCGTCTAGTAAACGCACCCCCAGAAGGAAGCGAACAGGGCAGGGCTGCTCAGTAAACGCCCCGGGCCGTTTAGCAAACGCCAATCATCGGGCCTGGGCAGCTTTCCCTCCACTGACGCAGGGACAAGGGTGTCCGGGTAGCCGTGGGAAGTCGCTCCCTCTTCCTGCGCGGGTGGGCCGTAGATTCTCCTCCGCCCTCTCGCCTCGCAGCCCCTGCCGACCGCGAGCACCTGCTTGGGCGCCCGAGTTATCCGGGGTAACTCGGGTCCAGGGTAACTCGGGTTTGGATTCCCGAAAAAGGAACCCGAGTTATCCCTGACCCGAGTTACCCCTGATGATTCGGGGCTCTGACCTGCACACCTTCACCCAAGCACAGGACTCCAGGCATGCTCAGGCCGGCCTCGCAACGCGCCCACGAAGGAGCACCGAGGCCCAGGGAGAAGAGAGGCGGGCGGTGCACGCTCGAGGAATTCGGCGGGGGCGGATGCGCCTCTGAGGGGCAACGATAAAGGGGGGGACTTGCATTTTTTTGGTAAGAGCCAGCGCACTAATCCCCTTCCGCCCCCCCCGCCTCCAGAGCATCCAGTGGGTGGCTTTGATGGGGTGGGGCTTGCTTGCAGATTGGCTTCGCCCTGGCATGCCGCCATGTTCTTTAATGCGCCAGGGCTGCGTCCCTGGAGGCAGAGACGCGTCTCTAGAGGCAGAGGCGCAGGAGGTGCAGGAACGATTCCGATAGTTCAACCATGCGCTCAGAGCCTGACACAGCCTAGGCTCTCGTAACCGACGGGAGCAGCGTCGACCCTGAAGCAAATGGGTCGAGCTCTGCGAGGTGGCCCAACCCACGGCGCCAAGCCAAGCGGCAACGAAATGCATTAGGGGGGGACTGGTGCAGGGTTCAGTCGGGCCTGTCCCCCTACAGGGGGATTTTGAACGAAAAACAGAAATACAAAAAACAACTCAAAAGATGCCCAAAAATACTCAAAAAATAGTCCCCGGTCTATGTTTTTACTATGTTTGCATATTCCCTCTGTAGAGGGACAGGCCCGACTTAAGTGTAGGGGGGGATGCGCCGACCTGGAATCGGCGATGCAGTCGGGCCGCTGAAAGAAGGACCGCTACACAAGGAACGAAGCCCCTTTTTGGCCCTGTAAGCGCCCCCGCGCCCAGGAGGGCAAGAGGAACAGCACGGGAGGAGCCCAAGGAACATCGAGCCCCTTGCGAACCCAAACTGCTCCTTATTTCAGCGTCTTGACTGCACACCGTCGACTGCTCGGCGAGGGACCCCCGATAGCGGAGCCGCACCTGCCTGGGCGGGCTGGGGCCGTCGAGCCCCCTGGCGGGGGGCTCGAGGGGCGATGCGAGGTCGATGCGCCCCCACCACGTCGGGGGGCCTCCTCCTCCTCCTCCTCCTCCTCCTCCTCCTCCTCCTCCTCCTCCGAAAGGGGGGGATAGCAAAGGGTAGGGTAGAGCACCAGCTCACGTAGCTGATTTTCCCAGCGCCTCCCGGCGCTGGGGGGCGCCCATGCATCGAGGAATGGGCCCAGCGGCGGGGCCGAAACCAGCTGCATGCAGCAGATTTCGTACCCCCCCCGTGTTCTATCCCCCCCTTTCGTTCGGCCCGACCATAATGGAGACCAGCCCATAAGAAACCTTCCACAAGAAACCCAACCCTGAGATCCAAGGACGTCCACTGACATCTGGTGAGAACGCCACGCGTTCCATCGCAATACCATCGTGACCCAAGAAACCCAGGGCACCCTGGAGGCAAGCAGGGTGTGCTTGGCACGGGTCTCCACTGTATGCCAATCCCCTTTGCGACCACCCACGGCGGAGGAGGGAGGAGGAGGAGAAGGAGGAGGAGGAGGAGCAGGGGGAGGAGGAGGAGGAGGATGAGGAGGGAGGAGGAGGAGGAGGAGGAGGAGGAGGAGGAGGAGGAGGGGAGGAGGAGAGAGGATGAGGAGGGGAGGAGGGGGGAGGAGGAGGAGGAGGAGGAGGAGGAGGAGGAGGAGGAGGAGGAGGAGGAGGAGGAGGAGGGAGGAGTCCCCGGCCCGAAGACGCAGACGGCATCTCAGAAGGTCCGAGGCCTTCTGAGAAGCCCCGCTGCCATCTGAGAAGGCCTGCTCCTTTTCACTTCCCTCCTCGCTCGCCGCCGACAACTGCGACAACCATGTTGAGACTGCTCGTTCTTACCGACCCGCGTGCCACCCAACACGTACATCCCAACCCCTCGATGTCAACGATGGAGATGGCACGGTTTGAGGAGGAAGGCTCCCCCTTGTACAAAACAAGGTGCGAGCCCTGGGAGAAACACTTTCCTTGGAAATGACACAATGTGCACCGGGCAGGGGGGGAACAACAATCATCATTCCTGAAATGGGAATCAACAACAACAACGACAACAACAACAACAACAACAATCAGTTTATCCTCATGCGCGATGTTTCCACACGAAGCATGCCACCATCATGATAACCATCCCCATCATGGGGGATTGTTGTTCTACAGCGGGGCCCGTTATTCCCATTCCCAGATATCCCGCCCAATGAGGTCTTGCAAACACCTCCTCCGAGGACTTTCAACCCATCCCGCCTCGAAAACACATGCCCGCGCCTTGCTGCGCCGATGCGAAACCACCAGTGGAGCCCCAGCCAAGGGTAAAGCAAAAGGGAATATCGAGCGACAGGATTGCCTTGGTGGGGATGGGGGCTGTCGGCGGCGAGGCAAGGACCTGGTCCTGAATAGAAAGGGAGGAAGTCTCGAGCAGGGCCGCTGTTGTTGCTGGCAGCGGCGCCAATGCTGAAGAGAGTAGGGCGCTAGTCCAGCGTAAAACAAAACGAAGTCTCGAGCGGGAACGCTGGTTTTGTTGGGACGGCGGTTGTCGGCGGCGGGGAAGCGCACTGTCTTGACTAAGAAGGGAAAAAAACCTCGAGCAGGAGCCGTGGTTTTGTCGGCACGGGGGCTGTCGCGGCGAGGAACAGCGTCGTCCCGAGAAAGAAAAAAAAGAGGAAGCCTCGAGCGGGAGCGTCGTTGTTGCTGGGGGGCCGGATTTGGCGCCCCCCAAACCGCTCGAGCGTGAGCACAAGTTTAAATGAAAATGCAGCCAGCGTCAAGGCGAGAGCGCCAAAGCGCCTGGGGGGGTCCAACAATAATAATTGTTTAGAAATTATCATTCAGCAACAACAGCAACAGCAGCAGCAACAACAGCAGCAGCAACAACAACAATCATTTTAAGACTGTTCGCTCTTACTGGCACGCGTGTCTTGCACTCCGTACCCCAACCCTCGATACCCGCCCACTTCGTAGTCGATTGCACCCCCTTTCGAGGGGAATCTCTTCCTTGTCGGCCACTGACTGAAGTGCGAGGACGTCTCGAGTGAGAGCGCCGTTCCTGAGATCGGAGGCCTCCCGTGCCAGGCGCTCTCGGAAAACCTACGGAGAAATATCGAACGGGAAACCTTGTCGCCGTGTCCGGGCCTCCACCAACTTGCCTGAATTACGAGACAGTCCCGAGCGAGAGCGCCGTTCCTGAAATCGGGGGCCTTCTTGACCAGGGACTTCGGAGAAAATCGTGAGGAAGTATCGAGCAGGAGCCCTTGTCGTCGTGGCTGGGCCTCCGCCAACTTGACTGAAGTGCGAGGAAATCTCGAGCGAGAGCGCGATTCCGGAATAAATTGTGAGAGTCCCGCGCGGGAGCGCGATCTTGAAATACATGGTGAGGAGATACTTGGCGGGAGCCGTTGTTGTGGCAGCTCGGGGGCCAAAGGCGCAGCCTGAGGCTCAATCCTTTCCTGGCGGAAAACCAGGTGCGAGCCCCGGGAGGCGCGCCTGAGTTGAAAAGCGCAACACGTGCACAGAAGAGGGGGGGCCACCAACAGCAACTATTGTTCAGGAGTGAGAATTTCTGCAGCGACGACGACGGCGTTGACGACGACGACGACGACGACGACGACGACGACGACGACGACGACGACGACGACGACGACGACGACGACTACGACGACGACGACGACGACGACGACGACGACGCTGCCGCGCGCGACGCCTGGGGCGAACGGCCGGGCCGGGCGCGCGGGCACGCGCCCGCGCGCGAGCCTCCGCCTCTGGGCGCCGCGCCCGCACGCGAGGCCGTAGCGGCAGTCGCCCAGCACGGGGTCCGCGCCCACCTCCCACGGGGGGGGGCGCCGAGCGGGCGGGGGCCTCGGCTCCGCGACGAGGCGGTGCCGCCCGGGCGGTCCTGCTCAGAGGGGCCCCCTTTGGCGTCTTGCGCTCGGGCCCCGGGGGCCGTCCAAGGGCTGCGCGGGCCAGCAGCTGGCCCCTTGGGGAAGGAGGGGGAGGAGGAGGAGGAGGAGGAGGAGGAGGAGGAGGAGGAGGAGGAGGAGGAGGAGGAGGAGGGGTCGAGAACTCTGGGGCGGCGCTCAGGAGAGGAAAAACAAATCCTCGTCGGGTGTCCAGGGTGGCGAGGCCCTTCCGTGCATGGCCGGCCCCTCGCCCGAGGCGTCCCCTTCGGCCGCACGCACGCGTCTTGGAGCGAGGCGAGGGGGTAGTCGCCAAGGAAGGGGTCGGTTCGTCAGGGGTCGGTCAGGTCGCCCCTGACACGAGGGAGGAGGGGATGGAGGAGGAGGAGGAGAAGGAGGAGGAGCAATTCGTCACATCTTCAGCATCCGTCAACGGAGGAAGGGATGAGATGTTGGAGGGATGGGAGGAAGAGGGGAGGGGACATTATCCCCCTCGTCTGGCCGTCATCCGAGTCATGTCCCGGCCTACTCCTCCCTCCTCGTCCTCCTCACTCCTCCCCTTCCTGAAGCCTTACTGATGCGGGCATCAGGGTTGATCAACAACGCTGCCCCCCCTCCCCCCCCCCTCCAGCGGCATTCGCCACTGGGGGGGGCAGAAGAAACAACAGAAGACGATCCGGGTGGCGCACCGAACATGGGGGGAAAGCGGAACGACAACGCAACACAGCGGGGCGACAAAAGAAGACGCCACATGGCAGAACGTGGCATCCCCTCTGGTGGGCGGTGGGCACCGCCAATTCTGGCCAGGGTCCCTTGTGGCAACCCCCGAGGGAGGAGGAGAAGGAGGAGGAGGAGGAGGAGGAGGAGGAGGATGAGGAGGAGGAGGAGGAGGAGGAGGAGGAGGAGGAGGAGAGGAGGAGGGGAGGAGGAGGAGGAGGAGGAGGGAGGAGGGGAGGGAGGGAGGAGGAGGAGGAGGAGGAGAAGGAGGGAGGAGGAGGAGGAGGAGGAGGAGGAGGGGGGGGGGGAGGAGGAGGAGGAGGAGGAGGAGGAGGAGGAGGAGGAGGAGGAGGAGGAGGAGAGGAGGAGGAGGAGGAGGAGGAGGAGGAGGAGGAGAGGAGGAGGGAGGAGGAGGACGAGGAGGAGGAGGGGACCCAGGGACGCAGCGTCCGCCTCCCCGCCCTGGCCGTCTTCGCAGGGGCCCCGCTGCTGTAGCTCTCCGCGGGCGGGGCGGTCTGCACGCCGCCCTTTGACGCTTGCGCTCGCTGCCGTGCGCGAGGAGCGGCCGGCCGATGCCGCAGCTCTCTGCGCGGGCCGGCGGATCGGCATGCAGCCCTCGAGCTCGCTCCCGCGGCGCTCGGCGGCAGCGCGCCACCGATGCGCAGTGCTCTCCCTCTCGGGGCCGTGCTCGCTGCGGGGAGCCGCGGGCTCCGCGCCGAGCAGGGCCCGATCGTCGTCGTCGAGGTCGACTCCGACCTCCTCCTCCTCCTCCTCCTCCTCCTCCTCCTCCTCCTCCTCCTCCTCCTCCTCCTCCTCCTCCTCCTCCTCCTCCTCCTCCTCCTCCTCCTCCTCATCCTCCTCCTCGAACTGCTCGGTGGCCTCCTCGGGCGCCTTGGCGAAGGCGGCGCTCGCAGGAGGGCCATCGCTCCCTGCGGCCACTGCGGCCACGACGGCGCGCGCGGCGCCGCCCTGGCGCCTGCCGCCGCGCGGCCTCCGCCTTGGTGCCCGCGAGGCCCACGTCCTGGTCGTGCTGCGCGCGGGGCGCCTCGTCGACGGGTGCCTCCTGCGCGAACTCGGCGTCGAAAGCGCCGACGACGTCCTCGGACTTCCCGTCCACAGCGAGGGAGGTGGACGCGCACAGGTAATCCGCCCAGCGCGAGCGGGGCGCAGCCGTCTCTTTCCCGAGGTCGAAGCCCGCCTCGTCCACGTCCTGGCCGTCCTTGCGCTCCTTGCCAGTCTTCTGATGGGGGCCTTCACACAATAGGGCCGTCGGGTGGCCGCCGCAGCGCTCCCGACCGCACCCCTTTGCCGCTGCTTGGCTCCCGTTGGCGAACTCGCCCGTCTGCTCCGTCGGTATGGCGCTGCGCTTGGCCTCCCAGGCAGAGGCGCGGGCCTCCATGAGCTCCTCCGCGAGCTCCTCCGCCAGGCCCCTGGCGATGGCCAGGTCCTGGCTGCAGTTGAACTGCACGTCGAGGGGCTCGGCCTGGGCCTCCTCTAAGGGATCCTCCAACTAGGCCTCCACGTCGCTGGTCCCGTGCACGTTCACCTCGATGCACATGCCGAACTGGTCCCAAGACTTCTCGACGCCCTCCAGCTCCACCTGCACTCCCACGTGGCCGTCAACGGCGGGCGCAGGCTCCTCGGACCCGGCGCCCTGCCAGTGGGTCTCCGCGCAGTTGTCCAGCTCACCGTCGTCGGGCGTGGCCTCCTCGGACTCAACGCCCTGGCAGAACACCTGCAGCTCCTCGAGCAGGTCCTCCGTCTGCGCCGAAAGGGTCGCCTGCTCGTCGAGCGGGCGCATCTGCGCAGCAGGGGCCGCCGGGGCTCGCTCGGCCACCCCGCTCCGTGGGGTGCGCAGCACCCCTGCGGCTCGCACGAAACTGCGACCAGTCCTGGGACACCTCCTCCTCCTGGACATGGCGGAAGGCCACGCGCACGTCCTCCGTGCTGGCACTGCCCTTCCTGCCCATGAGCTTCCCCGCCTGGGCGAGCGTGTCCTCGAACGACGCCGAGGTGCCGCAGGCCCGGCGGGGACCACCGCCGCTGCCGATGGCCGCCCTCGCCGCCTCCTCCACAGCGAGGCGCAGCAGCCACTCCTGCAGCCCGCGGCGCATGCGGCGAGCACCGAGGATGCCCCTCTAGCACCGCCGTGAAGTGCGCGCTGGTGCCGGCAGCAGCCCGGGGGGCCGCCATGCGCGCGCTCGCTTCGCCCCGAGGGCGCGTCCGCAGCCTAGAGCCAAAAATGGCTTGAGCCAAAATGGCTTAAGCCAAAATGGCTTGAGCCAAAATGGCTGGAACCAACATTACCTGAGCCAAGATGGCTTGAGCCAAAATGGCTACGGAGGAGGAGGAGGACGAGGAGAGAGGCCAGGAGGAAGAGGAGAGAGGAGGAAGAGGAGGAGGAGGAAGAGGAGGAGGAGGAGGAGGAGGAGGAGGAGGAGGAAGAGGAGGAGCAGGAGGAGGAGGAGGAGGAGGAGGAGGGGAGGAAGATGGAGACGAGGAGGAGGAGAATGAGGAGGAGGCGGAGGAGGGAGAGGAAGAGGAAGAAGAAAGAAAGAAGAAACACTCCGTGGGGGCCAAGTTCGTCTATAAAACTAGACATTCAGAGGCCCAGAGACTATCCTCATATTGAGGATCCAAAACGCCTGGGGACGCTGGCCCCAAGGCTGCACCGAAACCTGGTGCACCGCCCGAGGCACTAAACCCGAGCACGAGTTACCCGAGTCTAGGCCAGCGGACTCCACTGCACAACTACTCTCTACGTACCATTGCCAAGACATGCCTGCTCCTACTTAGCGCTTGCCAGCGTGCGGTGCCTTCCTCTACTCCTAAAGCCTTCAGATATCGTGCTACCTCCAATCCTCCTTCTGGTTCATCCCCTCCATGTCTCATCACATATCTGCGTACCTCCGTGCTCTCCGAAATCGATGCGTCTCTGGTCATATTTTCCAAAAAGGGTGGGTTCGAAACACTCCTCATTGGCATCTGTGATCCCCTCGACCCCGAAGACGCCCTCGAAGGCGAAACCCTCCTCCCTGGCATCTGTGATCCCGACGTCCCCGAAGAAACCGTCCTCATTGGCATCTGTGATCCCGTAGACCCCGAAGAAACTCTCCAAGGCGAAACCCTCCTCATTGGCATCTGTGATCCCGTCGACCCAGAGGAATTCCCCATAGGCGAAACTCTCCTCATTGGCATCTGTGATCCCGTGGACCCCGAGGACACCCTCCAAGGCGAAGCCGTTCTCATTGGCATCTGTGATCCCGAGCGGCCCCGAGCTTCTCTGACACTCTCCCCCGTCGGGCTCCTCTCCGCGTCCGATTGCACTGCCTGCGGCTGGCGCTCGTGCACAGTCGGTCGGGGACTGTGGGCCGGCTCAGTCGCTGACGTTCTTCCCGCCTGTGATGTGGTCATCCTCGAATCTCCCTCCGCCGTCACAAGACTTGTGTCAATCTCAGGCATACTCGATTCAAGATGATCCGAAAGTGTAGTGGTCTGCCGTGCATGCTCGGCTACTGCAGAAAAACCTCCAGCCACTCCTGCAACTCTCTCTCCATGTGGCTCGCCGGCGCTCTGCCCGATTTCAGCTCCGCGCCCAGCTGCTGGAGGGAGCTGATCACCTCCTTGCGGCCCTCCTGGAGGCACAGCGTGATCCTGCGCTTGCCCTGGTCGTAGCACCTGTCTACTTTGGTGAAGCGGATGATGTCCATCTTTCCTTCGTAGTCGAGTGTCTGGAGCCGAGCCTTGAACTCGGTCAGCTTCTCGAAGTTCACTTTGCCGATGCTCTGTTGGCGCAGCAGCAGCGCCTCCAGTAGACCCCCGAACACGAACAGGTGGGGGGCGCCGAGCCCGTGGCCCTTGCCCTTTGCCTGAACCTGGGCGTTGTAGGCCGAGCCCTGCTCCTGCATCTTCAGCACCTCGGGGAGCTCGGCTGGGACGATCAGCACGTCGAACAGCACCCCCTCGATGTTCCGACGGCTCTGGGCGAGCGATAGCAGCATTTTCATCATCAGCACGTACAGCCCTTTGTTGTGGCCATTGACGCCTGCGGTGGTCTTCTGAGCCGTCTGGCCGCCGTTCCCCTCGTCGCGGCGCCTGACCGCTCGCTGGAACTCGGGCTCCTTCTTGCTGTCGGTGCCGCTCGTCAGCACCAGTGCCATGGCTGGGTACGCCCGCTCGTTCGGTGCGCTGCTCCCTACGCACACGAGGCTGAACCACAAGAGGAGGTGGAGGGAGGTGATATTCCACGGCGTGATCATGGTATTCTGCGAGTGTGTCGAAGTCATGCTCACACATTGGGCACTGCAGAGATTTGGGTATAATTAGATCCCAGTCGAAGGCAGTACGATTGAGTCTACATCTGTTGGTCAACCATGCGGTACGAACGTGTTGACGAGCACTATCTTTGGACGAGAACGCGGTACGACACCATGGACACATGTTTGTCAAGACGGTCGAGAACAAGGGGTTCAACTTACCATGCTCGCCTCCAACGGATCTGGATTGATGAGCTAGTAGGCCTCCTCTAGACTCAAACTCCTGTAGGCACATATTCCCCTGGGAGTCCTTCAGGTTACATATATATGTCGTGGGCTCCTCATTATCTCCCTCCTGTTCGAAGGCCCTCGCAGGGCCCCTGAGCCGGCTCCGAAATCGTGCTTCCCCCTCGTGCAAAATTGAGGCCTCCAAGATCTTGGGGTCAACTTTCAGCCACACCTCCCGAACTTCTTCTTCCAGGAATAGAGCCCTCCAAGAGAAATCCCATCGTTCCCAGGCCTCGAAGAAGTCCTCAGTACCGCTAATACCCGCAAACGCCCAGAAGTCTCGCTCTATCTGGAAAGCCAATGGGGGTGCGCACGTGCGGAGATGCCCGTCATCATCAAGAGAGGGAGGTCTGTTTTCGAGATGCCCCCAAATCGAGGCGATCACCTGCTGGTGCGCGAGGGCGTCCTTGGCCATCTGCTGCACCCATCCGAGGCGTCTGGCCGCCTGCTCGAAGCGGATCGGTATCAGGCGCCACCTCTGCCTAAGCGTCGAATTCGATGACGAGTGCGGGTGCTCGCCTGTCCAATCCGTGGCTTTGCCACGCTCCAAAACACGAAGGTACTTAGTTATAATCCCGTCCAACTGCTGGGTCTGGGCCCTCGGGAACACGAAGGGTTCGTTCGCGGATAATGCTGCTTCCACCACGTGGCCCCTAAAGGCCAGTATCTTCAGGGACTTACTAGTACGGCTGGTCCAGAACTTACCAAGCTTCCCCCACCCAGCGTGGACGGCTGCGCAGCGATAGCGAAACTCCTCCATGCTCGATAGATTCCAGGCGTAGCGGCAGCCCAGGTATCTAGCTCTAGCTCGTGCCTTGCCCATCTTAAACTCGGCCGAGAAGTCTCGGTTCGCTTGATGACTGCGAAGGCAAGGTACGGTTTCTCGCTTACTATAGTTCTGAATAAGACCCTTAGCCCCCAATACCCCATCGAGCACGTCGTCGCTGTGTTTTAGTTTCTCTTCGATCTTGGTCTGTGTCGCATCGTCGATCGGCATCTTATCGAATATATCGTCAGCGTACACGGTCGTCGCCCCACAGCACAAAGAATATATGCCGCACCTCAGGTGCGTGGCCGTCTCATTCACCGCCCGTTCGTCGATCCAGGATCTCATAGGGTTCTCCATTACCTTCGCGAACACCACGGGCTCCTCACTAGACCCCATAAGACCCCCTCGTTGGTGTCGAACGGCTAGGTTTCTGGGATCCTGCCAAGGCTGTGCACCCCCCGTCTCGAAGATCATCACGATTCCTGAGGTCTGAGATCTGGAATGCATCAACGCTGCGTCGGGAGGGGTGAAGAGCTCATTGATCGCCTCAGTCCTCGCACGCGCCGTCGTGGAGGCAAAGGCATTCGACATATCATGCAAGTGATTCAAGTGTGCAATACGATAGGTACGATAGAAATGGCCCATGCACATCTGCACTGCGATTGCGTCCTCTCTCCTCCGTCGGGGAAGGAAACCATGAAACTCAGCCGGCCAGTGGACCCCTTTTTTGTACAAGTTGTGCTTCAACAGTCCCCCGTAGAAGCATTTCCAGTATGGACACATCACATTAATCAGACGTTTACCCAGCGTCCCCACCTTTCCGTTGTGCTTCGCGATCGATACCCCCCATGCCAGATTCCCCAGTACGGGTGTACGCTTCATTCTCCTACATAAAATATGAAGATCCTCGAGGAGTCGAGCTGAGGTCGTGGATTCCGTCTGTGCTATTGGGGTAGCTCCAAGCCCTAGGTACTCTTGAGGTCCCACTGAGAGGTACTTGGGGTCTGCGGCCATCAGGTGCAGTTCCAGCGGAAGGCTCCACGGGGGGGCAGCTCGTCGTTTGGCACTTCGTCGAAGGCGTCGTACTGTGGCCTGAAAATCCTGTCGCCCCTGGAGCTCGGTTCGCTCGAGTTCTTCATCATCCGTTGAAACCGCTGGTGATTGCGTGCTAAAGAAACTAATCAGTCTCTCAACATCTAATTCAACTGCGTCCATCCCACCGCCAACTGCTGGTAGGCTCAGCTGTGTCTGCCATTCAGTTCTGCTCTCAAATGTCGATGGTAGATTATACTTTCGTTTCCGAGGTCCCCCGTGCTGCGCTGCATGTAGAAATATCAGTCGATGTACATCAGCGTGCTTATGTTTATTATGTGCATCTGCAATTTCTGCCTCCAATCTTCTTCGCGACTCATGCCAAGCTTGTCGACTCTCTTGTCGAAGTATCTTTTTTATCTCTCGCAGCTCCTCCTTGATCGCCTCGGCCTTTGCTTCCAAATCCTCCGATAGAATACTCGTAGGCGAAACACTCCTCATTGGCATCTGTGATCCTGCAGCAGTCTCGTCATCTCCATCTGCCGTCACTCTGCATGTGTCAATCTCACATACTCGATTCAAATGATCCGAATCTGTAGTGGTGTGCTGCCGTGCCGTCCATCGTCGTATTCCCTGCTCTTCGCCCACCCCACGTAGTTCAACTCGAAGTTCACTCCGTGTTCTGACCAGCTCCAGTCGCCGTGATCTCAGTGCCGCTACTGCTGGGTCGGCCTCCTTTTTCTTCTGGGCGAAGTGCTCGAGTCCTGTCTTGCGAACAACATCCATCCATCCCTGCCATGCTCGGTCCAGCTCACCCCTTTGTAGACGTCGTTGCATCTCGTCTTCGTGCTCCTGCATGGCCTTCTCTAGGTCCTCCATGAACTCCGGCCTCTCCACTCCGCGCTGGACCGCTGCCGACAGTTTGTGTCGATCCCACCGTTCATCTCTGGCCGACGCTGTTTCGTACTGTTTCCTAATGGTCATCTGCAGCAAGATCGGGACGTGGTCTCTCGGGTTCTGGGACGGGATCAGCTGAAGGCGCTTTGCAGGGTTCCATAGTACCTTACAGGCCGATACTTGGTCTCTGAGCCCCTGTGGTATGAAGATGTGGTCGATGGTAGACGTGTGGCCACTGTATGAATAGTATGTCGGCCCCCCCCCGTCTATCCGAGGTAACAGCATCAAACATCTCCAGAGGGGCCAACAACTCATCCTGGATCAGATTGCCGATCACGTTCTGCTCCCCCATGTTGTACGGGCCCGCTAAGGGCCGCTCCTGTTCCCACCAAGACGCCGATGCCGAAGGCGAGAATGTTCTTGAGCCCCCTCTGAGGCCCATCTGGGTATTGAAGTCCCCCGCGACGATCGGAGTGGACCTGTTGGGTGCTCTCTGAACCTGCTGGATTCCCCATCTGATGATCTGTGTGGACCCCTTCTCCAAGGCCTTCCGCTTCTTCGCCGAGGCGTCCCCGATGGGGGGGACGTATATCAGCACAATGCTCAGGTCGATGCTACGATTCCGAAGACGAACCGCCAGGCCTCTACCTTGTGCAGCCTCTGGGGGGGTGTCGATGCTCCTGATATGTTTGTCCCTGAACATGTTTCCCACCAGCATTGTACATCCCGCCGAGCTGTTCGAGAAGGGTCCTGAACTCCATCCTGCGTTCAAGGCGAAGGCCCCCCCTCCCAGTTGCATCCGTGTCACAGCATGGCCCTGTTGGGCCCTCATCCGCGTCCCAGGAAGGAGTACAATGTCTGCTCGAACCGATCGCCATATGTCCACCAGCCTCTGCGGTTCCAATACAGAGAGTGGACTGTACAGCACAATCCGAAGCTGTGCAAGCTGTCGCGCCGCCGCCGCCATCCGCCGGCCTAGCGGGCGCACATCGCGCCCAGGCTCGCGTCCGCCAGGCGTGCTGATCCTGGCGGGTGGTGTGCCAGGGAGAAGGTAAAAGGTACGAAAGAGAGTGGAGGCTGCGCTGGTGCAGGGATTCCCTCGAGCAGCTGGAGAGGAAGAGGAGGAGAAGGGAGGAGGAGGAGGAGGAGGAGGAGGAGGAAGAGGAGGAGGAGGAGGCAGGAGGAGGAGGAGGAGGGGAGGAGGAGGAGGAGGAGGAGAAGGAGAAGGAGGAGGAGGAGGAGGAGGAGGAGGAGAGGAGGAGGAGGACGAGCAGGAGGAGGAGGAGGAGGACGAGAAGGAGGAGGAGGAGGAGGAGGAGGAGGAGGAGAAGGAAGAGGAGGAGGAGGAGAGAGGCCAGGAGGAGGGGCACCCCGGGCCAGGGACATCTCGGGCCAGGGACACCTTGGGCAGCTCCAGCCGGGAACACCGCTGGCACCCCTCGGGCTAGGGAGAGGCCGCCCCCCACCCCGATGGCCGAGAGGGGCAGGATGAGGGGGACACCTGGGGCCAGGGACACCTCTGCCCGCCACCCCCCCACCGACCTCTAGGGGAACGAATCATGACACACACATAAAGACTCAGAGGTCCGCGCGGATTTCTCGGATCCGTGCTGGACCCTCCCTGGCGCGCGGAGCGCGCCTGGGGGCGGCGCCGGAGGCGCCGCCAGGGGGCCGTAGCGCGGATCCGAGGCATCCGCGCGGACCTCGGAGCTTTTACGTTTGCGTCGTTCTTCGTTCCCCGCACCTCTGCCCTCCCCCCCCCCCTCCCGCCCTGAAGAGGAAGGGGGCGTTGGGGGAGGGGGCACGCTTCACGCCCCCCCCCCGGCCGCCGCAGTCACGCCGGTGGGGAGCAGGGTCGCGAAGCCCTGGTGCGCCTGGGCCACGCGCGGGGTCGGGCGGAGGTCGGGCGAGGAGGGCTGCTTTTGGACTGCTGTAGGGCGCTACAGTTTGGTCTCGCCAGCCAGCCAGCTTTGCTGGCAGATCGATACCCAGTAGCTCAAGGCGCCGCGATACATACAGCGAGCAGGACTGGCAACGGCTGAAGGGAACAGTACGAGGCACTGATGCGACGGCGAGCCCCCATTCTACACTGGCAAATCCGCACAAGCACTTGTTATGTCAATGTTGGTCCGAGTGGATGGGGTCGGAGAATGGAACTGAATCGGCGATGCATCGGCGATGCAACGGCGAAGTCGGCGTGGAGAAGATCGGGCTCCACATCAAGCCGCATCGCCGACGCATCGGCGATGCGGCGCGATCCTCCGACCCCATCTACTCGGACCCCACCTGGGAGGCCCAGAGTTGCTTTTGTCCCGAAGCCCAAATCGGAGCACGCGCCCGAGGAGAAGCACAACCACCCCGCCAGCGTCATCGTGGCCCCGTCGGCGGCATGGCCCCGCAAAACTCCATGCGGCGGGTGCCCCCTCCTGGGGGCGGGATGAGGGCTACGCTCTCCCGCGCGCCGTCCCGTCGAGCGCGAGGGCGAGGCGATCGGCGTGGGAGTTCCCTGGACAGCCCCCCCGGGAAACCACCGACAAATCCCCGAATGGGGTGCTTTTCTTGGGTTGTCCCCTCCGGATCCCGAGGGGGGGGGGGGGGAAACCTTGGGAACTTTTGGGGAGGTTTCCGGTGCCCGACACGTGAAAAATGAGCCTGGCGAGGAGCCCACCCAGATGCAGTTGCGAGTACCTCTCTCGCCCCAGATCTCCGAGCACCCGTGTCTTTCAATCGGGGCGCTCTGCCTCGACTTCTGCCCCCAGTCAGGCGTCGCTTGGGGGAGTGTGGGGGGGGGGGCGATAAATGGGGGCGGCAGAAAGGTGCACTTCTCGGGCCCCAAACGCCGCCTAGGTAGAGGGCCGCTTTTCTTCTGCAGCCCGCCGCCTTTTTCATCTATCGGGCCCACGAATCGGGGGGGCACAACGGCGGGGTTGGGGCAAAGGTGGGGTTGGAAGGAAAATCGCTCCGAACGGCCGCTGGAAGAAGGAAACGCGTGAACCGGGAGCATCCAGCTGGGCCCGTTCCCCAGCCCCGCCGTGGGATAGCCCTTCCTCTACGAAGCCCCGAATGACTGGGCCCCGGGACAATCGAAGATGCATCCGGAGCGAACAGCTGGCCTCGGGGGAGCGGGTCGGGTGGATTCGGCGTTGGTGGTAGGTCGGCCACCTCCGAAGCCCCAGTATGACCACCACCATGGGGAGCCAGCGACGACCCACCAATACCAAAAGCCACTCGCAAAATGATTGGTGGACCTTGGAGGTCGCTTGGGGGGCAGCGTTGTTTCCAAGGCCAGATCCCAATACGCTCAGCGAGCGCGCCTGATCCGTCAATCACAGTCCTTACGACACCCGTTCGCGACAAGTTCGGACCTTCAGGCTTGCTCTTACCGACGATTGGGCTGCTTAGGTGTGCTCTTACCCTACACGAGCATTGCCTCCCCCTCCGTCGCCCCAGAAACACAGATCGCGTTCGCTGCCCCTCAGCGAGCTGAAAGGTGGACCCCCTGGGTCTCCTGCCAGCACCGTTCGCGAGAGGAGCAGATCCACCGAAGCCGCCCCCAAAACCGAAGGGCCCTAAAACTTGGGTTTGGGTGGGCCTCTGGCCCTTTCCAACACCACCGAGATCGGGGTCATCCTCCCTCGGTGGAGGCACACCCCCGGTTGGTGCTGCTGCCAGTCTCTAGGGCTCCAGTGTGGGTTAAAATTGGCTGCAATATGGTGTTTATTCCGTTGGTTAATGATGAATGACAACCAAGGGGCGCGCAAACATGGATTGGCGATCCGTGGATTTGGCGCGCGCGGTCGGCAAATCCATGGATCGGGGGAGCTGCCCTCCCCAAGAGGCGGCTGGTGCCACCTCGCTCGGCGGCAGAGATCCGCGATTCCGCGCGGAGACGGGGCTCGTCGCTAAGCCATGCCCCCTCAATCCATGTTTGCGATCGCCTGAACGATGGTGCTGGCGCCAGCCTCTAGGACTCCGAGCCTGGGCCTCCCCCCTGCCACCCCTCCTCCTCCTCCTCCCCCTCCTCATCCTCCTCCTCCCTCCTCCTCCTCCCTCCCTCCTCCTCCTCCTCCTCCTCCCCTCCTCCCCTCCTCCTCCTCCCCTTCCTCCTCCTCCTCCTCCTCCTCCTCCTCCTCCTCCTCCTCCTCTCCTCCTCCTCCCTCCCTCCTCCTCCTCCTCTCCTCTCCTCCTCCTCCTCCTCCTCCTCCTCCTCCTCCTCCTCCTTCTCTTCCTCCTCCTCCTCCTCCCCTCCTCCCTCCTCCTCCTCTCCTCCTCCTCCTCCTCCTCCTCCTCTGCGGCCAGGCCCGCGTGTCCGCCGGGAGCGTCGGGGCCCCGAGCGGGCGCTCCGCTCGTGGGGGTGTCGCCCCCTCTGCGAGGCGGGGGCGTATCCACATCCACCCCCTGGGAGCCGACGTCCTGGTGCCCCAGCGGGCGGTGGGCATGAATATTTAATATATATATATATATATATATATATACAACACTGCAGTGGCGCTTCGCGCCATGCACTTTGGTCCTTGAAGTTTGGCATGCCGGCGAAATAACAGGAAAGTCAAGCCGACAATCTAGCGATAACTCCTTGTTGCCATTTCCGGCATCGCCGCTATAATGATAATGTTTTTCGTTATCCTTTCTCCATGCTTCTGTCTCCTTATTTTCGCCATACCCTGCGCACACTCCCTATCCTCCTCAGCTCTTTTTTGCGGAGGCTCCTCCTTGGAGAGCATCTGGGGGCCTCACAAATGTTGTTTCAGGCTTTCTTACGGCCTTATGGAGACCTCCTGGGCGTATTCTGGGGGCCTCCAGGGGCTTCCTCGGGCCACCCTGCCTCCAACCGCGGTCTCCCTGAACGACCGGGTCACGATTCGGAAGGCTTCGGAGGGTGTCTTTGGGCCATCTTGGGCCGCCATGGGGCTCTCTGAGGGCCATCTTGGACCCGTGTTGTGCCGTTTGGGGGCTCTCTCGGACTGCCTGGAAGCCCTTTCGGATGGTTGTGGGGCGATTTTGGAGCCCCCCAGGCGGTTTCGAACGCCCAGAAGACCGCTGTCTTGGAGCGTCGGGAAGCCGAATAGAGGAGAACCGCAGACTTCACCAAAGACCAACAGAAAATCAATGATCTTTGCCTCGGGGGGCCTTCTTGGGAGTGCTCTTGGAGGCCTCTTGGGCCATCTTGAGGTCACGTCGGTCACTCTTGGAGCGCTCTTGTGCTGTCTTGGGGGTTCCTGGGACGTCTCCGATGACCCCCCTGATCGCCCTAGGTGTGCTGGGAAGGCTTGGCAAAACGCCCTGCGAGGCCCGGGGGGCGCTTCGAGGTCCGTCTGGAGGTTCCCAAAGCCCCAGATCCCGGGAGTCCGGTTTTGTGGGGGGGGGGGGGGATGGGTTTTCCCCCCGCCCGGGCTTGTAAAAATATAGGAAGAGGAATATGTATACAGTGCGAGCGCGGCCGCAAGAAACCCTCGCAAAAAACCAAACCCTGAAAACCCGCGCGCGAATTGCACCAGAGGGGAAACCTGGAGCACTCTGAACGCAGCAGCTTCTTCAACGGCCGCGGGAAGTCGCCGCCCAGCGCACGGAGCGAAAAAACCAGGATACCCTGACGAAAAGCACATGGTTTCTTGATGCATGCCCCCACTGTGTATACATATATGTGTATATATATGTATATATATACATATATATATATATATAACCCCAATCAGTGGATGGTTTTCGCTGAGGAGATCGACCGGGAACCTGGGAGCCCCGGAGCCCAGAACCCACCGAAATCGGCCCGGAACCAATAACAAGGAACCCGGGAACCCGTAACCGGGAACCCGGGAACCCAGCCTGCTACCAAAATCGACAAGAAACTTTCGCCAAATCTTTCAACTTCCGCTAGGACCCCTTCAGTGCAAGCACTGATTGGGGAATACTTGCCCCCGGGGGCCCGAATATATCAATATATCAATATATATATATATATATATATATATATATATATATATATATATCCACCACCTGTGGAGGTCCGCGACAATCGATTCCCCAGGCAGTGGTTATCAATAAATCCCCGCCTCGGACTCCTGCCAACTGCAATCAGCGCGCATGGCAAGGGCGAGTGACCACGTAGCTGGGCGAGTCGGAGGTGTGATTCGGAGTGGGCGAATCGAGGGCGCGCCTGGGGGGAAGCGAGAGGAGGCAGGCCTTCTCAGAAGGCGGCGAGGCTTCTCAAAAGCCCTCCAGCCGTCTGAGAGGTTCCCTATGTTTTCGGGGAAGGCTTTGAACTTCTCAGAAGACCCGAGGCCTTCCGAGCCTTCTAAGAAGGCCCGCCCCTTCTCATTTCCCCCCCTCGCTCGCCGCCGATTACCCATTTCACATATATATATATATACACACACACTGGGCCAACCTACGTGGCAGGCCCATAAACCCTGAACAAAAAAAGCATCTTGCCATCTCTTGGGAGAGGCCGACATCTGTACCTCCACGGGCCTCGGCTGGCCTTCGCAGCGGGCTCTTCCGCCGGCGGGGGCGCCCGTGGCTTCACTTCCACTGGCTTCCGCCAGCCTTCCGCCGCCTTCCGCCAAGGAAAAGATCCGACTACACGCAAGAGCGAGCCTGGGTAAGAGTGACCTTGGGTGCGCGGCTTTTTGGGGGCCGCGAGGGGGCCAAGCACTAGAGCGCAAGACGGTACGATCCCATCGCATTCGGCGATCGAGGGGACCCAATGAGCCCGCGCCAAAGGTCACTCAGGCGAAGGGTCACTCTTACGTGCAGTCGAATTCCGCCGAGGAAGAGGTGGCAACTCCCTCGACCCTCGAGGGCGAGTCCATTGCTGGCACGTGACGACGAGGCCAGGACGGGGAGGATAAATCCGGGTGAGGACAAATCGAGACTCGGTGAGGACGGTGAGGATTAATCCGGGTGAGGACGGGGAGGATAAATCCGGGTGAGGACAATCCGGGGGTTCACGCCCGCAGGAAGAACGGCGCGAAGATCGGGACAAAATCGGATCGGGATAACTCGAAATCTCTTAGAATCGGCGGGTTTGGAGGATGTGTTGGGCGCCGCGGCCGCTCCAGAGCGTTCCGGAACGCTCTGAGAGCGCTCCGGAACGCTCTGGAGCGATTCATCCCGATCCTAGCCCTGTTTTAGCAGGTCCGCACGGAGCGGACGGAGCCTGCGCCTCTCCGCGCTCGCGCCCGGCCCCGGCAGGCGAGGCGGGCTGGGAGGAGGGAGGAGGGCGGAGGAGTCGATCTGCACCAGGACCAGGTCACATGCGTGGCATTGGAAGGCCGAGGTGCGCTGCTCGCCTGCAATCGTGCCGAGTCCGCCTGGAGCTCAAAGATGCCAAGGCGGCAGCACCGGCCCCATGCATGAGCAATGGACCCCTAAATCTTTGTACAATAAAAATGATAGAGTTCTGTCGCGGGGACCGTGAAGAGGGTCAACCCTCCCTTCTTCACCTGATGCTCCCTCCTCTTTGCGTGTTGACTTCCACCAGGTCAAGAAGGAGAAGGCGGGACCTCGCAATGCCCGTGGTCTCCCAGCCTCAGTATACTAGGAGCAAGATGCGGTCCGCCGCACGCTTGCGATCATGCTGATGCCATCTGGTCCCTACCCTCGAAGTTCCTAGCACGAGCTATCGCATCCAAACACACACACACACTCTCTCTCTCTCTCTCTCTCTCTCACACGCACACACAAATCGAACGAATCCTGTCAAGCAGAAGCTCGCCAAACAACAACAACTGACTTAATTATGTTGGTCGCCCGGAAGCGATCAGATTGGCGTACCGAACGGGCGATCAGGGAGTACAGGTGGCAGTGGGAAGAAACAGCCATGGCGAATAGTGGACCCACATTCTTGGCTGGAATATCGATGCCGACCCCATGCATCGATCAACCCGGGCAACTCGGCAGCTCAACACGAGCAGCCCAGCCACCCGAGACGAAAACGAGTCGGAGCAGCCACGGGCGGAAACTCTGCCCTCCGCGCTTGTGCAGGCGACCGTGGCCAGCAGGACGCGGCTCGGCGGCCTCCGCCGCATCCAAGAGCGCCGTGAGCTCGTGCGCGCGGTGCACCTCGCAGCCGACCGACTGGAGAACTCCCACGGCGCAGAAGACGATGTGCACACGAGCTCCTGGCCAGCCCCCGAACGGCAGGGATTAGGGGAGCAAAAAGTCACATCAACATAACAACTCGGAGGTCCGCGCGGATTTCTCGGATCGGCGCTGGACCCCCCCTCCCTGGCGCGCGGAGCGCGCAAGGGGCGGCGCCGGAGGCACCGCCGGGGGAGGTCCAGCGCGGATCCGAGAAATCCGCGAGGACCTCCGAGTTTTTATTATTTATGTCACTTTTCGTTCCCCTAGGGATGCCAGAGTCGGCCAAAGAGCTGCGGGCCACGGCGAGGCACAACTGCTCGGCCCCTGGCTCTTAGCTAGCTGCCGCGACGCTGCGCCCTCGCGAGCTCGCCTCCCTCCCGCCCCGCTGCGGCGGTGCAGCGGGGGGAGGCCCGAACCCGGGCGCCAAGGCGCGAGCTGCGCCCCCGTCGGCGCGCCCTCGTGCGCCCTCGCTCCGCGGCGCGCGGCGGGCGGCTCGGTCGCAGCGGCAGCCGCGCCCTCGCGCCACGCCGCGCGGCGGGCGCCTCCGCGGCTCCGCCGGCACGGGCCGGCGGGGGAGCTGCCCCGGGCGCCCCACCGCCGCCCTTGCTGAGCGCGCGGCCGCGAAGAGGCGCCGGGGCGAGCGGCGCCAGGCGAGCGAGCGACAGGTCGCCAGCGCCCGGGAGCGTGACGACGGGGTGGGCCGCCGTCCGATCCAGGCTCGCCGTCCAGGCGAGGACGTCCTGCGCTGGCGAGCCCGCCGCGCCGCACCCGGCGCCCGCGGCCAGGCTGTCAGGGAGCAGGCCGGCCTGGCCCGCGGGCGCGCAGACGGAGGAGACCTCGCGGGCCGCGCCCCTGCTCTGGCCCGTGCGCCACCTGCTGTACTGCCGGCGCCACTGCTCCCTCCGGCTGGTCAGCAGCTCCGGGTCGAGCAGGTGTGGGTGCCTGCAGACCGGGCAGCTGCGCAGGCCGCTCGCGGCGCACCTGGCAGCGCAGCCGCAGCACAGGGGATGCCCGCACTGCAGCGTCACGAGCAGCAGCCGCCGCGCGGGGCTCGTCGACTCCAGGCACACTGGGCACTGCACCTGGGCACCCTGCGGGGCCACGAGGCCAGCGGACTGCCTCAGCGCCTGGACGACACCCGAGTAGTGCCTGCACAGCTCGAGCGCCCTCGGGTCGCCTCTGGCCGTCCGGCGCGCCACGGCGGCCTGCAGGCGGCCCAGCTGGCGGGCGCTCTGCATCCGGAGGCCCCGCTCCACGTCCTCCGGGGAGGCAGGCCTCGTGTACTGCGGCTTGGCGGGGTCGTAGTCGCTGTCGCTGCCCTCGTCCGTTGACGTCGTGTCGCTGCCCTCGCCTGTGGGCGTCGCGGGCACGCTCGTCGGCGGACCGCGCCGCAGGGCGAGCAGGCCGGCCAGGGCTCTTGCGCGGCCCGGGCTCTCGGCCTCAGAGAGCGGCGCCCAGTCTGGGAGGTCCTCGACGCTGGTCGGGTGATCCTGGGCGGCGTCGCCGCCGAGGCGACAGCCCGCGGCCGAGCCCACGGGCGCCAGCATCCCAGCGACCGGCGGGCGGGGGGGGGGCAAGCAGGAGGGGCCTCGAGTCAAAACGGCGAGTTATGGGGCCCCCCTCCAGGCAGGGCCCCTGGCCCCAGCGGCCAAATCAGAAGGCAGAAAAGGGGTCCGAGAGAGGGCAGCCGAACTGCCACCCGACATCCCTCGGACGTCCATGCCCCATGCACTTTTCGTCTTCGCGCGTGTATCTTGCGCGCCGTCTTCCGTTCCTGGGTCGGCTCCAATGAGGTTCATTTTGTCCCTCGCATGTGCATTGCGGCGTTGGCCTATGTGCCTTCGTTGCCAATCGTCTCGCTTGGCGCCCCTGTCGAGATTGACCCGCTCTCTGGAGTTGTCCTTGGAGCCGCAGAAAAAAAAGTATCTTGCGCACGATTATCCAGGATTTCCTCGAGGCTCCTCGCCGAGAAAAAATGCACAGGCTCGAGCCATGCTGAGGCCATCCAGAGCCCTCCACGCCAAGGCGGCCCCTGCAGCGCCAGGCAGGCCCCCGAGAGGCCCTCGGAGACCCCCCGGGGGGGCCCCGGCCCCCCAGGAGCCAAGACGCCCATGTCGAAGGGGCCCCAGGACACACAAATAAATACACACAAATAAAAGGATCCCCCATATTTTCCTATATTTTCTGGGGGATCGACGATTAATTATGTCTGTGTGTTTTTTCCCCTCCTGACATGTCCCTGTGCCCCCTCCACGGAGGCAGCGCAGCGGGCATCGCAGTCCGCTGCACCACGCTGCGAGGAAGCACCCTCCAGGCATGTCGGTCGCGCGTCTTCGCGCCCTGGCCCAGCCCCTTCGCAGTAGGACGACGTCTCTGGCCCGGGCCGAAGCGCGTTCCTCGCTGCGCCCCTGCGTGAGTTCTTTTCGAGACTCGATCGCGCACATGGCCGACTCTGGAAACCCTGAACCCGATTATCTAAGCGAAGGTCACAACCAGATACAGTTCTGAATACCGCGTTGTGGGTACCGCTGACGGTAGAGCTCCTTCAGGGGCCACGAAACGCGGGAGGGGTGTACCGTCTTCGGTGGAGCTCCCTGTGGGGCCACGACGCGCTGTAATGGGTTGGAAAGACGCATGCGGCCGCGGCCACTGGAGCGTTCGGTGAAGCTCCCTATGAGGCCACACGAAGCGCTGTACTGGGTGGGCGAGACGCATGCGAACGTCGCCTCTGGGGCCGTATGGGGCCACGAAGCGGTGTAATGGGTGGGGGAACAGAATGCGAGAATGGCCTCTGGGGCCTTCGCTGGGCTCCCTATGGGGCCACGAAGCGCTGCACTGGGTGTGGGAAAACCGCATGCGAACTTCGCATTTGGGGAGCCTTCGCTGAAAATTCGCATGGGGCCACGAAACGTATGAGGGTTGAGCCGAAGGAATGGGCGGGGAACCGCATGCGAACGTTGCCCCTGAGGCCTTCGGACCCCTGTGCGGCTACGAAGCGCTGTACTTGTTGAGGGAACCGCATGCGGACGTCGCTTTTGGGGCCTTCGGTGGAGCTCCCCCATTAAGCCATGAAGCGCTGTCCTGGGTGGGGGAACCGCATGCAGACGTCGCCGTTGGGGCCTCCGGTGGAGCTCCCTACGGGGCCCCACGAGGCGCTGTAATGGGTGGGGGGACTGCATGCGAACGTCGCCTCCGGGGCCCTGGCTGGAGTTCCTACAAGGGCCACGGAACCTGATACAGGGCGTGCCGAACTGGTTAACATGCAAGAGCAGAAGCAAGGATTGGAGGAGGGAGAAGGGGGAGGAAGCAGGAGTGCGTGAGGAACGCGGGGCGCTGTCTCCTCAAACCGAGGGCCCTTCAGCACAGGACGGCTGGGAAGATTATCCTGGAGGGACCCAACCATACGCAGCTGTGAATACAACGTTGTGGCACCGCTTTCGGTGGACATCCCAATGGGGCCACGAAACGTGTGAGGGGCCACTTCCCTATGGGGCCACGAACAGTAATGAAACAAGCTCTACCGGCGCTTAATTGTTTCGGCCCTGCACTAACACTTGCACAGGAAAGCAGATCTTGGTGTATGCGGGATCCTGATGCATACGGTGTTCGCTGCTTCCCGCGGAACACGGGAGAGTATACACCACACCACCCCGACGTCGCCCCCGACCCTCAAAAAATCCTGGGACGGAATTGGTAAAGTGCATTTAGATACAAAAAAACTGGGAATCCAGATGCTCCAATCTGACCTTCGCAAAAGAAAACACATGTGCATACACAGCTTAAACATCGATACGACAATGGAAAACATACCTCTTTTTTACCCCCCCCCAAACAAACAAAAAAAACGTCTACTTCCGCCGCCCTCTACCGCTCCGCCCCCCCCGAGCCGCCGCCGCCCTGCCCCCGCCGGCCCTCCGCCGAGGGGGGGGACGCGCGCGCCGCGTTGCCAGGCCCTCCCAGGAACGGGGCATCGTTTGCAGAGGCCTCCCGGATGGTGAAATACTCCAGATTTCGTAATAAGAGGGAGGGGGTCTGGACCCTCCAAGACAAGCCATTTAAGACCCCCCCCCGTGGGAGAACCCTCCAAAACATCGTCCCCAGACCCCCCCAGGCCCTCCAAGATAGCCTGGAAGAGACCCCCCCCGAAATGAGACCCCCCTCCCATTATTACGAAATCTGGAGTACCCAGTTGGGGACGTACCCTTCGAAACCCGAAGGGAGCAGCCTATACCCCATCTAGGGGGGCAAAATCGGCCAGGGAGGCCCAGGCCACGCGGATGGAGGCAGAGGCCTCCTGGATGGGGTCGGAGCACACGCCGTGCATTTCGAATCGAGCTCATTTCGAAGTTGTACTCGTTTCTAATGGTTCCTGGCCCCCTAGTGGCCAGGAAGATCTTGACCCCCCAATTTCTAGTGGATAGAACAATTCGAAATGAAAGGATCTTGGCCCCAAAAACAATCAAAGAATCCTCGAAGAACTAGAAAGGAACAATGTGTAGATGGGGTAGGGATATCGCGCTACATCGGCGATACATCGGCGATACATCCGCGATGCATCGGCGACGCACCAGCGACGCAGCGTCAAAGTCGGCGGTGCATCGGCGACGTCAACGTGAAGCAAATCGGGCTCCGCATCGAGCCGCATCGTCGATGCATCGGCGATGCGGCGCGATCCTCCGACCCCATGACCCCATCCAGGAGGCCTAGAGTTTCACCGATCACTGTCCCCACTCGCGTGGCCTGGGCCCACCTGGCCGATTTGCCCCCCTAGATGGGGTATAGGCTGCCCCCTTCGGGTTTCGAAAAGTATGTCCCCAACTGGGGTGGTGAGACGGTGGGGCTCGGGATGGGGATGGCGTTGGGGATGGGGATCGGTTACCAAAAACTGCGGGATGCCCTCGTTTTCCCAATCGGTGCCTGCACTGAAGGGGTCCTAGCGGAGCTTGAAGGATCTGGCGAAAGCGGGCGGCCGAGTCCGGCAGGCCGCCGGGTTCCCTGGTTCCCGGCTCTGGGTTCCCAAGTGCCCAGTTGCTGGTTCTAGGCCGATGTCGATGGGCAGCGGGGTTCCTGGGTTTCCAGGTTCCGGGTTCCTGGTCAATTGATCGGTCTCTCCATCGATATCCTTACCCACTCTATATCGATCGCACGGTCGATCTCGCAATCGATCTCACGATCGATCTCAAAGTCAATCTCACTGTAGATCGCACGAACGATCTCACGATCGATCTCACTGAATCGACTTCACTATTGGTCTCACGATCGACCTTGCTATCGTCCTCGCTATCGATCCCACTATCGATCTAACGATCGATCTCACAATCGATGACAATATCCATATCACCCAGTTCAACACATTCACTGATTGGGTTGTTCTCTGGTGTAATGGAATGTCAAACCAGTCAGAGTTCTCCATCCTCCTCGCGGAGCTGGTCCTTCTCCCCCTCATCCTCCTCATCCTCCTCCTCCTCTTCCCTCCTTCGTCGTCCTCCTCTTCCCTCTTTCCTCTTCCTCGTCCTCCTCCTCATCCTCCCCCTCCTACGTGTCGTCCTCCCCTTCCTCCTGCCATTTCCTCCACGTCGACGTCCTCCTCCTCCTCCTCCTCCTCCTCCTTCTCCTTCTCCTCCTCCTCCTCCTCCTCCTCCTCCTCCTCTTCCTCCTCCTCCTCCTCCTCCTCCTCCTCCTGCTGCTCCTCCCCCCACGGTATCTCGACTCAAGCCGCTTTTGTTCGAGCATTTTGCGCGAGCAGCTCGCCTGTGCCTCCACGGGGTGCTCGGGGGACCACGCCCAGAGATTTCTTTCCGAGGATTATTGCTGGCGTTGGCTAACAGGGAGTTCAGAATATCATGTCTGCCGCCAACCGTGCCTACTCTCAGTCCAAGGCATGCCGCAAGTTCGAGTGGAACGATCGCCTACTCAAGAATAACATGTGCTGCTTCAAGTGCAATCGTAAGGTCCGACTGTACGTCCCCAAGTCGCAGTCTCAGAAGGGAGGCAAAGGGGCGCAGTCGGCACAGAACGGAGGTAAGGACAGCCATTAGCAGGAGATCGGCCTTGATAAGTCGCTGAAGCAGGTGGTGGAGAAGACAGGGTCAACCGTGCTCAAGGCGGCGGTCTCGGCGGAGCTGGCCAAGCTCCAGGCGCCCAGCCACGAGATCATTGCCCCTGACACGGAGGCGGAGGCGGTCAGGCGCGCCACGGGGGGGTGGCGCGACGCTGATCACAAGCATTCGCACGGGACTTGTTAGACTTCAAGACAGTTTGTCGATGGAGAAGGAGATTCAGGCTGCGCAGGTTCTGGCGCAGGCCGAGAAGGCTAAGAGGGCGGCCACCGAAGCGCCGGCGCGGGCAGAGAGCATCGCCTCCGACGCGAGCGACGCCAACCAGGGTGCCGCCAACCAGCCGGAGTTTGAGGTCACGTGGACTGAACAGTTGTTCCAATGCTCTGGAGTCCGAGAGTGAACTGTTACAAAAAGAAGGACCGCTGGGGAAAAGAGAGGAAGCGCGTGAGCCACCGCCCGCCCCATCTGTGCGCAGGCAGTTTGCAACCAGTCATGCTCTCGATGACTCTGGCCAGCGTTGTAAGATGTGCTATAGCTCTTGTTATAAGGCTGCCAAGGCCCAGTGGATTTCCTCCAAGTGTTTCAGACCCGATCCTGTTGATTGTAGGTTGTCTGCGTTGCCGTCGAGGGCGTCTTTACATATAAGGGGGGCTGGGTACATGGTAGTAATAGAATGCTTCTGCACCAATCCATGGGGCTCTTGTTTTGCTCAAAATGCGGGCATTCTGCCAGTTGTGTCCTCAGGAGTCTCGGTCAAGAATGTCCCAGGCGAACGAATGCGAAACGAGCCGAGTCAGAGTGAGGGGGCCGAACGGTCATTCATTGTCCCTGGGTGTGTGGCTGAAGTGAGATTCCGCGGTGCGGATTCGTGTTGTTGTTGTTGTGTGTTGTATGTTGTGTGTTGTGTGATGTTTGTTGATTGGTGTTTGTTGTTCGTTGGTTGGTGTTGTTGTTGTTGTTGGTGTGGTTGTTGTTGTTGGTGTTGTTGTTGTTGTTGGTGGTGGTGGTGTTGTTGTTGTTGGTGTTGTTGGTGGTGGTGTTGTTGTTGTTGGTGTTGTTGGTGGTGTTGTTGTTGTTGTTGGTGTTGTTGTTGGTGTTGTTGTTGTTGTTGTTGTAGTTGTTGTTGTTGTTGTTGTTGCTGATGTTGTTGTTGTTGTCGTTGTTGTTGTTGTTGTTGATGATCTTGTTGTTGTTGGTGGTGGTGGTGTTGTTGTTGTTGTTGATGCTGCTGCTGCTGCTGCTGTTGTTGCTGTTGTTGTTGTTGGTGTTGTTGTTGTTGTTGTTGGTGTTGTTGTTGTTGTTGTTGTTGTTGTTGTTGTTGTTGTTGTTGTTGTTGTTGTTGTTGTTGTTGTTGTTGTTGTTGTTGTTGTTGTTGTTGTTGTTGTTGTTGTTGTTGTTGTCGTCGTCCCACCCGCAACCCGCCCCGCGACCCACCCGCGACCCACCCCGCGACCCACCCGCGACCCACCCGCGACCCACCCGCGACCCACCCGCGACCCACCCCGCGACCCACCCCGCGACCCACCCCGCGACCCACCCTGCGACCCACCCTGCGACCCACCCGCGACCCACCCGCGACCCACCCCGCGACCCACCCCGCGGCCCACCCCGCGACCCACCCGCGACCCACCCGCGACCCACCCCGCGACCCGCCCGCGGCCCACCCCGCGACCCACCCGCGACCCGCCCGCGACCCACCCGCGACCCACCCGCGACCCACCCGCGACTCACCCCGCGACCCACCCGCGACCCACCTTCGACCCAAACCACGTTCAAGGTACAAACCAACATTTTCGGCGCCTGCGGCGGGCTTTTTTTGCATTCCTTCCAGGTGGAGAGCCCGCGACCCACCCCGCGATCAACTCGCGACCAACCCGCGACCCAAACCACGTTCAGGGTACAAACCACATTTTTCGGCGCCTGCGGCGGGCATCTTTTGAATCGTTCTAGGTGGAGAGACCGCGGCCCACCCGCGACCACGTTCAGGGTACAAACCAATTTTTTCGGCGCCTGCGGCGAGCATCTTTTGCATTCGTTCCCGGTGGAGAACCCGCGGCCCACCCGCGACCCAAACCACGTTCAGTGTACAAACCAATTTTTTCGGCGCCTGCGGCGGGCTGCTTTTGCAGGAGGACGAGGAGGGGGAGGAGGAGGAGGAGGAGGAGGAGGAGCAGCAGGAGGAGGAGGAGGAGCAGCAGGAGGAGGAGGAGGAGCAGCAGGAGGAGGAGGAGGAGGAGGGAGGGGACGACGACGATGACGTCGACGACGACGACGACGACGAAAAGGAGGAGGGTGGAGGATCGGGAGGGGGGGAAGAGGAGGAGGACGACGAGGAGGAACATGACGACAATGGGAGGACGATGATGGAAGGACGAGGGGGGGAGAGGGAGGACGAGGAAGAAGCGGAGGAGGAGGAGGAGGAGGAGGACGAGGTGGAGGAGGAGGACGACGATGACGATGAGAACGAGGACGAGGACGAGGAAGAGGAGGAGGAGTAGGAGGCGGAGGAGGAGGAGGAGGAGGAGAGGAGGAGGAGGAGGAGGAGGAGGAGGAGGAGGAGGAGAGCGCCATCGACAAGGAAGGTGGGGGCCACGAGGTCCGCCGGCTTGACGACGCCAGCGTCGCCCGCGCCCGCCCCCTCACTCTTATCCGCAATTGCGGGGTGCTATGTAGTTCATTTCGACTCGCATCGCGCCTGCTCTCCCTCACACGCTCCCCGTGGCTCGAGTAATGAGCTCCTTTTCCCGGCGTCTCCCGGCGCTGGGAGCGACCAGGTGTCAAGGAGCGCGCCAGGCGGCGGGGCCGACGCCAGCTGCACGCAGCAGAGTTGGGCCCAGGACCCCCGAATGTTTCCAGATGTTCTGGAGTCTCGTCTCCCCCCCCCCCACACTTCCAACATTCCCCAGACCCTCTTGGGAATCGACGATCGTTTGTGTCTGCGTGCTTTCCCCCTCCTCAAGGAGCAGCATCGCGGACGCGCGGCCGTGGGGCACCCATCAGCGTGCCTGCTGCGGAAGAAAGCACCCCGCCTGAGGACGAAAACGAAGAAGCAGCGCGCCGAGCGCCTCGCAACGGCGGCGCGCCAGGCCCGGGCACTCGCCGATCAGATGTCTGCAACCCGCGGCAGGACGCCCGACCGCCTCCGGGGGGGCTAGCGTTAGGTCGGGCGTGTCCTCCTACAGGGGGATTTTCGACGAAAAATAAAAAAAATACCCCAAAAATACCCCAAAAGGTTAAAACAAAAAAAAAAAAACAGACTATGTTTGTAATATGTTCTGACTATTTCTGGTGTATCTTATTATTTTTCGTCGGGAAATCCCCCGTAGGGGGACAGGCCCGACTTAAGGCCAGCTTGTCATCCAGGCTCGGCACTTGCGGGCCCTGGGGCCCGCACGTTGTGCCCCCGAGCGCCGACATCAGGGAGAGACCGCCGGTTGAGACCACCATGCTGTCGGAGACCCGATTCTTCTCCCTGCCCAAGCTTTGTCAAGGGGCCCAGGGACACACAAATAAATAGACACAAAGAACAAGATTCCCCATATTTTCCCATATTTCCTGGGTTTCTGTCTTCCCTCCACTCTGGACGCTTCGTCACTGCTTGATGGAGAAGTCTATAGTTTTGGCCGTCCCCCCCTGGAGCTCTCGGCCCTGAATAAGCTGGCCCTCCCTCCTCCTCCCTCCCTCCCTCCCTCCCTCCCTCCCTCCCTCTCCTCCTTCTCCTCGTCATCCTCCTTCTCCTCGTCCTCCTCCTCTTCCTCCTCCTCTTGCTCCTCCTCTTGCTTCCCCCAACGAAGCAGCGCCCGATCCCCCAAGCTCTGGCAAAAACCATGAGATACCGATACCGCTATCCACAAAGAAATCTCCGAGGGTGCGTCCTGACCAACATGTCGGAGCGAATCCAACCGCGGCGGCGACGGCCTCCCAGGACTCCCAGGAGGCCCAATTAGCCTGCCGAGAGACCCAACCATATGCAGTTGTGAGTACCGCAGTTGTGAATATCTTCTTCGGTGGCGCTCCCTATGGGGCCACGAAACGGTGGGTGAAACGCAAGGAGCAAGGGCCGTGTTGGGTGGTGGCGGACGCATGCGGGCGGTGCCACTGGAACCTTCCGTGGAGCTCCCTATGGGGCCACGAAACGCTGTACTGGGTGGGTGAAACGCAAGGGGCAATGGCTGTACTGGGTGGTGGCGCACGCATGCGGGCGGTGCCACTGGGACCTTCGGTGGAGCCCCCATTATGGGGCCACGAAACGCTGTACTGGGTCGGTGAAACGCAGGGAGCAAGGGCTGTGCTGGGTGGTGGCGGACGCATGCGGGCGGTGCCAGTGGGACCTTCGGTGGAGCTCCCCATGGGGCCACGAAACGCTGTACTGGGTGGGTGAAACGCACGGAGCAAGGGCTGTGCTGGGTGGTGGCGGACGCACGCGGGCGGTGCCACTGGGACCTTCGGTGGAGCTCCCTATGGGGCCACGAAACGTTGTACTGGGTGGGTGAAACGCAGGGAGCAAGGGCAGTGCTGGGTGGTGGCGGACGCATGCGGGCGGTGCCACTGGGACCGTCGGTGGGGCCCCCTATGGGGCCACGAAGCGCTGTACTGGGTGGGTGAAACGCAAGGGGCAAGGGCGGTGCCATTGGGGGCTTTGGTGGAGCTCCCTATGGGGCCACGAAGCGCTGTGCTGGGTGGGTGAAACGCATGGAAGAGGGAGGAGGGAGGAGGAGTGGGAAAAGGAGGAGAAGAGAGGAACGCGGGGAACGTCTCTTCAAAACGAAGACCCAACACAAGGGAAACGAGGCGAGGGTAGCGGTATGGGTACCTCTTCCTCCCCTGAGGCTCGTCGGCTGCCGGCCTGCGTCCTCCACGCTGCCTCCGCCGCCGACGCGTCTGGGCTCGAGACGAGCTGCAGCAACGAGCGCAGGTAGCCGTCGAAGAACTGCTCCGCGGCGCCGCGGCGGGCGTCCGGCGCCGCGGCCGCGGCCACGAGGTGGCCCTGCGGCGCGGATCAAGCCCTCCGCCACCCCCTCCTCCTCCCCCTCCTCCTACTCCTCCTCCTCCTCCTTCTCCTCTTCCTCCTCCTCCTCCTCCTCCTCCTCTTCCTCTTCTTCCTCCTCCTCCTCCTCCTCCTCCTCCTCCACTCATTGTCCTTCTAAATAACCTGTCGCACCCCGAAGCGGGTCGAAGGGCGGGCCTGGCGTTTCGCCTGAGACTCCCTCACAACGTAAAACCCTAAAGATTAACAGTTAGCGACAGCCTCAAAGGTTGACGACAGGTGGCTTTCAAAATGCTGATATCACATTCGCGCCGCGCGCATTCTTTTTCAAAATTGGAAAAATTCGACAGACTGAGGGCGGGTCGTTTTCAAAATGCTACAGCGGGAGCGCGATTCGGAACGAGCGGAAGCACGGAAATGAGGCCAGCGCTGCAGCTGGAGCAGCGCCCCGCGTCCCACCTTCTCCCTATGGGGCCACGAAGCGCTGTACTGGGTGGGTGAAACGCAGGGAGCAAGGGCTGTGCTGGGCGGTGGCCGGCGCATGCGGGCGTTGCCAGTGGGACCTTCGGTGGAGCTCCCTGTGGGGCCACGAAGTGCTGTACTGGGTGGGTGAAACGCAACGAGGAGGGGGAGGAGGGCCACGAAACGCTGTCCTTAGTGGGGTCCGAGCAGAGGGAGTCGGAGGGTCGCGCCGCATCGCCTTTGCATCGCCCATGGGTCCCCGGTGCGTCGGCTATGCGCCGGCGAGATCGGTGCGGAGGCTATCGGGCTACACATCTGGCCGCATCGCCGACGCATCGGCAGTGCAGTCATCGTGCTGCCAGCACCGACGCTGAAGAAGGAACGCGCGGGCGTTTCTGGCCCCGGCGAGCCTCGGCCTCGGATGGTTTCCCCGACCTAGATGAAGGGGCCCCAGAACACACAAATAAATACACACACATAAGAATATGTCCCATATTTTCCCATATTTTCTGGGTTTTTGTCTTCCCCCCCACTTCCTACATTTTCCCATGTTTTCTGGGGGATCGACGATAAATTGTGTCTGTGTGTTTCTTTCCCTCCTGACTAGATTCAAGGAACGGCCCGAAGACCCGAGCCCATCCTGAGCCCCAAAATGGTCCTGATTTCCGCGTCTCGACCGTCTGCGGCGTGATCCTCCGACCCCGTCCGCTCCGGGCCCACCACTTGTGGGGACGCCTGGCAGGTACCGATGCCGCTGCTTCCTGGACCTCTCCTGGCGTGCGTCCTGACCAGGAGTTCGAGGCGAGTCCAGCGGGCGGCGACAGGCATCCTGGGAGGCCCCAGAAGGCGAGAGCGAAGCAAGGATAGCGACGTCGGTGCCTTTGCGCTCTCCTCCTCGGGCATTTGCTGAGGCCTAGAATGTGTTCGATGCTCGTTCTGGGGCCCTTCCTGGAGCCACTCGCTCCACTCGCGTGTTCGATGCTGCGGCGCTGGAGGCTCCGCCAAGGCGGCCCAACGCCGATCCGAGAAAGCCGCGCAGACCGTCAAATGCCCATGCCGTTCTCCCTGTCTCGAGACGAATGGGAGGAAGCAGATGGCGACATCCGAACTATGGCCCCACCAACCATCCAATCCTCCTGAGTCGATGGGAGAGGCGAGGTTCAGTTTCCCCCACGTCCCCGACGCATTCCGAACCCTGCCCTTAGGTCGGGCATGTCCTCCTACAGGGAGATCTTGGACGAAGACTAACACACATCAGACAAAATCATCGAAAATACTAGAAACATCGTCCCCCGACTATGTTTGGACCACCTTTGCATAGTCCTCCTGTACAGTCGGGGCGTTGACCTAAGGAACCCTTTGTTAAGGAACGAGGCCCCTGTTTTTCACACGTCGAACTTCGACTTCCCATCGAAAACCTGAGGACAACCTAAAACAAATTGTGACACAATCGAGGAACACGGAGCCCCTCCCCAACTAAAAGGGTTCCTTCTGCAGCGCCCCGACTGTAGAGGGGCAGGCCCGACTTCGCCCTACCCCCGCCCCCCGCCGGGCTGCCCGAGTCGTTGATCGGCGAGGGTCGGGCTCCGAGGAGCCCGCCGCCGGGGGAAAAAGAGCCACGGAAAGGGAAAGGGGAAAATGGGGCGCGGAGCGCAGGACTGCCGGCCCCCAGGACGGACAAATCAATACACACAACTGAAAATATCCACCACATGTTCCCACATGTTCTGGGTTTTTGTCTTCCCCCCCAGTTCCCACAGTTTCCCATATTTTCTGGGGGGTCGACGATTGATTGTGTCTGTGTGTGTCTTTCCCTCCTGAAATGCTGCAGGCCCCCAGAACGGACCCCACAGACAGCCGAAGATGCAAGTTGCAGCCGTCGTGCTTGAGGATCACATCCAACAACAACAAAAATCGAGCAGGACCCCGCCGCCGGGAAAAGAGCCACGAGAAAGGGAGGGGAAGATGGGCGCGGAGCGCAAGGCTGCAGGCCACCAGGACGGACCCCACAGACAGCCGAAGATGCAAGCTGCAGCCCCATGAGAGAGTTCCGAAGAGCTAGCTCCTCTCGGGGCCCTATAAGGCGCGTTTGGCCCCAAAGGCCGCTCCCAGAGCTCCTGGAGGGCCGCTTGCGCGAGGTTGGGCGCGCTTTCGTGGAGATTCGCGTGCTTCTGTGGGAGTTCTCGCATCAGTCGCGTTGTCGTGACATTGTGTTTCAGCATCGGGCTGGGGGTCAAAAAGCACTGTCGTACTTGAGGATCATATCCAACAACAAAAACATCGAGCACCCAGAAAGGTATCGAAGCAGTGTCGAACGAGTACCGCCCCCCCAGGGCCCGACACTTGGAAACCCTCAAGTTCCGGTACTTTCCTGGTGCTCGAAATTCTCTCTGGTGATCAGGGCTAAAAATAAATGGGATAATCATAACCGAAGATACGAGCAAGAAACTTACCACTCGAGATTCCTGGGCCAGCCGGTTTCTCGAAACAAGTCCGGGCCAGTTTCTGCCGTTCGCGCCGAAGGGCGCGGCCGTACGACAGAAGCGGGGTCAACTTTCCGGCCAGTTGGCCAAGAAGCGCCAGCCCCGGGGAGGAGGCTCCTTGATCAGCTGCTCGACTGTACAGACTTGAGGGGGGCCGAGGGACGCACAAACAAATAGCCACAGATGCCAGGATGTCCCATGTGTTCCGTCCTTTCTGGAATAATCCTCCTCCTCCTCCTCCTCCTCCTCCTCGTCCTCCTCCCCCTCGTCCTCGTCCTCGTCCTCGTCCTCGTCATCGTCCTCCTCCTCCTCCTCCTCCTCCTCCTCCTCCTCCTCCTCCCATGTGTTACATCTGTTCCTCGGAATCGGCACGAAATTGTATGTATGCGGCACCCGCGCCTGCGGCGGCAGCGCCGGGGCCACCTGCACCACGCGCACCTCAGCCGAGGGCAGCCGCTGGCTGGCAAAAAGAGCGCCAAACTTCGCGCTTCGCGCTGCGCGAAGCGCGAAGAACTGTAAGTCGGGCTTGTCCCCCTACAGGGGGATTTTCGAGGACAAATTGAAAATGATCAAACAATCGTCCCGCCTATTTCTCAAACTATGTTTGAATCTTCCTCCTGTACAGGGACAGGCCCGACTTCAGAATCACCTCGCGCTCTCGCGCCGCCCCCCCCCCCGGGGAGAAGAGGAGGACGAGGAGGCGTCGCAGCCGAACCACGAAGCACGACACGCGCAGAATGTCGCGCCCTCGCGGGCGCCCTGGGCTTGCGGGGTCGTCTCTCGCCCTCCTCCCCGAACTTCAGGCGGACTGCCCCTGAGCCAGGGAGCCCACAGAGGACGTGCGCGCCCAACCGTGTACACGAACACGGCCCCTCGATCCGCGAGACCGTCCGCGTGACACGAACATTCGCACAATGCATACTCTCGGAACCAACGCGGATTCATGTACGTGTGCGTCCTTCTGTCGCTCCTGATCAGTGTAAGACGAAGGGAGACTCAAGACATAATCCGATCATCATGGAGATCAGGAGCCTCTGGGAATCGGCGGGCCTCGAGGATGTATCGGGCGCAGCGGCCGTTTCAGAGCGCTCTGGAACGCTCCGAGAGCGTTCCAGAAGGCTCTGGAACCAGGTCTATCTCGTTTCTGTGCCCGTCCGATAGTAGCGTTGAGTCGGGCGTGTCCCCCTACAGGGGGATTCTGGGCGAAAAACAAAAACGCGAAACATACCCCCCCGAATGCTCAACCATACTTTTTAAACATCGTCCCCAGACTATTGCGTTACTACTTTTCAAAAATATTCCTCCTGTAGAGGGCAAGGCCCGACTTAGTAGCAGCGTTTCGTCAAAGGGGCTCAACAGCGGCAAAGCAAACAGACACAGCAGGAGAGTCCCACCCCAGGGGGCGGGGAGCCCCAGACCGCCCAAAGCTTTTGGCAGCCGCTTCGCTGGAGACGTCTCACAAGTAAGTCCACCAGCTCTCTGGGCGTCGGTGGTTCAGGGCGCTTCCTATTCCACACCTCCTCCTTCCCCCTTCGGGGAGGGGTTTACCCCTCCCCCTACCCTCTCCCCATGGACCTGGACAGGGGGGTTCGCGAGTCGTCGGAGCGTCGTCGCGAAGCGTCAACAATTCAGGAATCGTCTTCTCGCCGCAGTGCCAGTTGCATTTCTGGTCTGGGAGGCCTCGATCCCCTGCAACAGGCGCACTACTAAAGTGCACGTGGCCGTGCTTTCACCCTGTCCCCCACGGCCGACACCCTGCTCCTCGAGACCCGCTCCTTCACCTCTGCTGCTACGAGGGTGCTTTGCTGAGGTCTGCGCTTTTTCAAACCAATCGCGCGCGTTTCGTCGATTTCGGCCTCGGGGGGCCGGTTTCGGCCCCCGGGGCCATGAAGAGCAGCTCCGGGATGGGAAACTACCCCCGGAGAAGGGGGGGGTCGAGACTTCTGGTCGGCGGCTGGAACAGGAGCAGTCCGTCTGAGCCGGGGATGGAAGAACCCCCTTTCGCAAAACGTGGTTTCGTGAAAACGACCTCGGGCCCAAACCTGGCGGGCGCAAGCCTGGGAGATGACGGCCGCGGCGCCCTCTCGAGAACCGAAAACGGACAATTCACGAATCGACGTGTCAGGGTGGGGCTCCTGTCCACCCCCGACTGACAGAAGGTTCCCCCGCCTCCGCGGCCTCCGAGGATCACCGGAAAGGGCCGCGGGAGGCCGAAGGCAGCAAAGGCCTCGGAGCTCCTCTTGCGCCCACGGCGGGGCACCGCAGTTGGGCAAGCACCGTTCGTGTCTCTCTGGTGGGCCCTTGAGGCAGAACGTGAACACGAGCTAACGTAGGGGAAGAAGCGATGGCATGAACTCGGAGGTCCGCGCGGATCCCTCGGAGCCTCACTGGGGCCCCCCCCGCAGCGCCTCCGGCGCCGCCCCTGGCGCGCTGCGCGCGCCATGGAGAGGGGTCCAGCGCCGATCCGAGAAATCCGCGCGGACCTCCAGGCGTCTATGCGTATGTCGCTTGTTGTTCCTCTTTACCAAGCGCATGCAGTCACACATCAAAACTTCGCGCGGCCCAGTCGGCGTGACTCTCTGCGAGGGCCTGCTCCCGAGCGGCCACGCGAGCTTTTCCAGGCCTCAAGCCACTCTCGGAGGGAACGGGGACTCGGCCGAGGCCCGAGGTGATGGGTCTGTTTTCCACCACCACCACCACCACCATAAGTTGGAGGGGGAGGGGGTCCTCCTCCACCTCTTCCTCCTCCTCCTCCTCCTCTTCCTCCTCCTCCTCCTCCTCCTCTTGCTCCTCCTCCTCCTCCTTCTCCTCCTCCTCCTCCTCCTTGTCCTCCTCCTTCTCCTCCTCCTCCTCCTCCTCCTCCTCCTCCTCCTCCTCCTCCTCCTCCTCCTCCTCCTCCCCTCCAACTTCTGGTGGTGGTGGAAAAACAAGCCCATCACGAGGGGCCCCGGCCAGCACGTCGCGGGCGCCGGGGTGCAGGTCGGCGCCCCCGCTCGCCCTCTCTGGGGCCCGTGCACCGATCCCAGGGCCCCGGCGGGCCTGGCCCCGCACCGAGCGAGCCCGAGGGCAGCCGGGCCGCTCCCGGCCGAAGCGAAGCCACCCGGTGCCAGCGGTCGGCTCGCTCGGAGCGGCCGGGAGAGTCGGGGAGCAGAGACAGGGCAGCCAACCCGCGGAACAAGGATGCGCGATGAGGACGCAAGGGCCTTGGGCGCCCATGGCGCAGCTTTTCGAGCGGGGCGCGGCCAACGAGAGCAGGCAAGGATGGGCCGAAGGGCAAGGATGCAAGGGTACCCTTGGGAAGGTTGCCCATCCTTACTATGCGGGTGGACTGTACACCAAGGACACGCTGCCGTGGGGGAGACCGGCGAAGCACTGCCGAGCAGCTGTACCGGCCCTTCCTGCAGACACCCAGAAGCAGCGGACCCAAGGCACGCCGGAGCCGCGACGGCCCCCCTCCGACCCGCCCGCCCGAAGCTGGTTGTGCAAGCCCAACTGCCTGGGCTTCCAAGATGCTTGTGGAGTGGAGCCCGCTCCTCCGATGGACTCCCGCACTTGCCTCCCGGCGCCAGCGTTTCACTCAGGAATTTTGAGGGGCAACGATAGGGGGGGATGCATCGACCTGGAATCGGCGATACATTGTCGATAGATCGGCGATAGGCCTCCGATAGTGAATCCGCACCACCTTCCTGGGCAGGTTGGGGCTATCGGGCCCCTATTGGCGATCAATGGGCAATTGGGGGTCGATACATCCCCCCTATGCCTATCACCCCCTATCGTTGCCCCGGAAGTTTGGGGGCGCTCCGAGATTGCGGTTCCGGCTGGGAGCGCCTGCGACTGCCCGAGCGCTGCATCCACCATGCCCCACAGCGGCGGTCCTGCCGGCAGCGCCGCAGCCAGCCGCTCTTGCTGACTCGCGGCAGCAACGGCTGACCACACCATGCTCGCTCATGCGGCCAGCTGGCACTCTGATGGGCAGCGCAATAACATGAGGGGACTCGCGCACAACGGCGCGGCGACCTTGCGCGGTGTCGTCCGAAAGCCGCCGGCGCGGCAGACAACGCGGGCACGCGCGGGCGCAACCTTCCGCGAGCAGCTTACGCGCGGGTGCCCGTGCAGCTAATCATTTGCTTACGCCTCCCGACTCTGGATTCGGCGAACTCGTCCCCCCCCCTGGCACCGGGACCCCCAACAGCGGAAGGCGCCAACCCGCACTTCTGCACCGACTCTGGCCAGGCCATCTTGGGCCACGGATCGACGTAGATGCCCTCCTGGTTTGGTAAGGCAGGCATACACCTATCCTGGGCCCAGGATCGGCCTGGTCAGGATAGGTGCATGTGCATAGCTGACGCCCTCCGAGTCAAGTGTACCGTCCTGGCCCTAGAGCTCCCTCCGTTTCTTCGCGCGGGGCCTGGCCAGCAGACACGCTCAGCGCGCTCCCAATGCGTGTGCTCCGTTGCCCCCCCACTCTCTCCTCCCCGTGACGCCGCCAGCTGGCTCAGCAAGGGCCAAGCGGCCCGCGCCTCAGGGAGGTGACGATGGGATCAGAAGCGGCAGGCGTTCGGCCTTCTCCTCCTCCTTTTTTCTGCATGGTATTATCAGTATTGTTCATATGAATAGTGTGTTTCATAGCATTACGACTACGATTCGCATTATTATGATGACTCGTCTTATTCGTCATAGCCTTGTTCTTAGCATTATGGTTATTAGTCATCATGCTGTTCAAATTTAATACTCTGAATATCATTTATTGATCGCAGTATTACCCATATGATTACTGTTACTCCTCCTCCTCCTCCTCCTCCTCCTCCTGCTCCGCCTCCTCCTCCTTCGCCTCCTCCTCCTCCTCCTCCTCCTCCGCCTCCTCCTCCTCCTCCTCCTCATCCTCCTCCTCCCCCTCCTCTGTCTCCTCCTCCTCCTCCTCCTCCTCCTCCTCCTCCTCCTCCTCCCTCCTCCTCCTCCTCCCCCCTCCTCCCCCTCCTCTTCGTCCTCCTCCCCCCCCCTCCTCCTCCTCCTCCTCCTCCGCCTCCTCCTTCTCCTCCTCCTCCTCCTCCTCCGCCTCCTCCTTCTCATCCTCCTCCTCCTTCTCTCCCCTTCCTCCTCCTCCTCCTCCTCCTCCTCCTCCACTCCTCCTCCTCCTCCTCCTCCTCCTCCTCCTCCTCCTCCTCCTCCTCCCTCCTCCTCCTCCTCCTCCTCCTCCTCCTCCTCCTCGTCCTCTGAAACGAAAACAGGACTGGGAAGGCATCAGACTGGCACAAATCTGGGATTTCCGAGATCTGGCGGTTCTGGAGGATGTATTCGGCGCCGCCGCCGATCTAGAGCGATCTGGAACGCTCTGAGAACGTTCTGGAACGCTCTGGAACGATTTATCCCAGTCCTCGCCCAGCCCAATCCTCCTCACTTTAGTGCGCCCACAACCCAGCAAGAGCCAGTGCCCCCGTCACCCCGCCCAGGGTGCAGCAAACACACGGCGTCTGAGATCTGCGGAGGAGGAGGAGGAGGAGGAGGAGGAGGAGGAGGGGGAGGAAGAGGAGGAGGAGGACAGAGGCAGGCCGGCCGCGGCAGGAATAGGTCGACCTGGTGCTCCTGTGCGTGTGTCTCTGGAGAAGGAAAGGAGGGGGCGCATCACACCACGGTGCGGATGTCGATAACATCCACCGGATACGACCAGCGATGCGGGATGTACAAGTCGAACGCGCTGCTCACTTTTCCATTGAAGGTCTGAAGATATGGCTGCTTTGCCCGAGCTCTTCTCAGTTTGCCTCCGGGGGCGGATGGGGAGCATGGCTGCGGCGGGCGCAAGCAATGAAGGAGAAGGAGGAAAGCATCCTCCTCTCAGGAAGCCCAGGGATCCTCCCAGGGTTCGCGCGACCAGGGACCAAACCCAGAGGCCGAGCCCCAACACTGGACTGCGCAGCCGATGGCAGCAGAGGCTGCCCAATACCCCTCTCTCCTCCATCTCCGACCCCCCCGCAAAGCCCGCGCGAAGAGGGATTGCGCGCCTGCAAGAATGGCCCAGCAGCGCGGGCAGAGGCGATTAAAACAGCAATCTTGAGGGGGACGGGTTCGATACCACAGCCGAACATATGATCCAGAAAACCATCACCCAAGAAATCTGGGCCAGCTCCCCGGAAGTCTCTCAAAACTCACCTGGGCCAGGTTCTGTTGTCGACGCTGGAGGGCGAACGTGCTCAAGACACTGAGCCAGCTCTCCGGCAGGTTGCCAAGCTGTTCGAGAGCAGGCTTCTGAATCAGATGCTCGACCGTAGGTGCCGAGGGGAGGAGGAAGCCGCACACCGCTCACCGACTGGCTCCGCTTCGGGTTCGGGAAACTTGCCGTCGCTCGGACGTCCATTTCCCGTGCATGTTTCGGTTTCGTGCGTGTTTTTTTTGCTCGATGGTCCCGGATGGTCCTCGATGGTTCTCGCCGAGAAAAAATGCACACGACCGAGCGATGCCAAGGAAAAGGGCGGGTCCTAGCACCGCATCGGGCGGCGCACCGCGCGCCGTGGGCCGTGCGCTGGCGCCCTCGAGCCAGGCTGCGTCGGAGTCTGCGCGGGTAGGCTTTTGAGGGAAGAGGAGCCACCAGCCTCGAACGTATCCTTATCCCTAAGATTGACACGCCAAAAGGCGATGACAACCTTGGGGATGCGCCCTCAAAAAATGAGGGAATCCCTAAGATTGGCATCGTGATGAGGAGATGCCCAGCATAGGGATAGGGATATGTTCCAGGCTGGTAGAGAAGTACAAACAAAGACTTGCAATACGCTGCGAGCCTCATCATGGGGGAACGGAGCTCTCCGTCTGGTCCGAGAAGCACCCCAAGAGAGGACCCAGGGAGCCTCGAGCCCTTTCGGATCCAGGCGTCCCAACGTTCTGCCTGCAACCTGACCCTTCCAGGCGCGGCCGAAGAGAGCTATACATAGACGAGCGCGTTCCACTACGCGCAAAGTAGCTGCTCGCAAATGGCATGGATCCGCAGTGGGGGATCTACGATAGATGGCACAAGGGCAGACGCATGGTTCTTCGGACGTTTGCGAGTAGGCATTTTGGAAGTAGTGGAGCGCGCTCGGTGAATACACCAGGAAGCTGGACACACACACACACGCACACACGCACACACGCACACACGCACACACACACACACACACGCACACACGCACACACGCACACACGCACACACGCACACACACACACACACACACACACACGCACGCACACGCGCACACGCGCACACACACACACACACACATGGCTGGAGCCCTGCGCGCAACCTGCGGAGGCCCCTGGCCGGAGCCGCACGTGGAGGATCGCGGTGCACGGCCACGCGAGGGCCGAGGGCCGGGAAGCCGCGCGGCCACGCGCCCACTCCGGCCCTCTCCGAGGCTGGCCACGGCAAACCGTATGGCGTGACCGGTCCCTTTGAGTATCTGCCTAAGCGTTGTTCCTTTCTGCACGTCGCTCGTTTCTAAGTGTGCTCGTCTCTAACTGTTCCTGGCCCCCTAGCAGCCCTCGCCCAGGCTGGTCACGGCAAACCATATGGCGTGACCGGTCCCTTTGAGTATCTTCCTACACGTCGTTCCTTTCTGCACGTCGCTCGTTTCTCAGTGTGCTCGTTTCTAGCTGTTCCTGGCCCCCCAGTGGCCAGGAGGAGGCCCAGGGCAGAAGAATCAGAACAGACGGGATCTTGGCCCAAAAAACATCAAAGACCTCTCGAAGAATTGGAAGTGAGCAGTGTGTATTTGCCCAGCTCCCTACCCTTCCCCGCGGAGCGGGCAAAGGGGGCGGCCAGGCGGGCCGGCGGGCCGCGCTGCGCCTGCGGCCCTGTAGGCGCTGCCGGTGCCGCCGGGAGGGGGCGGGTGCTGGCAGCTCAGGGTGGAGCTGAGTCATCTTGCACCGCCCCCCCCCCCCTCCCTTCCCACTCGCCCTCCCCATCTCCGTCTTCCACGGCAGATCGTCAGACGCTGTGTGGTCGGGGTGGCTCAGGAGGGCGGCAGCGCCGCGGACTCGGTGCGCCCGGTCCGCGAAGGACGCCGGTGGAGAAGCGCACGATGAGGAGGAGGAGGAGGAGGAGGAGGAGGAGGAGGAGGAGGGGAGGAGGGGGAAGAGGAGGAGGAAGAAGAGGGGGGACCAAACGAAAAGAGAAGGAGGACGAGAAGGAGGAGGAGGAGGAGGAGGAGGAGGAGGAGGGTAGGAGCCGAAGCCCTTCCCTCCCCTTCTCTGCCTGCCATGGGGCTCGCCTGCGCGCGGGAAGAGTGCCTCACTTCCTGGTCGCGGGCGTCCGCTGCGGACCGGCCGTCGACTGTGTGGGGGGGGAAACCCGGCGTGCGCCGTGCACTGCTCGGCGGGGCCAGTGTATCCACTGGGAGAAAGGGCGCCCTGCGCGAGGCGACCTTCCAGACCTGACGCCGTCAGAGGAGGAGGAGGAGAAGGAGGAGGAGGAGGAGGAGGAGGAGGGGGAAGACGAGAAGGAGGAGGGGGAGGAGGAGGAGGAGGAGGAGGAGGAGGAGGAGGAGGAGGAGGAGGAGGGGGAGGAGAGATGGAGTGATGGATCGCCAGAGATCCACCCTATCGTCGCCTCGGGGCCGCCATGGCACGATCGATCCCCAGAGGCCCGCCCTGCGGTTGCATCGGAGCCCTCTGGCCCTCCCTCGACGTCTTCGAATAAGTGCCAGCGAGGGATGGCAGGGGGGACCTGGCCAGGGGGGGAGCCTCAAGAGCGCCCGATCGCCCAAGGCCTCACCCCCACTCCGACTCTCCCTTCCGCGCCCTCTCCCCCTCCCTCACTCCTCCCGCCTCCCTCCCACCACTCCTCTACAATTGCACGTCGTTCACTTCTAATCGTGCTCATTTCTAACTGTGCTCGCTTCTAATTGTTCCTGGCCCCCAAGTGGCCGGGAAGAGGCCCAGGATAGAACAATTAGAACTGATAGAAATAGCAGGGTCGAAGAATTAGCAATAAACAATGTGCACCCATTATGAATCCGACTCTACGTTCTCCCCTGACCCTGTGCTCAAAATGCTCGGCCCTCTCCGCGCACTCTTTCTCTTCCGCATGTGCTTTTTACCGTCTGGTTATTTTTCGGTTCTTCAATATGGTGCTCCAGCTGTAGCGTGGGCCTGGTGTTTGGCTCGGCGATGTGCTCCAGTCGTTCAAATTGGCGCTCTCGCCCCAGCGCGGGCCACGTTCCTGGATCCAAGTACGTTGTTCATCGTTGTCGCCCCCCTCGTTTCCCCTCCACCGCCTTCCCCTGGTCCTCCTGTTTCCCCCGCTCCTTCCAATCCAATTCCTGCTGCTGTTGATCGTTCTCGTTCTCCTTCCTCATCCTCTCCTTGTCCTCACCATCATCGTCCTGCTCCCCCGCCGCCTCCCCCTCCTCCTCCTCCTCCTCCTCCTCCTCCTCCTCCTCCTCCTCCTCCTCTGTACGCAGCTCCACCTTTTCCGATTACGCGTAAAACGATGGGTTGTCGTGTAGCTCCAGGTCGGCTACGGCACGCGTCCGCGGATAGAGAACACACATCAGCGCAGTGGGAAGGGATGGGAGGGAGGGATAGAACGTCAGATATGGCGCGAGCGCACCCAGCTCGCCCTTGCCCCCCCTCTCTCCGCCCTGCTCCTCACCACCACCACCACAATCATCATCAGCATCATCATCAGCATAATCATAATCAGCATCATCAGCTGCATCATCATCAGCATCAGCATCATCATCAGCAGCTTCATCATCATAATCAGCATCATCATCCTCATCAGCAGCGTCAGCAGCAGCAGCAGCGGCAGAATCATCATCATCATCAGCAGCAGCATCATCGGCATCAGCATCGTCATCAGCATCACCATCGTCATCAGCGTCATCATTACCATCATCATCGAGATCATCTGCATCATCAGCATCATCATCATCATCATCATCATCATCATCATCAGCATCGTCATCATCATCAGTATCACCCATGTCATCCTCCTAATCAGCAGCAGCATCATCAGAGGCAACAACGTCACCAACAGCATCATGATGATCCGCATCAGCATCAGCACCATCATAGTTATCGTAGAATCATCATCGCCATCACCCTGAGCATCCTTATCAACATCAACAGCATGATCATCAGCATAATCAGCATCGGCAGCATCATCAAGAACAGCAGCATCATCGACGTCGTCACAATCTGCATCATCATCAACATCATCGGCATCATCATCGTCATCAGCAGCAGCATCATCGCCACCACCAGCATCACCAATCGCATCATCATCATCAGCAGCAGCATCATCATCATCATCAGCATCATCATCATCAGCATCATCATCATCATCAGCATCAGCATCATCATCATCATCAATCGCATCATCATCAGCATCATCATCATCAGCATCATCAACGTCATCATCATCATCATCGTCGTCATCGTCAGCAGCATCACCACCACCATCATCATGAGCCATGCCCTTCCTCACCTTCTCGCCGTCCTCATCTCCACCCTTGCTCCTAAGACTGCTTACTTCCAGGCCCACCCTCTCCTCCCCAGCGCGGAGAAGGGAGTACAATGGAGGAAGAGAGCGGGAGCAGGATGAAGAAGAGTAAGAGAGCAGCGCCGCGGAAAAAAACTTTGAAGCCGCCCTCCCTCGCCAACGGACGACGACGCATGAAACCGAAGGTGCACGTATCCACGACGAACTGCGCATGTCTCAAGAGCTATATCTGAAATCCGCCACCGGTCAAGGGGACCAGAATCCCAATCACCGCTCACAGCTACATCGAGGCCTGGAGCCCACGTCAAGTCGGCATGTGATGCCACATCTGGGTCAACGGATACATGCACACTATCCGCACCGAGAGGTACATGTATACACACTGTATGTGCATGTATACATACAGAGAGAGAGAGAGAGCAAGAGAGAGAGAAGAGAGAGCGAGATCAGAGGGGAGGAACTCTATTGAGGATCATCCACGCCTCGGCATCGAGAACTGCGTGAGACGCCTCTCGCAGAGGTTCCCCCTTTCGACTTCGGGGGCTGCTCGAGCTCACAACGCGTCGAAGGGTGACGGGAAGCCTCTTCCCTTAAATCCCTTCCACGGAGGGGGAGGGTCGCAAAAGCGGGACGTCCACGGGGGGGTGGGGGGGGGCTTCCTCCCCCCTGGAGGCTCCAGGAGCCCTGCCCCCAATTATCCCTGCCACCCCGACCGCGAGGAAACATCTCGGAGCCCAGAAATTCCCGAATCACCTGGCGAGAACACGAACAAATATTCAATACTTGGTGGGTTGCTTCATCGGGAACCGTGACCGTGCAACGTGTGAAACTGCCATCGTGTGCAACTGACCGTGCAACGTCTAGAAATAACCACCATCCCAGAGAAGCATGACGGCAGACCTCTTGAAGTCGGCTGACAGCGGCCGAACGGAGCAGCACTGCATCTCCGGGCAAGGGGCCAACATGACCTGCACAAGGCTGGAAGCTCATAAGCCGCGGGAAAGACAGCACTGTGTCGCGACAGACTGGACGAACGCTATGATGCCAGCGCGTGGGACCCCATATTCGTTCGCGCCGCAGAGAACCGATACGAATTCGGCATGCTGCGCAGCCTGATGCCACCAAACCCAGCCTGGACTAACCGAACATGGTCTGGACCTCTGCAGCCAAACATCAAGAGAGCCCAAAATCGAATCGACAAGTCGGATCGGCGATCGAAATGAATCGGATCGGCGGAAATCGGCAGCCGAGTCGGGAGAAGTCGAGTCGGCGGAAATCGACAGGCGTGCAGGCCTCCGAAGAGAAATCGGAATCCGTATCGAAATCCGCAAACGAATCGAATCGGAATCGGGGGCCATCGAAATCGGTTATCGAATCGAATCGGAGGAGTCGACATGAGCCCTGACCATTCGAGCACGTCGGAAACGCACAGCGGTGCTCCTCCGCTGGCGATGTGAACCACAGCAGCGGCTGATGCCTGCGCAACGCACGAGCCAATCTGCAGTCGGGCGTGTGCCGGCCTCGGTATGCCGAGGCCATCGCAAACACGTGCGCTCCTCCTCCTCCTCCTCCTCCTCCTCTTCCTCCCGCTCCTCCTCGTCTTCCTCCTCCTCCTCCTTTTCCTCCTCCTCCTCCTCCTCCGCCTCCTCCTCCTCCTCCTTGTTCTCCTCCTCTTCCTCCTCCTCCTCCTTGTTCTCCTCCTCCTCCTCCTCCTCCTCCTCCTCGTTCTCCTCCTCCTCCTCCTCCTCCTCCTCCTCCTCCTCCTCGTCCACAACGTTGCATTAGCAGCGGGTCGTAAGCTGACGGATCGCATGCAAGACCAGGCCGTGTTGCTCCAGGGCAGGCCCGAACCGAGCCTGAGGCAAGCAGCGCCCGAAAAGCAAGTCGCGGAAGGCAAACGAAAGACTGCCGAACGCCACCATGGACAGGCAAACAGATGCGAGATACTATTGGAGGACTGGACGTTGGCACCAACACCAGTAAAGGGGGGTGCATCAAAAGGGGGAAGACGATACTAGATTTAGGTGTTGGTGGTAATATGTCGGTTACCTTGGAAGCCAGAATATGACCACCATCACCGAGATCGGAACCTTCTTCCCGCGGTGGAGGCACACCGCCGATATTGGTGGTGGTGTCAACCTCTAGGCCTGCGATACTAACGCGACTACTCTCATCGAGCTGGGCACAAAAACATGAACTCAAATTGAACTCGAGAGCGTGGGCTCACAAATGCAATGACGCGCATGGGCTGTGTGTTGCCAGCGTGGACCCCGAGCAATGGGCTATTCAACTTTCGCTGTGCATCCCTACTTGGGGCAATATTGAGGAAGACAGTTATCGTGCTGGGAGGACGGGGTTGGGAGAGTGCAAGGTACGAGCAAAAGCATCCGGATGCAATGAACGATATCTTCGGCCGCCTACGTCTAGCGAAGGGGAAACGTGTTGTCACCACAGCGCATGGGCCGCCAATCCGTTCAACACCGCGCATGCTTCCTAAGAAGCGGGTTGCACCCTGCAGCCTAATTCGTGGCCCTCTCGGGGCCCTCTTGGCGCCCGGCCGAGGCCTTCGGTGAGGCCGTCCAAGAGCCCTCTTGTATGTCCTGGGCCCTATCAGAGCCATCTTGGACCATCTCAGGTGTCGAAGCGACGCGGCGAACACTGGAGGTGGACCAAGGGCATGAGCAATGCCGGCGGGATCTGGCAATTGCCCAAAGAATAGTCAATGCCGCATCGGGCTCCGTAACTTGCGATCCGTTGCTGATACGGAATTCACCCGTGAATTTTCCTCTTGCTCAGACAATGGTTTGGGGGTCGCGAGACCGCAGCAGGTTCCGTATTGCGTTCCGTTCCTGCTACGGACAAAGTAATGAACTCCGTATTGCGTGCCGTACGCGATACGGAATCACTGCTGCGTTGGTCCGCTTGCGTCCTGCATGGGTTGCGCCATGACTTCTGCACGAGTCGTTGGCACAGGCGGTGCAGTATCGCTGCCGATCGGACCCCAAAGGTAATTCCAAACCATAAAGCCCCGGCCAGTGACGCGCAGAACAGGGTTCCTCAGGAGGAACCGCTGACGATGAAGGAGAGAAGCGTGAATGCGATGAGGGGGAACGTCGCTTCCAGCGATATGAAAGCGAAGGGCCAACCCAACTTCAAGCAGCAGTACCAGCGCAATCGACCCGCAATTCAAGCTGTAGGGGGGTTGGAGGATGCGACGGCTAATGCCAATGCACATGCCAGTCTAACAAGTACCTTCAACATACGCGATAATACAAATGAAATAATCCATTCCCACAATCCCATCCTCCCAACACCACGCGAGTGGCACCGCACATATTATATGTGCGGTGCCCCCCGAGTGGTGCAACCCATGCGATGCTATCTTGGGTGTGTGCTAGATATGTGAGGTAAGCTAGGTGGTGCAACCTGTGGGGTGCAGCCTGTAGGGTGCAACCTCTGCGGTACAACCTGTGGGGTGCAACCTGCACGGTGCAATCTACCTGTGGGGCGCAAGCTATGTGATACAACCTACGTGGCGCGATTGATTTCGCAGGGGGCCAAGCGGGGATAGCAAAGCGGCGGGCGAATAAGACCAGGCGATCAAAAACAAACCAGGCAGGGACGATCGAAATAGTTAACTCTCGTGTGGGGCGCTGGCTGCGGCCTGGCGGCCTGGACGGCGACGACGGCGACGACGAACTGGGACTATCCTTTTGCTCGTCCACTTGCCAGAGGAGCGCTGCGACCCAATCGGCGCATTCCGCACTCGTTTGGTCGCAGTAGCCAATCAGCTTACGTGGCCGGCTTCCCCTGCGCCTGCAGGCGCCGGAAGCGCCAACGTATCGAGAGAAGCGCCGGCGGCGTGGCCGAAACCGGCTGCGTGCAGCAGCTTTCGTACCACCTGGTTCCCCCTCCCTCTCGTCGGGCCCGAAAGTGGGGCTGGGGGAAGGGTTGGCGAAGCAGCTCACGCAGCCGGCGTTCCCTGCGCCTGCAGGCGCCGGAGGCGCCAAGGCATCGAGAGAAGCGCCGGCGGCGTGGCCGAGACCGGCTGCGTCCAGCAGCTTTCGTACCACCTGGTTCCCCCTCCCTCTCGTCGGGCCCCAGACATGCGACGTCCTGATTTTTTCAGGACGGCGCCCCCGGAAGTCCCGACCCTTTCCCCGGGGCCGGTTTTTCATCCTGAGTCGGTTTTTGACGGCCCCGAGGCCCAGCGAAGGCCTCCAGAGCCCGAAAACGACGAAAAACCTCCGTCCTGAACTTTTTACGACGCAAGCATGTCTGGGGCAGGAAAAGAAGGCCGGGCGGTCCCGAGGCCTGGCGAGGGCCCCGAGGGGCCGAAATTTGCGAAAAACCTCCGTCGTGATTTTTTCAATACGTTGGATCTCTGGGTACCACCTGGGGCCCCCTCCCTCTCGTCGGGCAGGAAAAGAAGGCCGGGCGGGGGGACGGGGCGGGACGGGCGCCGACGCCGCTCCACGCGCATGCGGGGAGCGCCTACGGCGCAGGACGGCGCCGGGGCCGCAGCCCCTCACAAGGGCACCGCGTCGATGCGCCGGCGTGTAGGACCGTGCGGGGGGTCTCTGCGCACCCAGACCCCCTCGAGTCATGAAAAAATCACGACGGGAGGTTTTTCCGAATTTTCGGCCTCTGGGGCCCCTCACCGGGCCTCGGGAGCGTCAAAAAACGACTCAGGATGCAAAACCGGTCCCGGGGAAGGGGTCTGGACCTCTGGGGGTCGACGTCGTGAAAAAATCATGACGTCGGGGGTCTGGGCAATACGATTCGTAAATCCCAGATCCCAGAAGAGAGCCTCTTGAATTTTGGCCTAGGCCAGGCATGTCCTCCTACAGGGGGGATGTTGGAAAAACCTATAAAAAAGCCAGAACCTATCCAAAAATCACCCAAAATAGTCGAGCAATCGTCCCTGGGCTACTTTTTTTTACTATTTTGAAGGGAGTCCTCCTGCAGAGGGACGCGCCCGGTGCAAAGATGTTGGGTGGGGGGGCGAGGGACCCAAGGACACACAAATAAATACACACCAAAAAAAACATGTTCTGGGTTTTCGTCTCCCCCCCCTGCCCATATTTTCTTATATTTTCATGTAAGTCGACGATTAAATATGTCTGTCTGTTTTTGTCCCTCCTGAGGGGGGGCGAGCGGCGGCCTTCGCGGCGAGCCTGCCGGAGCCGCCGCAGCAGTGCACCCACGCGGCCGTGCGCGCCCAGACGGGCACCAGGCCGCGGTAGCACGCCCAGGGGTCCTGCGGCCAGAGTGGCAGCAGGAAGAAGGAAGAAGGAAGAAGGAAGAAGGAAGGAGGAAGAAGGAAGAAGGAAGAAGGAAGAAGGAAGAAGGAAGAAGGAAGAAGGAAGGAAGAAGGAAGAAGGAAGAAGGAAGAAGAAGGAAGAAGGAAGAAGGGGTCCTGCGGCCAGAGCGGCAGCAGGAAGATTCCAGGGGCCCAAGGACACACAAAGAAATACACACAGATAACAGGATTCCCCGTGCTGTCCCCTATTTTCTGGGCTTTTGTCTTCCCCCCCCCTACTTCCCATATCTTCCCATATCTTCTGGGGCTCGACGATGAATTATGTCTGTGTGTTTTCCCCTCCTGGAAGAAGGAACGCGCCGAGTCCGCCGGCCGGTCGGCCAGCAGGCCCCTTGGGGGCAGCGCGGGTGGGCCGGGGCCCGTTCATTGCACGTGCTGAACGAAGGCGCGTGTCCCATGCGGAGTCGGAGTCGGAGCCGGAGTGGGAGAGATGGGAAGGGACCAAGAGTCGGAAAGGAGAGGAGGAGAACTTCGACCGAAGAGGATCGTCCTATCATCAGGTCGGGTGTGTCCCCCCTACAGGGGGGGTATCAAAGAAAAATGAAGAACAATAGCTTGAAAATGTGCAAGCAAGAATCAAAAATATTCGAAAAACGTCCCCAGACTATTGTTTGACTATTTTTGGATACTCCTCCTGTAGAGGGACATGCTCGATTTAACTCGACCAAAATATGAAAGAAACAAAAACTCTGAGGTCCACGCGGATTTCTCGGATCGGCGCTGGGCCCCCCTCCCTGGCGCGCGGAGGCGGCGCCGGAGGCGCCGCCGGGGGGCTCCAGCGCCGATCCGAGAAATGTACGCGGACCTCTGAGTTTTTGTATGAGTGTGTCACTTCTTGTTTTCCGAATGAGGCAGCGTAGCCAGAGATGACCTCCAGACAGAATGGGGAGAGGAGGAGCTTCGACGAAGTGGGGAGAGGAGGAACTTCGAAACGACGAGGATCGTTCTAGCACGGGGCAACGTAGCAAAGGATGACCTCCGGACGTTCCAGGGAGCTCCCGGCGACTTCGCGCAGCCTGTCGCGCAGGCGCCGCCTGCCCCCGGCAGGCTTTTTTTTTGCTGTCTGAACAGGGATCGGAGGTCGGGGCGCTTGTTGGCGGCGCGCGAGGGGGGGAAACGACCCTGACCTTCCAGAGTGATGAAAGATAGCACTCCAGACCTATGGATCTAGCTGGGCTGCCTCGAACCTCGACCAGAATTAGGGCGTCGACATCCTGGTGCTATGTTTTAGCCCTCCTGGAAGGTCAGGGGAGAAGGAGGGGGCCTGCTCGGGAGGCGGCCGGGCTTCTCAGAAGCCCTCCGGCCTTCCGACAAGTGTCAGAGCGTGAATGACCTACCCCGCTTTCGCTTCCAGGCAAAACCAAGTCATGCCACGCGCCTCATCGTCAAGCGGCCTGACCAGTACAGGCCGTAGTTTGGCATCGTTTGGTATCTCTTGGAAGCGAGGGTGGCCAAAAGCGAGGTAGGTTTGCTTTCCCCCCCTGTATGGGGGACAGGCCCGACACAACAGGAGATGGAGAACGACGCCCGGCACGTGGAGCGGCTCTCCAGGATCGGCGGCGGGCGCTCGGCGGGGAGGGGAGGCGGAGAATTAGGGCCTGCCCGGGAGGCTCGGAGGTCCCCCCGGCCGGAGGAGGAGGAGGAAGAGGAGGAGGAGGAGGAGGAGCGAGGCAGGGAGGGAGGGAGGAAGGGAGGGACGAGAGAGGGAGGGCCCTGACAACTCCTCGGAGGGCTGGAGGATTGGAGGATCCCTGGGCCTTCTGCTGCGGCCCGCCCCCCTCTCGGAGCTTCGGCGGGAAGCCCCACCTTCAGTGGGGGGGTTGACCTAAGGAACGCCAAATAAGGAGCGAGGCCCCATTTCCCCATCAGTTAAAGTTCGACTCCCCATCGAAAACCTAAGGAAAGCCTAAGGCAAGCTGTGAAACAATGAAGGAACACGGAGCCCCTCCCCAATGAAAAGGGTTCCTTCTTCAGCGCCCCGACTGTAAGGCCCGCCCCCCCTCTCGGAGCTTCGGAGGGAAGCCCCACCTGCCATCGAGAGTCTCGTCCGGTGCGCGTGGGTGCGCGGGCTTTGGGAGCAGTGGGCCACGCGGCCGAACCCTTCGGGCGGGCACACGAAGCCTCAGGGCCCCTTCGGCTACTGGATGGAGCCCGCGTTAAGGTTACTTCAGAAGGCCTGCAGTCGGGGCCTTGACCTAAGGAACCCTAAATAAGGAACGAGGCCCCTTTTCTCCAGAAGTTCAACTTCGATTTCCGATCGAAAACATAAGGAAAACCTGAGGCAAGCTGCGAAACACTTAAGGAACGCGGAGCCCCTCCCCAACGAAAAGGGTTCCTTCTTCAGGGCCCCGACTGTACGCGTGAGAGGACCCTGAGGATCCCGATGAGCTCGAGCAGCCAGATGGTCCCGAAGACCCTCCCGACTCCTCCCAATAGGCCATGGACTCCAGATGCGCACGGAGCTGGCGTCCTGCGT
>CAUYUJ010014802.1:15000-35000 GCA_963575745.1 Prorocentrum cordatum | reverse complement strand
ACGATGACCACTATAACAACAACAACAACAACAACAGCAGCAGCAGCAGCAGCAGCAACCACAACAACAACAACAACCACAATCACAACCACAACCACAACCACAACAACCACCACCACCACCACCACCACCACCACAACAACAACAACAACAACAACAGCAGCAGCAGCAGCAGCAACAACAACAGCAACAACAACAACAACCAACCAACCACAACAACAACAACAACAACACCAACAACAACAGCACTAACAAAAAAAACAGCAGCAACAACAACAAACACAACAACAAACACAACAACAACAACAACAACAACAACAATCATTTTACCCGAACGCGTGGTGTTTTCCCCAGTGCCAGGGTTTTCATACGACACCAGGCAATACCCCCACTTCGTGGGGGGGCATTACAAGCTCTACCAAATATCCAAACGACTCTTCGCGACCACCCAAACCCAGCTTCCCGCCCTATGACGTTGGGACACTTCACTTCGTGGCGTGCGGACGACCGTGGCTACTACACTGGCGTGGGGTACACACCCACAGAACTTGGTCACTTATTCGGGGCGCGCATGTGCCCAGCATGGTGCAATTGTGCCATACCATACATAATACAGAGAGACAGAGAGAGAGAGAGAGAGAGAGACAGAGAGCAGACAGAGAGAGAGACAGAGAGAGCGGAGTTGGTCACATTTTTGGGTCAAGTTCCTGGGATGATGGGAATACACAACTCTGTTACATTTGATAGTGTGCACGACACACATATTTGACACATACAGTGGTGGATCCAACTGTCGGAGCGCCCCGCATAATTTAAAAGCTGTATTATACTCGATGCCCAGGTGGCGGATGGCAGAGCCGTGATGCTCCTCCAGCTCCGTGGCGCTAGAAATACTGACCGTGCCAGGCACAACCCGATACTTGCACCACCAAAGCTTGCACGCCTGGTGACTGACCTGGATACCCTTTGCAACGAGCGCCTGATGCAAATAATACGGGCTGCCGCAGTCAGCCAAGGGAGGCCGCGACAGCTCTGGGCCATACTGGTCGTCAAGGGCTTTCGCCGACAAAGCCATGACCCATCCAAGAACACAGGCGATACCTTGATCCGAGATGGCTACGGATGTGACAGTGATCAGTCGGAGGCTTCCTGGGGCCGCTTGGGGTCCTCTTGGGGTAGGGGGGAAGCCTCCTGGAGCCGCTTGGGGTCCTCTTGAGCTTTGGGGGGCTTCTTGGAAGCATCTTGGGGCCTCTTGGGGGCTTATTGGGTCCTCACGGCGGGCTCTTGGGGCCTCTTGAAGGCCTCCTGGGGCAACCTATGGCGCAACCAGTAGGGGGACGTTTTATTCTCGGCGGCCGAGGGCGCAACCTATGGCGCAACCAATAGGGGGCGTTTTATTCTCGGCGGCCGAGGGCGCAACCTATGGCGCAACCGCAAGGGATTATGGCCCCTGGCAGGCGCGCGAACCCCGTTGCAAGAGCGTGCGAAAGTAGCTCGCGCGAGCTCATGTAACATAAATGTTGGGAAACCATTGTTTTTTTTTAGGATTCGGACAGCGCGCGCGGGTGGAAATTTTGAAAAGTCGTGCAGCTGTTTTTCGAGGACCTACGGTGCGATTCGTGTGATTTTATGATGCGCGGTGCTAAAATTCTTAAGAACCCAATGGTTTTTGGAGATTTCGGCGTGCGCGCGCGAAGAAAAAACGAATGTGTCCCGCATGGTATTATTTGACAGGGATGATGGCCCTGGCAGGTGCGCAACCGTTGTCGCAGAAGTTCGAAAAAGTTGCTCGCAAAAGCCCGTTTGACAGAAATGTTTAAAAAGTGTTGGGTTTCCTACGAATCCGCAAGAGCGCGCGGGATGAGATTTTGACATTTTTTTGTTGAAAAACCATTGGTTTTTTGATGTTTTTATGTTGAAAATCGCTCCGAACACTAAGCTTTTGGAAGGATTTCGTCTTGCGCGCGCGAATGTCCACTTTACCTTATTTTTTGCAAGGGATTCTTGAAATTTGATTATATTAGAACAAGAAATGTCATTTTATAGTGTTTTTTGCAAGGGAAAGCGGGGGGGAACAAAACAACCGGATCTTGATCACATCGAATTACCTGAGGCTTCCTCACGAAAATGATGAAAATGTAGCTGCGGCCTAGGCGGCGCAGGGGGGCCGTGCACCAGGGGGCCCAACAATAATTATTCTTTAGAATTAATAATGTTCAACAACAACAACAACAACAACAACAACAACAACAACAACAATCATTTTACCCGAACGCTCAGTGTTCTCCCCAGTGCCAGGGTTTTCTTGCGACACCAGCCAATACCCCCACTTCGTGGGGGGGCCGTTCAAGCTCTACCAAATATCCAAACGACTCTTCGAGACCACCCACACCCAGCTTCCCGCCCTATGACGTTGGGACACTTCACTTCGTGGCGTGCGGACGACCCTGGCTACTACACTGGCGTGGGGTACACACCCACAGAGGTTGATCACATTTGTTACATATGATGTGGTACACGGTACACGTGAGATGGTACGCAGTGCCAAGATAGTTGGTCACATTTTTGGGGCAAATTCGTGGGGATGCGATTACAGAAGTACATGTGTTACACTGATGTTATACAGTCCCAAGCCATGATCCAAGAACACAGGCGATACCTTGATCCGAGATGGCTACGGATATGTGCGTCAGCAGTCGGGGGCCTTCCTGGGGCCGCTTGGGGTCCTCTTGGGGAAGGGGGGATGCCTCCTGGCGCGGTTTGGGGTCCACTTGAGAGCCTTTGGGGGGCTCCTTGGAACCATCTTGGGGCCTCTTGGGGGCTTATTGGACCCTCACGGCGGACTCTTGGGGCCTCTAGAACGCCTCCTGGGGCCATCTTGGGGGTCTCTTGGAGCCACCTTGGAGCCTCTCTGGAACCTCTTGGGGGCCTCTTGGAGTCCTCTTGAAGCCTCTTGGGACCATCTTGGGCGCCTCTTTGGGCCTCATGGACGCCTCTTGGGGCCATCTTGCGCGCCTGTTGGGGCCATCTTGGGTTTTAAAGATTCATCAAGAGACCGCGAATGGATTTCGAGATTTTTCGGATGAGAAAGTAGTGCGTTTTCATATGTTTTCTGAACATCGCATCTTGAAATTATTGAAAACCCATTGTGTTTGGCAGGATTTCGACATGCGCGCGCGGCGGCCGCGCGCATGTGCACTTCGTCTCATTTTTTGCAAGGGATGGTGGCCCTCGCAGGCGCGCAACCGTTGTTGGAGAAGTTCAAAGCACCTGAAGAAGTAGCACGCAAAGACCCTTTTGACAGAAATGTTTAAAAAGTGGTGTGTTTCCTATGAATCCGCAAGAGCGCGCGGAAGGACATTTTGACATTTTTTTCTTAAAAAACCATTGGGTTTTTGATGTTTTTATGTTAAAATCGCTACGAAACCTAAGGTTTTGGAAGGATTTCGTCTTGCGAGCGCGAATGTCCACTTTACCTTATTTTTTGCAAGGGATTCTTGAAATTTGATCAACTAAGAACAAGAATTTTCATTTTCTATTGTTTTTTGCAAGGGAAAACGAGCGTCAACAAAAAACCGGATCCGGGGGTAATCCACTTTTCTGAAGCTTTCGCAGAAAAATGATGAAAATGTAGCTGCGGCCTAGGTTTTGGGCGGGGGGCGTGCACCAGGGGGTCCAACAATAATAATTCTTTAGAAGTAATAGTGTTCAACAACAACAACAACAACAACAGCAGCAACAACAACACCAACAACGACGACGACGACAACGACGACATCCGTGCAGAGATCTCTAGAGGCTTGGAGGTTTCTGGAGGTCCGAGGAGGTCTGCCCAGGACCCTCCCACATTCCTCAAGATACCTCCCCATCGCGCTCCTCGGCACTCCTCCGCACTGTCTCGGACTCCTCCGCTCTCACATGGGCAAACCCCCCTCTAACGGGACCCCTCCGCCCCACGACCACACTGGGGGTGGGTGGGATTCCGCGGGTGCGCCTGGTACGCAGACCCCCCGGGAAAGGGGGGGGGGGCCGGGTCGTGGGCGGCACCCTGGTACGAAAACCCTGCGGGAACCCCAGGGGAATGGGGTGTGGTCCGTGCCACGGGGCACCACCGACATACATATATATAGAGAGAGAGAGAGAGAGAGAGAGAGAGAGAGAGAGAGATTCCTCTTCCTATATTTTTATAAGCCCGGGCAAGGGACCCGTCATCCCCCCCTCAAAAACCGGACTCCCGGGATCTGGGGCTTTGGGACCCTGAAGACGGGCCTCGAAGCGGCCACCGGGCCTCACATGGCGTTTTCCCAAGCCTTCCCACTACACCTAGGGCGATCACAGGGGTCATCGGAGACGTCCCAGAGACCCCCAAGACAGCACAAGAGCGCTCCAAGAGTGACCGATGTGACCTCAAGATGGCCCAAGAGGCCTCCAGGACGGCCCCAAAGAGGCCTCCAAGAGCACTCCCAAGAAGGCCCCCCGAGGCAAAAATCATTGATGTTCTGTTGGTTTTTGGTGAATGTTAGGGTTCTCCTCTTTTCGGCTTCCCGACGCTCCAAGACGGCGGTCTTCTGGGCGTCCGAAGCCGCCTGGGAGGCTCCAACACCGCCCCACAAACATCCGAAAGGGCTTCCAGGCAGTCCAAGAGAGCCCCAAAACGGCACAACACGGGTCCAAGATGGCCCTCAGAGAGCCCCATGGCGGCCCAAGATGGCCCAAAGATACCCTCCGAAGAATTCCAAATCGTGATTCGGTCGTTCAGGGAGACCGCGGTTGGAGGCAGGGTGGCCCGAGGAAGCCCCCATAGGCCCCCAGAATACGCCGAGGAGGTCTCCAGAAGGCCTTAAGAAAGCCTGAAACAACTTTTGTGAGGCCCCTAGAGGCTCTCCAAGGAGGAGCCTCCGCAAAAAAGAGCTGAGGAGGATGGGGAGAATGCGCAGGGCATGGCGAAAATAAGGAAAGAACATGGAGGAAGGATAACGAATAACATTATTATAGCGGCGATGCCAGAAAAGGCAACCAAAAGTTATCGCTAAATTGTCGGCTTGACCTTCCTGCTATTCCGCCTGCATACCAAACTTCAAGGACCAAGGTGCATGGCGCGAAGCGCCACTGCAGCCTTGTGTATATATATATATATATATATATATATATATATACACGTATGCAAACAATAACCATAACCACGCGCACGCTACGCGCTCGCTTAGGTTCTACCCGGCTCCGCAGACGCTGTGGGTGCGCATCGCGCGAAGTCCAGGGTGCCAGGGGGGGAGGCCCCCCGGCGTGCATCACCTTTCCCTCGAGGGGTGCGAGGCCTTCGGGGGGGGCGCCTCCAGGCTCCGGGCGGTCGCGGGACTGCCTGAGAACCACGACGTCGGCGAAGAAGGAGGGGAAGGGAGCGAGGATGGCGGAGAGACGGGGTCTTTCGGGCCCGGCGAAAGGGGGGGATAACAAAGGGGGGGTTTGAGAATCAGCTCACGTAGCTGGCTTTCCCGGCGCCTCCCGGCGCTGGAGGCGGCTATGTATCGAGGAGTGGGCCCCTCGGTGGGGCCGAAACCAGCTGCATGCAGCAGATTTCGTAACCCCCCCTTTCCCAATTCCCCCCCTTTCGTCTGGCCCGAGTCTTGGAAGCATCTTCGGATATCTTGGTGGCTTCAGGGTCTCTGAAGGTTGGTGGAACCTCTCGGTTGATTCTCGGATGCGCCTTGGAATCCCCTCCAGGCCTCTTGGGGGCGACCTGAAGACCCCCAAAAGCCCATCAGCGGTAAAGAAGTCGGAAGGCAAAACACAATCGTGTCGCGTACCTTGCTGATAGATGTCGGACTCCTGGAGGCGCCGAAGATGCTTCTTGGGAGCCTCTTGAGCCTCTCGGGGGCATTCGGTGCGCTCTTGGGACGTCTTGGAGGCTATGTTGGGATGTCTGAGGCTGTCTGGGGCGCCTTTGGGGGCCTCTGGCGGCCTCCGTACGGGAGCTTCTTGGGGGCCTCGGGGCCGAGGGGTCGAAATGTCCGTTCGGGGCCTCCGTCTGGACCCTCTCTGGAGTCGTCTTGGGGGCCTCTGTGGCCGTCTTGGAGGCCTGTTAGGACGTCTTGGAGCCATCTCGGGGCTGTCTTGGAGATCTCTTGGTCTTGGGAGCCTCTTGGGCAGTATTAGGGCGTCCTTCGAAGCGTCTGGACCGCCGTGGAGCGTTGGGGAGCCGAAAAGGCGAGAAAACCAAAACACCTCAAAGCCCTCGATATATTAATGAATTTTGCTCCTCGGAGGGCCTCGTGGAGGCCTCTCGGGGCGTCTCGGAGGCCTCTTGGGGCCTTGGGTGGAGCTCCCTACGCGGCCACGGAAAGTGTGAGGGGTGTGCCGGATCGGCGGTGACGCCCACATTCGGACCTTTCCACTGGGGTTAAGTCGGGCGTGTCCCCTACAAGGGGATTTTCGACGAAAAATAAAGCATACGCAAAAAATATTCCAAAATGGTGTATACAAAAATCCAAAAATAGTTCCCAGACTATTTTTCTACTTTTTGGGAACATTCCCCCTGTAGAGGGACAAGCCCAACTTAACACTAGGGCCTCAGGTAAAGCTTCCCATGGGGCCACGAAACGTGTAAGGGGTGTGCCGGATCGGTGGCGACGCCCACATGGTGACCCGCATGGAACCTTCGCTGGAGCTCACTTTGGGGCCACGAAGCGTGTAAGGGACTTGCCGAAACGGGTGTGACGCACACGTGCGGACCCTGCCGCTGGGCTCTCGGGTGGAGCTTGCTATGGGACCACGGAACATGTCAGGGGTGTGCCGAAAGGGGGGTGACGCCCGCGTGCGGACCCTGCCACTGAGGCCTCAGGTGACCACGAAGCGTGTGAGGGGTGTGCGGAAACGGTCGTGACGCCCACGTGCGGAGCCTGCCACTGAGGCCGCAGGCCTCAGCTCCCTATGGGGCCACGAAGCCTGTGAGCGGTGCGCCGAAACGAGCGTGACGGCCGCATGGGGACCCTGCCACTTGGGCCTCAGGTGGAGCTCCCTATGAGGCCACGGAAAATGTGAGGGGTGGGCCGGCTCGGTGGTGACGCCCACTTTCGGACTGGGGCCGCAGGTGGAGCTCCACGTGGGGCCACGGAACGTGTGAGGGGTGGGCCGGCTCGGCTGTGACGCCCACATTTGAACCCTGCCACCGAGGCCTCAGGTGGAGCACCCCATGGGACCACGAAGCGTGTAAGGGGTGTGCCGGATCGGTGGCGACGCCCACATGGGGATCCTGCCACTGGGGCCTTCGGCGGAGCTCACGATGGGGCCACGAAACGTGTCAGGGAATTGCCGAAACAGTTTTTTTGATTCGCGGGTCGAGAGAATGAATTGCCGAATCAGGTGTGACGCACATGTGCGGACCCTGCCACTGGGCTCCCAAGTGGAGCTCCCCATGGGGCCACGGAACGTGTGAGGGGTGCGCCGGAATAGTGGCAACGCCCACATGCGTGTCGCCCACGTGCGGACCTTGCCACTGAGGCCTCAGGAGGAGCCCCCCTATGGGGCCGCGAGGCGTGTGAGGGGTGCACCGAGACGAGCGTTACAACCGCATGGGGGCCCTGCTACTCGGGCAGCAGGTGAAGCTCCCTATGGGGCCACGGAACGTGTGAGGGGTGCGTGTGAGGGGTGGGCCGGCTCGGCAGTGACGCCCACATTTGGACCCTGCCACCGAGGCCTCAGGTGGAGCACCCCATGGAACCACGAAGCGTGTAAGGGGTGTGCCGGATCGGTGGCGACGCCCACATGGTGACCCGCATGGAACCTTCGGCGGAGCTCACGATGGGGCCACGAAACGTGTCAGGGAATTGCCGAAACAGGTGTGACGCACACGTGCGGACCCTGCCACTGGGCCCCCAGGTGGAGCTCCCCATGGGGCCACGGAACGTGTGATGGTTGTGCCTAAAGTGGTGTCCGAGGGCCGATGATGATGAGGATGAGTTGACATTGATGATGGCGATGACGGTGGCAGTGTTGCTAATGATGATGCTGATGCTGATGCTGATGCTGATGCTGATGCTGAATATGATGCTGATGCTGATAATGATGCTGATGTTGATGCTGATGCTGATGCTGATGATGATGATGATGATGGTGATGACAACGCTGTCGATGAGAATAGTGATACTGATGATGAGGTTGATGATGACGATGATGATGATGACGATGATGGAGTGGGCGATGACGGCGAGGATGATGATGCTGATGATGATGGTGATGGTGATACTGATGATGCTCTGGATTTGTTGCGGCATTTCCGCTATATTGTCAGGAGGCCCCGAATAGCAAAGTGTCTTCTGTGAAACAAGAGGCTTCCCGAAAGCACACACTGATGCAGGTCACGTGTGGTAACTACGACAGCCTGGGGGCCACGTTCCGAACCCACCCACCGGCCACGTGCCAGCCGAGGGGTTGTAGTTCATCAATTGTGGTTCCCGCAGATGCGTTCGCTATGTCCGAGGCGAGCTGCTGCACCGTATGGACGAGCTCCTCTGCAGCCGTCAGCTCCGCGTCCATGGCCGTGGCTCCTGGGCAGAAGGTGCCGCCTCGCCGGAGGCATTGCCAAGACTCGAGTTGGGTATGGTAACAGCTGATATGCCACCCGGCGGCTGCCATCGGACCTTTGCGTCCTCCGTCGAAAGACGCAGCAAGATAAATTGGACGATCAACCGACAATGTAAAAATCTCCATGTGATCTTGGAGTAGCTTCTGTTTGGCTTTGATGGTGGCCGTCGCCATCTCGTCTGCGTCGGTGTTGCCCTCCCGGAGGCGATGCCGGAAACAAGGGGCTCCGATCTCGCACGGCAGAACGTTGAAATATGCCCAAAGGTCGTACATCTTCTGCTGCGTCGTCCTCACGCGGGCCGCATAGTAGGGTGCTCTGACCGCCCATTGTCCATTAAGCCACCCCACAACCGTCGCGTTGTCCCCGAAGAAGTCCACCACGAGGGCACGACCACTGGGTTGTCTCCAACGGACCGGTACGTCTATGAAGATCCTGTTGCGTGCCTTGCGTATCTCTTTGTCGCGTGCCACTTGTTTAGCGTGGAGTTGATGCTGCTGGAGCAAAAATGACCCATTCAAATTCCACTTATCCAATACAGAATAAACAAATAGTTCTTCACCTTGTCGCCATGTCTCTGGGGATGAGGCAAGACACCGCTGCACCCAGTCCTGGCCGTACACAAGAATCAATGGGTCCTCCCACGTCGCGCGTCTCTTCCAGCCCGGCCGGTGCCTCCAGCCAAGCTTGGCGCGCTTGGCGAAGGACAGGGAAGTTTCGAAGTTCCGGCCCACTGCGGACAATCTTTGCCATTCAGCTTCCGTGTCACTGCACAGCACAGAGCGGACCCACAGCTGCGCGATGTTGGGGCTATCTCCTGGGATTGCAGAGCGTGGAGGCGATGAAGAACAGCAGCAGATTTGCCCTGCCAATCTGTGAACTCGTTCGAGAACGAGTTCCACCACCGACTTGCAGCCAAGGGCGCGGTAGACTTTGCGAGCGTGCTTGGTGGCCCGTTTCATGTAGTCTTCCCACTTTTCCGTGTCCAGCTTGCGGTACCGCCCTACTCTACGAAGCAACCCCCCTTCGAGCTCGTGCAGTTTCTTCAACATGTCTTTGCTGAGTGCCCAGCCGTCCGCTCCATATAACATACAAGACGGGATGCTCTCGGAGAATCGTTTCATTCGTTCCGTTCGTGAAAAATCTTTTGAGGTGAAGGACTTGTCCGCCCAAAACATCCGGATGGCTTTCCCGAGTCTGTGATTGAATGCTTGTTTGGTGCCGCCGTCGTCAGCGATGTCCACCCCGAGTTGAACGCTGTGGCCTTGCCGGAGGAAAGCGTGGTAGCCCTCCTGGAGCCCCGCCGGATCGTGCGGGGAGGGGAGCATGCCTAGGATTTCGAGCTGGTCTGAGGCACCTGCAGCAGATGTCATGAAGGCGAGGCTCTCCTCCTTCCAGAAAACACCGAAGGAGTTCATGGCGGCCGTCAGCTCCTCGAGCATGGTGACCAGCTGCGCCTCGGAGCGGGCCATGATAAAGAAGTTATCCGCCCAACATAAATGTGTAAATAACGTGCCCATGAGTGTCACTCCCAACCCTCTCTGGGTGTCCACCAGATCGGTGAAGATCGCCTGGGTGAGGATATTCCACTTGCTCGGAGCGTCTGGAGTCCCTTGCCGTTCCCCTTTGTTGTGCTGGATGGTGCAGTTCTCGAGCACATGGTCGAAGATGAGTTTCATCTGCATCCCCCGGCCCTCCCTGAGCAGCGCAGCACACAGGCGTGGAGGAAGGACGAGTTTGCGCATAGATGCGGCGATAGTTCGAGGATGTAGGTGGTCAAACGCCTGGTAGACGTCCCCGATGGCCAAGTAGAAGGGTTGTTTTTCTGGCCATTCGTACGCTTTGGATAGCATGTGTCGTAACGGCTCTGTGATTTGATTGCAAGCCATGGTGGGTGTGAACCCTAGCGTGCACACTTTTGCCGCAGTAGCCGGAGTGGCCTCGCGGAGAAGGATCATCAACGAGTTGGTGTACCACTTGAGCACTGCACTGACAAGACTGATACCCCTGAAGTCCGACATGCGCTGGGCGTCCGCGGATTTAGCTAAGAAGATCACGGTAGCAAGCAACCAGTCCTGGATCGGCTCGGAGACGGGGCCCTCGTACCTAGCAATGAACAAATCTGCGATGCGGTAAACAACCAAAACCGGCAGATTTTTGAGCATCTCGACTGTCACTCGGTCGTGGCCTGGTGCCCCGCCATCGCGTAGAGCCGAAAGGCCCTGCATCACATCCCCCACAGTAAGTGTCCTGCGTGGTTGTAGGTGATGTGCTTCTTCCCGGGCGGCGTCGTCCAGGATTGGATGAGGTTGGCGTGGTCCGTGTCCTGCCACTCTGGGTCGAAGTACTTTTTGGCACAATACTCGTTGACAATGGCGGCCCACTGGGCCCTGTCGTGCACGACGTGGCCGTGAGTATCAACAAGTTGGCGGATGGACGGTTTGTGCATAGATTTCCTCCCGCCTGGCACGGTGGCCCGGGCCTTGGCTCTTTTCCAGACTCTCTGGGCGCGTCTCAAACGTTTGCGGACCTCCCGTTTTTGAGACTGTTCTGCCAGCCGCTCTTCCTGCTGGAGTTTGTGGATGTGCGCTGGCTTTTTGAATACCTGACGGGCTCTGGACGCCTTCGTGGAGTGGTCCGCGCCCTCGGCGACGTCCAGGACGACGGAGGACACCGTGCTGAGGTCAAAGCTGCCCTCCGTGAGCGCACCTTCCGCCTTTGAACGGAAATTGCGCAGTGCGTCCTCGGAATCCGGCCTCCATCCAGTAGTCGACGGGGTGCGCAGAGCGTAGCCGACAGACGAAGACGTACTAATAATAAGAACTACTATAGGAAAATGGTCGAAACGCCGGCCTCGCTGCAATAACAACTCGTCCTGGTTTCGGATGGAGTAGCGTGCTCGGAGCCTCGGGGAGCATCCCAAGAAATCGATTGTGGAACGAGATCTGTCCGCGTGCCTGGAGATGGTAGCTTGGTCGGCTTGTCCGGATAGTGTAGACCAAATGTACATTTGAAGATGTTAGTAACGAGATTGATGATCGACAGCTGCCTTTCCAGATAAACCCCCGCCTCCCACTGTCCTCCGCCGGCCCCCATCCCGATCATCCCCTCCAAGTGCTCTGGATGATGAAGGTCATGATGGTGATGATGATGCTTATGATGATGACCATGGTGCTGCTGACGAAGATGAGGATGATGATGATGGCGGATAGAATAATGATGGTGATACTGATGATGCCGTAGTTGATGATGATGACGACGATGACGGTGACGGTGATGATGATCATGATGATGGTGGTGATGCTGATGATGACGATGCTGATGATGAAGGTGGTGATGCTGATGAAGGTGATGAGGATAATTGTGATCCTGATGACGAGGGCGACGGTGATGGTGATGGTGGTGATGATGCTGGAGGTGGTGAACATGGTGACGATGATGGTAATGATGATGGTGGTGATGATGAACCTGGTGATGCAGGTGATGATGATATTGATTATGATGACCATGGTGATGATGATGATGACGATGTTGGTGGCGGTGATGATGGTGATGAGGATGGTGGTGGTGCTGATGATGATGATGATGACGATGACGATGACGATGATGATGATGATGATGATGATGATGATGATGACGATGCTGATGATGATGACGATGCTGATGATGAAGGTGGTGATGCTGATGATGGTGATGATGATGCGTACTCCGGATTCCATAACAAAGTGGGGGGGGTCACATTCGGGGGGGGTCTAATTTGAGCTGTCTTGGAGGGTTCGGGGGGGTCTGGGCAAGGGGCCGCCCTTTCATGGATGGTCTGGGGGGTCTAAAACTTCTCGTCTGGGAGGGTTGTGACCCCCTCCCTTTTATTACGAAATCTGAAGTAATGATGATGATGCTGATGATGATGATGACGACGATGATGGCGATGAGGACATTCAGAGAGCAGAGGCACGGATGGGAGGAGGGGGAGGGAGGAGGGGGCAGCGGGAGGGTGGGAGTGAGACGCGGAGCGCTACAGGACCCAACACCGCAGGATTGCTGAGAAAAACTACGCCTCTCCCCAGACCTCCGACGACAACCTCCTCCCACGACTTGGGCCCTGGAGCTCCCGATCCCAGCCCCAGGGCAAGTGATCGCCGCGGGGTGCTTTTGGCTGGCCGTGGAGGTCCGAAAACGGAGCTGGGACGCCAAAATCTGACCAAAAAAAAGCGGCCGCCGATGCTCCCACTCCCCCCCTCGACCTCCCCTCGGGCACGCTCAGGCCAGGACCTCGACACGAATCCAGCCCGTGGCGAGGAGGGCCTCGAATCAGGCCCATGAGGGCGACAGTCGCCCAACAACTCCACTCTCCGCCGTCGTCGTCGTCGTCGTCGTCGTCGTCGACGTCGTCGTCGTCGTCGTCGTCAGTCAGAGGAGGCACGGTCGTCGCCGTCGTCGGGCGGAGCCAGCAAGATCCTCGGCGCCCTCGCCGTCCACGACGCCGTGGCTGGGCGCGCGGAGCCGGTCCTCGCGCCGCCCGCCCCGCGGCGCCCGCGCCCGCCGCGGCGCAGCCATGCCGCGCAGCCGCGGCCCCCGCAGCGCCGCGCCGAGCGCGGGCCCCGCAGGCGCGGAGCCCTTGGCGGGCCGCTGGCGCGGTGATGGCCATGGCGCACCAAGACCACACGCCGACGAACGACGACACAACGTCGAATGACGAACGTCGTCGACCGACGACGAACGACGGACGACGGCAACGACCATGACTACGACGACGACGACGACGACGACGACGACGACGACGACGACGACGACGACGACGACGACGACGACGACGGCGGCGACGGCGACGGCGGCGGCGGCGGCGACGGCGACGGCGGCGGCGACGGCGACGGCGACGGCGACGGCGACGGCGACGGCGACGACGAACGACGCTGGCGGTGGTGGTCGTCGGCGCCGAGCCCCCGGGCGCGCCCGGGCGCGCGGCTGGAGCGTCGTGGCTGTTGGAAGCGGCTGGAGCGTCGTGGGGCGTGAGGCCCTTTGGGCTTCTGAGGCTCGGCACCCGAGGGAGCCGTGAGGCCGTGCGAGCGACGATGGACACCCAGCCTTGCTCAATGGAGGGCGAGGGAGACGAGGAGGAGGAGGAGGAGGAGGAGGAGGAGGAGGAGGAGGACGCGAGATGACATCGCGACCTTCCGCCGCGGCGTGCGCGAGCCGTCGGCGCGGCACGCCACATTGGAAGCGAGGGCGCCTGCGCGCGAGATTACGCGGGCAGCTTACGCGCCAATGCCGGCGCAGCCGACTTCATATTTGTTGCGTCGCTCGTGTGGGTTTTGAGGTCCCATCCCTTACGGGAAGCTGGGTGTTGCCAGAGGCGTCCCTGGCTTCGCTGCCCCGATACGCACGCAACACGCGACACGTACCGTGATGACACGGAGCTCAACACGTAGACTGAACATGTACGTTAGGTGCAATACGATCGCCAAAACGTGCGCCATCACGTTGAGTCAACATGCAGCGTGTTAACACGAACGTTTTGCACACGGTACGTGTTGCGTTTCAAGGCGTGCGAATCAGGGCAGCTAAGGTCCCCGGCCCAGGGTGTCCCCAGACTTCCCATGGAGGCCGCCAAGGCCTCCAGAGCATCCCTTACGAGGCCCGAAAAGGCCCTCAGGGGCTTCAGCATGGAGTGGAAAGCTTGGAAAACCGTAGGCCAGGGACACCTGCAGCATCCTCCAATCGTGGTCATGATGGTGGTGGTCGTCATCGTCGGTGCCGCCGCCACGAGTTTTCCCTCGTGGCGCGGCTCTGCGAAAGCGCCAAATCGACAGATCCCACGAGGAGGGCGCAGGCTGGTGGTCGGCGCGCAATGGTTTTGGCATCCTGGACGCCGGCTGGGCTGCGGGGGACATCTTTCGACGAGACGTAAGACTCGGATTCGGGGGACTCGGGTTGGCCTGATGGGGCCGTCAGGAAAATTACGAAACCCAGTTTGAAATTTGACGCGCACTTCCGCTGCAAACATTCGACGACATCTGGACCGCCAAAATACGAGACGGGCCCGTCAAAAAGCGTCGGCAAACCCGAGTTCAAGCGAACCCGAGCCTTACGCTATCCCGCGCAGTGCTGGTGGCCTCGTGGACGCCGGCTGGGCTGCTGGGAACACCTAAGCGACGAGAAAGAATGAGTCTTAGGCGAGATGGCACAGCGACTTTACGCCACAGCAAACGCGGGCCGCCAGCGCGGCACGGTGCGCTGAAACCGAAGGCGCGCGCCCGCGACCTTACGCGGACAGCTTACACGCCAATGTCGGCGAAGACGGCCCCGTTTTCTTCCGTCGCCCAGTTGAGGGGGAGGATGAGGAGGAGCAGGACCAGCGTAAACCCAAGATCCATCAACGATGTTGCAGTAAACCCTCCCCCCAACTTCCCTCTCAAAAGGCCCCTACGAGGATTCATGTTTTCTGAAAGAAATGCCCCGTTGGAAGACAACCGTCTGGAAATGCTGAACCGCGCCAGGACACCATTCGTTGGACTGGGTCCCTTCCCTAGGACCTGGGGGGAACGAAAGGGGGGGATGGCAAAGGGTAGGGTAAAGAGTCAGCTCACGTAGCTGATTTTCCCAGCGCCACCCAGCGCCGGAAGGCGCCCATGTATCGAGGAATGGGCCCGGCGGCGGGGCCGAAACCAGCTGCATGCAGCAGATTTCGTAATCCCCTCTTTCCCTATCCCCCCCTTTCGTTCGGCACGGTAGGACCCGCTTTGAATCCTGAGCCATTATTTGACGGTCCAAAGGTCCCGTAAGGGCCCCCAAAGTCCGAACATGGCGAGAAACCTCCCGTCGTGATTTTGTCACGACGCGAGGGGGTGTGGGATCCTGGCTGTCTTCGGGGGAAGGATCACTGCACCGACCTTGCAGACGTGCACCAGCGGATGTTTGCATGAATTTCTGCCAATGGAAAACACGCACACACGCACACACACACACACGAACACACACACACACACACGAACATGCACACACACACACGAACATGCACATACACACATTATACATGTACACATGTACACATACTCAGACACACACACACACACACATACACACACACACACACACATACACATGCACATGCACATGCACATGCACATGCACACACACACACACATGCGCATGCACATGCACACATCCACAGATACGCACACGTATACGCAGGCAGGCACCAGGGGCGGGGGGGTGCTTCTGGCCACGGCGAGCGCCGGCCTCTGGCAGGCTCCCCGCCCGAGATCTCTCCGAGGGACGGCGAGAGCCCCTGGGGAGCAGAGCGGCCCAGAGGTCGGCGTCCTGACTGTATCCATGGCGGGGGGGTGGGGGGAGGAGCCAGGGCTACGTCGGGCGTGTCGTGTCCCCCTGCGGGCGGATTGCTTGGACGAAAAAATAAACGCATACAATACCCCAGAATGATAAAAAGAAAAAGAAAATCCAAAAAATCGTCCCGTTGTGACTACTTTTTGAAGATTCCTCCTGTAGAGGGACAGGCCCGACTCAAAGCTAGGGGAGAGAGGAATCACGTAAACATACCAACTCGGAGGTCCGCGCGGATTTCTCGGATCGGCGCTGGGCCCCCCTCCATGGCGCGCAGAGCGCGCCAGGGGCGGCGCCGGAGGCGCTGCCAGGGGGGGCCCAGCGCGGATCCGAGAAATCCGCGCGGACCTCCGAGTTGGTATGTTTATGTGATTGTTCGTGCCTCCACAGCCAAGGCGCGGAAACAAGGAACACTTTGGAATCGGAGGGGGCCCGGCGGCGGGGCCGAAACCAGCTGCATGCAGCAGATTTCGTAATCCCCTCTTTCCCTATCCCCCACTTTCGTTCGGCCCGATAAGACCCGCTTTGAATCCTGAGCCATTATTTGACGGTCCAAAGGTCCCGTAAGAGCCCCCAAAGTCCGAACATGGCGAGAAACCTCCCGTCGTGATTTTGTCACGACGCGAGGGGGTGTGGGATCCTGGCTGTCTTCGGGGGAAGGATCACTGCACCGACCTTGCAGACGTGCACCAGCGGATGTTTGCATGGATTTTCCAGGGGACCCGACGCTCCTGAGGTTCCTCCTTCGCTGTTCCTCCTGCCCTCCTCGGGCACGGAGGCGCCGTAGCGTTCCTTCGCTAAGCGGCCCGACCCTAGGAGCGCTAGCTCGAAGTCGGGCCTGTCCCCCTACAGGGGGATTCTCGACGAAAACTTAAACATATCCCCAAACATACTCCAAAAATAAGCCAAAAATGTTCTGGGGACAATATTTTTGAGTATTTGGTGACCTTCTTGGGGTATGTTTTCAGTACTTTTGTTTTTCGTCGCAAATCCCCGCCAACTGGGGGTGGGGGGGGGCCCGACTTAACGCCAGCTGGGGGTGCGGGTGCGACCCGTCGGGCCTCGGGGGAGGCTCCCGTCCCCGAGCGAGGGCCCCCCGCCCCGCCAGCGCGCACCCCCTCGAGTGGGCCTGGGCGCGCGCGCCGTTCGCCCAGCCGTCGGAGCGTGGAAGCGTCGCTGGCGGCCTTGGTACGGTCGGGCTGCTGGAATAAGGAGCGCCAAAAAGGGGCTTCGCTCCTGGTGCAGCGTTCCTTCTTTCAGCGGCCCGACTCTAGGAGCGCTGGCTCCTAGCGTCGGGCCGCTGAAAAAGCGTTCCTGCTATTGTTCGTTCCTCTGGGAGCGCTAGCTGGGGGTGCGGGTGCGGCCCGTCGGGCCTCGGGGGAGGCTCCCGTCCGAGCGAGGGCCCCCGCCCCGCCAGCACGCACCCCCCGGGTGGGCCTGGGCGCGTGCTGTGCGCCCAGCCGTCGGAACGTGGAAGCGTCGCTGGCGACCTTGGTACGGTCGGGCTGCGTCGGCGGTGGACAAACCTCCCTTTAGCAAACCCCCCCTTAGTGAAGACGGCCTGGGACCGAAACCGACGGACCTGGACCCGCAAATAACGACGGCCGCGACGCCCTCTCGCGAACCGAAAGCGGCCAATTCCTCAACCGACGTGTCAGGGTGGGAGGTCTGTCCAACCCCGACTGCCGAAATCAGGAACGCCAGAGAAGGGACGGAGCCCCCCTGTGGCTGCAAAGAGGCCCGGGTGCACGAGAAGGGCCAAGAGGAACGACCACGGAAGGACGCGGGGAACACCGAGCCCCCTCCGGAGCCGAACCGCTCCTTGTTGCAGCGTCTCGGCTGCAGTCGTCCATCTGGGTCATCGCCACTGCGTGGGTCCTCGTCGCGTAGCGGCGACGGCCGGCACGGCTCATGGCCGAAATCGGCGTCGACGAGATCCCGCGACAACTTGGCTCATGCCGGGCGTGTCCCCCTACAGGGGGATGTTCGACGAAAAATAAAAAGTACTCAGAAATACCCCAAGAAGGTCAAACATACTCCAAACATAGTCGCCAGACTATGTTTGGACTAGTTTTGGACTATGTGTGGGGCACCTTCTATGTTTCGTCGAAAGTCCCCCGCTTAGGGGGGGCAGGCCCGACCTAAAACTCGGTCGTGGCCGCCGCGCTTTTCCTCCCTCGACGGGCGGAGCGCCCGCGAGGAGGCGCGCGGGCCCGGGCCGGGAGAGGCGGGCCTCCCGGTCAGGGCCTCGGCAGTGGCTCTTATCTTCACGTGGAGAAGGTGGATCCTGCAGGAAGCGGGTCCTGGCCCCAGGAGGCGTCTTCCCCCTGGCGGCCACTCTGAGGGGGCCCTGGGACACACACGAATAAATACACACGAATAGATAGATTCCCCATAGTTTCCCATATGTTCTGGGTTTGTGTCTTCCCCCCCGTTTCCCATATTTTCCCATATTTTCGGGAGAGTCTACGATTTATTGTGTCTGTGTGTTTTTTCTCCGTGTCTGTACTGGGATATTTCGCTTTGGCTCACGTCCGCAGTGAGCAACAATGAGAGATGCAGATAACCTCTATGCCGTCATAGACGTCATTCGTGCTCTCTGTGTGTTTTTTCTCCTCCTGGCACTCCTCCGTCGTGGGCCGTCTTTCGTCCGACGGCCCCGGGGCCCCTGGAGGGCCCCGCGGCGAGGCCGAAGGCGGCGAGGCGCCTCAGGACCCGCTCCCCCCACGGGACCCGCCTGCCCCATGGCGATCACCTCGGGATGTCGAACTCGTCGCTCCACAGGTCGTCGGGCCCGCAGGTCGGGGGAGAAAAAGATACGGATACGTGTTGTCCACCTTCGTTTTCGGCCTTTCCTGGTCCTCCTGGGGAATCCTCGTTGTCACCGCTGGATTCGCCTCGAAATTCTGGTCAGAACGCACCCCAAGAGAGGTCCGGGGACAACACGTATCCGTATCTTTCCGCCCCCCAAGCAGGAGACGACGCAGAGGAACGGCTCTGGGCAGCGGCCGTGCCTCAGCGGCCTGGCCTCGAGGGGCGACCCGTGAGCCTCCTCGCCCGTGTCGGCGCCGGCCGCTGCGGCGGCGAAGCCCGGCGGCGAGCAGCGAGAGCCAAGGGCGAGGCGGGGCGGCCTGCCAAGGTGGGCGGGGGGCGCCTCTCTCCAGGGCTGCCAGGGCTCTCCCTGCATGGCCCGAGGTGGCATCAGCCTGCCGCCCCAACCTGGGGCCCACTGGGGCCCACCTGGGCCTCGCGGGGGGGTGCTCTCGAGGTTCGGGGGGCCTCCCTGGAGCCCCTGGGGGCACGCCGGGCCAGGGGCACCTCTGGCAGCACCCGACTCCCTGCAAGGGGCCGGGCCTCAAAACCTACACACCCCACGGCTCCCCAAAACCCACACGCCGCGGGCCTCCAAAGGCAGAAGCCTCCTCTCAGGGCCACCGTCCCCTCTGCCCTGCACCCCCCTGCTTGCCGCCAGGAAGGGCTGCATCAGGCCCAGCTGCTCCGCCTGGCGCTCCCACCTGGGCTTCGCGTCCAGCCTCGGCTTCCCGCCCCCGCCCAGCGGCTTAAGGCCCTTGAGCCCCGGGAGCCGCTCGGCAGCCCGGCCCCGGCCCGCCGGCGCGGAGCGCGGCAGCTCGGAAGTGCTCTGCTCGTGAGGGTCCCAGTCTGGCGCCGGCTGCGCCGGGCGCGTCAGGCCGGAGGCCACGGCAACCGCCCCAGTGCTGCGGCCCCTGCCCCCAGGGCCTCGGACGCTCGCGCCCACCATAAGCGCCATGATCTCCCTCGTGGTCGGGTTCCAATCCTCAGGCAGCCCGTCCTCCCAGTCGCCCCAGTCGTCCTCGGGCATCAGGCTGGTGCCTGGCTGGACCACCCTGCGCTCCACCGTGCGCCTGGGGGCCTCTCTTGCGGCGGCGGGTGCCGCCCTGCGGTGAAGCAGCGGATTGGCGGCCTCTTGGAAGCTGTCGCCCAGGCGATCCATGAGCTCGCTCGCGGCCTCTGGGCTCAGGAAGCCCTCCCCGCCCAGGCCGGTCACGGCCCCCGCAGAGGCGGCTGCCGGCAGCCCGCTGCCGGGCCCGTGGCCCTCCTG
>CAUYUJ010014802.1:0-10000 GCA_963575745.1 Prorocentrum cordatum | reverse complement strand
CTAGATTCGCAAAACAAAGAAACATAAACATAAACTTTCGGAACTCCGCGCCGAGTTCTTGGATCGGCGCTGGACGCACCATGGCGGCGCCTCTGGCGCTGCCCCTGGAGCGCTGCGCGCGCTGGGAGGGGGGCGTCCGGCGCCGATGCGAGCGATCCGCGCGGGGCTCCCGAAGCTGATGTGCACGGAGCGCCTCTATGGCCAAACAGTGCTTGCACATAGGGGTTATAATTTGTTTCCTGAGGACATGGGCCTGGCTGGCGGTCTGGCGGTTCCATGATCGCCGGCGCCGCCCCGTCGCGGCCTCGGCGCGGCCCGTCGTCTGGGCCTGGCTGGCGGTCTGGCGGCTATGTGCCCGACTTGCGCGGTGCCGTCGCCGCCCCGGCACCGCGCAACACTGACTGCACCACATATATAGCGCAACATTGTCGGCACGATCTGCCGATCTATCTATCGATATCTCTATACATCTATCTACAAAAAACTTTATTCTGAAAGACCCCCCTTCCCCCCACCCCACCCCAGAGGTTAACGGCACACCTTTTTCGCATTGCAAGTTACATGCGATTCTGCCCCATGGTCCATCCGAGCAATGAACTCATATCATCCCAACTAAACCACCATCGACGCCCGTCAGTTTCTGGAACAACTATGCGCGCACACTCCTTTATCACAAATCATACGGTTCCGAAAATCCGTCGCAACAAAAGAAAGGACGACATGCGCACGCGCGCGTCGCCGCGCGCGCATGCCGAAATCCGTCCAAAACCTGAGGTTTCGTCAGGACTTCAAAATCGAATCCAAAAAACATATACCGACACATGGTTTCGCAACAAGGAGCTTCAACACATAATGCTTTCGCGCTCTTGCGGGTTCTGAAAGAAAAATCGGTGACCCTGCGCATGACATGATACTTTGCGGGCCTCGCGCGGGCACGCATCGACATCTTTCGAACGCCTTTGCGCGCGGGTTGTCGCAAGAATCCTCTGCAAAAGCCATGACAAAGTGCACGCGCGCGTCGTCGCGCGCGCATGCCGAAATCTTTCAAACACCTTGGTTAACGTACGGATGTCAAAACCGGCTGTTCCGAAAACATATGAAAACATATGGTTTCGCAACGACACGTTTCAAAAAAAACCTGCGCTCGCGTTGTCGCGATTTCTTGAGAAAAAACACATGTCCTTCAACATGTACATGGAATTCTGCCAAGCGGGCCGGTCGCGCCGCATGCCGGAATCTTTTGCACGCCCTTGCGCGCGTGCTGGGGGGGCACGATCCGTGTCAAATGAAACCATGCGGGCTACTCTCGTGCGTCGGCCGCGCGCGCATGTCGAACTCTTTCCAAAACCTTCATCACCGACGCGAGAAAACCATCATCGACGTCGGCGTGATCAGCATCGGCGCCTTCACTGGCTGTGCTGTCGTCGTTGTCAACACCGTTACCAACACCGCTACCATCATCATCGTGCGTACCGTTGTCGGCGTTGCCATGATACCGCGCCCGCCCAACTCGCCGAATCGCCCTGAAATGCCTGCTGGGGTATGCCCAGCGGTCAGCGCCACCGCGGCCGCGTCGGTCGCGCCAAACGAGCTGGCCGCTGCACGCGCGTGCATGCGTGGGCTGGCGCGGCCGCAAAGATGTGCCAGCCAACACCAAGCACTCATCGCAATCGCCTCCGCGTGGGTTTTGCCTACCAAGTTGTGGGTGGGTGGGGGGGGATGATTGCGCGAGCAGTGAAGTGGACAACTTCAAGCTGAGCATTGGATCGCACCATATAGATTCTCCAAACCCCAAAACAAGTGACCCCCCCTGGCTTCATCGGTCCACCATTTTGTGTTGTAATTGATCTGCGATTCTGCCTCATCGTCCATCCGATTTATGAAGTCATACAATCCCAGACCAGCTGGTATCGCCCCCCCCCCCGACATCCTCTGAAAAAAATGCGCGCACACTCGTTTGTCACAAATCATAAGTTCCCAGAAACCCCTTTGCAAAAAAGGGACGAAGTGCACACGCGCGCGTCGTCGCATGCGCATGCCGGAATCCTTCAAAAACCGTCGGTTTCAAAAGGTTGTTTAAATCGAATGCAAAAACCATGGAAACATATATTTCGCAACACGGAGGGTCCAAAAAAGCGTGCGCGCGCGCTCTTGCGAATTCTTAAGAAAACAATCGGATTGTCAACATGTTCAGAAAATGCTACCAAACGAGCTTCGCCCGCGCGCATGTCGAAATCGTTCGAACGCCCTTTTCCGCGCGCGCCGTCGCGAGAATCCTGTGCAGAAAATGAAACGAAGTGACAAAGTGCACACGCGCACGTCGTCGCGCGCGCATGCCGAAATTCTTCAAAACCGTCGGTTGCGTAACGCTTTCAAAACCGAATGTCCAAAAAAACAATCAAAAACGCATGGTTTCGCAACATCCGTGTTGAAAAAAAGCTTGCGCGCGCGCTCTGGCGAATTCCGAAGAAAAACCATCGGTGGGGCACGATCCGTGTCAAATAAAACCACGCGGGCCACTCTCGCGCGTCGGCCGCTCGCGCATGTCGAACTCTTTCCAAATCCTTCATCACCGACGCGAGGGCGCCGTCATCGTCGTCGGCGTGATCAGTATCGGCGCCCGCAGTGGCCGCGCCTTCGTCGGTGCGAACACCGTCACCAGCATCGCTACTATCATCATTGTGTCTACCGGCGTCAGCGTTACCATGATACCGCGCCCGCCAAAGTCGCCGACTCGCAGTGAAGTGCCCGCTGGGATGCGCCCAGCAGTCAGCTCCACCGTGGCCGCGTCAGCGGCACCAAACTAGCTGGCGCTGCGCCCGCGTGCTAGGGTTGGCGCGGCCGCAGAGATGCACCAGCCAACGCCAAGCATGCATCGCAATCGCCACCGCATGAGTTTTGCAAACTAAGTTGCGGGTGGGTGGGTGGGATGTTTGCACGAGCATGGGATGTGTCAACTCGCTTGTTAAAATCAATTGCACAATATATATATATATATATATATATATATATATATAGTGAACCACAAGTATTGCACAACATAGCAGCACATAAGTTGCGCAACTGTGATTGCACTGCATGTGTTGCACAACATAGAGTGCGCCACATGTATTGCACAACATAGACTGCGCAATATCTATATATATGTATGTATGTATGGATGGATGGATGGATGTATGTATGTATGTATAAAAAGTAAAACAAAATAAATATATCGTGACAGACATACTGTTTGAGGCCCACGCAGGCGAACATGGGTCGTCTATATATGTAGCTACACACAGACATGCGATGCCTGCAATTTTTCAGTACGGGGTCCCTGAAGTCCGATCCATCCCCCAGGACCGGTTTTTCATCCTGAGCCGTTTTCCGACGGCGCCGAAGTCCAGCGAGGCTCCCCCTCAGAGGCCAAAAGCACAGAAAAACCTCCCATCCTGACTTGTGCCCCGACGCGAGGAGGTGGCAAAATCACCTCAACATGGGTCCCCAGACCCCTGCCGGGGTCCACACGCACCAGTTTATCGAGCTCCCTCTAGCCGTGGTGGCCCCCGGCGGCCAAAAGTCATTGAACCTCGATCCACGAGGTTCGAGCCCCTCGGGGATGCGAACGTCTCCTTATTTTTGGCGTTTCGACAATGGGCGGAAGGGTGCGGGAGGGCGGGGGGGGTCTGGCTCTGGACCTCTGCCTGACGCGACTGCTTGCCAACGGTGCGCCCCGTGGGGGAGAAACTCCACCTGCTCGACACTGGCGCTATGTCGGGCGTGGCCCCCCACAGGGGGATTTTCGGCGAAAAAATTCAAAAATACACCGAAAATGCCCCCAAAAGGTCAAAAATACTAAAAAAATAGTCCTCAGACTATTCTTGGATTATTTTTGAATATTTTGGGTGTATGTTTAATTTTCCGTCGAAACTCCCCATGTAGGAGGACAGGCCCGACTTAACACTGGCGCCAAAAACAGCCAAAATCCACTCCATGGGGGGGGGAGGGGGAACAACGGCCCAGTCTGGCCCGTCCTGGGCCCGGCAACAGCGTGCCCTACGCCCCCCAACCCCCAGACCCCCTCCACCTCTCCTCCTCCTTCCTCCTCCCTCCTCCTCCTCCTCCTCCTCCTCCTCCTCCTCCTCCTCCTCCTCCTCCTCCCCTCCACCTCCTCCTCCTCCTCCTCCTCCTCCTCCTCCTCCTCCTCCTCCTCTCCTCTCCTCCTCCTCCTCCATGGGCCCGCGCCGATCGGCAAAACAACGCATAAGAAAGCGGCCACGATCGGGCTTCCACGACGCGGGCAGGTCTGGGCATCGAGAGGCCCTCCCCGTGCCGGCGACGGCCGGCCCGCAGCCCTCGGCGTCCCGCTGCAGGAGGCGCACGGTCGCGGCGGCCATCGGCGCGCGGCGCGCTCGGCCGCCGGCGCGCGCGGCGCGCGGCTGGGCGGCCGCCGCTGGGCCTCGGGGGCTGCCCAGGAGCGGCCGATGCTGCGCTGCTGCGCTCGAGGCTCTCGGGCTCGAGGGGGGATTGTGGAGGTCGGGGCTCGGTGCGCTGGGGCTCGGCGGGGTTCCAGCCGCCGGATGCTCTGCAACAGCTGCGCCTCGCCGAGAGCGCGCCAGGGGGGCCCGAATTGTCCCCAACGGTACCCGGAGAGCCGAGCTGTGACCCGAAGCCCGAGGTCTCCACCGAAATCCTGGCGTCGCCGCGTCTCCACACCGAGCGGTTTCGCAGGGCTGCGGGCCCCGAGACGAGCACGGATCGATCGGGCTCGGAAAATGCGGCGAGAAGCTTGGGTCCAGGGCGCAGGTCGTGATTTCTGGCGACGCTGGCTCGTGTTCGCGACGTCGGATCTCAGGGAAGGAGGATGGTGGTGGGCCGTCTGGGAACTGTGGCCTTCTGTGGAGCGGGTGAGGGGTGAGGGGCGAGGGGTGCGCGTGAGGGGTGCGCCGACGTGGGTGCGGGTACGCCATGCCGACTGTGCCACTGCGGCCTGCGGTGGGGCTGCCCATGGGGCCACGAAGCGCGTGGGCTCCGGGAGGTCTGGGGGGCCCCAACCTCTGGCCTGGTAGGGCCGTCTCTGGGCCCAGTGGGCTGTCCAGAGGCGACCCCCTGGGGCCCCTACTGTTCTCCCTAGCACTACAGCGCGCCGCCGAGGCCGCCCTTCGCGCGCCGCGCCACGGCGCCGACGGCGCCGTCGACTTGAGTTTCTTCTACTTGGACGACGGCTGCCTCGCGGGCGACGCGCCGGCCGTCGCGCGCCTCCTCCACTTGCTCGTGGCCAGCCTTGCCGCGGTGGGCCTCCAGCTGAGCACCGGCCCGGGCAAGTGTGAGGTGGTCCCCACTGGCGAAGACGCCTCCGACGTGTCTCTGGACGGCTTCCCGCCGGGCTTCCGCCTCCGCACCGATCGCAGCTTCGAGCTGCTCGGCGCGCCAGTGGGGGACGCGGACTTCTGCGCGGAGCACGCCAAGCAGCGGGTCGCGAGCGCCACCGACTTGCTGGAAGCTCTGGGGGAGCTCGAAAACGCGCAGGTCGCGCTGCACCTCCTGCGCCAGTGCGCCTCCTTCTGCAAGCTGGGCTACTCCGCGCGCGTGGTGCCGCCCACCGCGCACGCCGCCTCCCTGCTGGCCATGGACGACGCTGTCCGGGCCTGCCTTGAGCAACTGAGCGGCTGCTCGCCCTCCGACGCTTCTTGGCAGCAGGCTCAGCTTAAGCTCAGGAAGGGAGGACTTGGCCTGCGCTCTGCCGCGAAGCACGCCGCCGCCGCCTACATCGCTTCCAGAGCGAAGAGCACCGACCTCTGTCGGCAGCTCTACCCCGGCTACTCCAACAACCCCGACCGCGACGGAGGTAGCCTGGCGGCTGCGGTGCAGGCCCACAACGCAGTCGTGCGGGACGCCGACCGGGTGGTGTTCGACCACGCGCAGCACGGCAACCAGAAGGCCCTCTCCGACGCGGTGGACAGCGCCTCGCTCGACGGACTTCTGGCGGGCTCCACCCTGGCCGGCAAGGCGCACCTCTCTCTGGTGCAAGCCCCAGGCGCGGCCGCGTGGCTCCAGGCGCCGCCCTGCGAGGCCACCGGCACCGCCTTCCCGCACGGCCTCATGCAGGTCGGCCTGCAGAGGCGGCTGCGAGTCCAGCTCCTGCAGGAGGAGTGCTTCTGCCCAGCCTGTGGCGAGGTGATGGACGTTTTCTGCGACCACGCCCTGGTCTGCGCCTGCCGCGGCGACCGGACCAAACGCCACAACGCCCTGCGCAACCAGGCCTTCTTCGACGCCCTGGCCGCCGGCCACGCCGGGGCGGAGTTGGAGCGCCCGGGGCTGCTACCCGCGCGCCCCGCCGGGGAGGCCACCCCCGGGGGCGAGCAGGGCGGGCCCCAGGTGGACGACAACGGCCGCCGCCCTGCCGACGTCTACCTGCCGCGGTGGCGCAACGGCACGGCGGCCGCCTGGGACTTTGCCGCCACGTCAGGGTTGCGCGCCGATCTCCTCGCCGCGTCGGCCGCTTCGTCAAGCGCAGCGACGGAGCGGTACGAGGAGTTCAAAAGGCAGCACCAGGACACCGCGCGGCTCTGCGCGGCACAGGGCTTCACTTTCCTCCCCATGGTGGTGGAAGCCCACGGCGGCGGGTGGGGCCGCGAGGCACGCAGGGCCTTCGGGGTCCTGGCCAAGCGGGTGGCTGACGCCACGGGGGAAGACGCCGCACTGGTTGCGGACCAACATGCCCAGCGACTTTCCGTCTCCCTGCACAGGGAGAACGCGCGGGCGGTGTTGCGGCGCCTTCAGACCCTGTCTGGAGGGGCGGGGGTGGCAGCGGCCCGCCTGGCCGCGGCCACGGCGGCCTCCACGGCAGACGCCGTGTGAGGTGCCCCCTGCGCTGCCTAGCGCCCCCCGCCCCCCCCCCCCGCCCTTGCTGGGCAGCGCGGGCGCCCCCCTCGCCCTTTCGCCAACGTCGCGCCGGCGACCCCTCCCACGCGCCGCCCGGCCTTTCCCCGGCGGGGCGGTGGATGGATCCCGCAGAGGGCAATCCCCACCAAGCCGCATCGCGCTGGGTTCGGGCGGCCACCCCGCCCAGGTCGCCGCCGTAGGGTCCGCAGCCTCGTCGCGGGCGGCTCTTCTCTCCCGGCCCCTGGCCCGGCCTGTCTGCTTGCGGCCGCTGCTTTCTGTCCTCCTTGTCCTCCTCCCCCTCCTCCCCCTCCCTTCGCTTCTGCTCGTTGTTTCCCTCCCTTTCCTTTCCTCCTGCTCCCTGCCTGCTGTCTCCGCCTGGCCCGTCTTCTGCCTGCCCGCCCGCCCCGCCGGCCCTGGCCTCCCGCCTGGGCGTTCGTCGTCGTCTGCCTGCTTCTCCCCTCCTCGTCCCCTTCCGCCGGACAGCACAGCCTGCCCGGAACCAGCGTGGCGGCATATAGGAGCCTGACGCTGAGGGCTCGAGAGGCGAGCCTCGCCTCGGGCCTGCTGCGTCGGAGCGGCTGGCCGCTTTGTGACCTCTGGAGGAGTGCTCTGTCCAGAGGTGTCTCGGGCTGAGGCGTCGGCCCCGAGCTCAAGGGGCCCGGAGAAAGGCCGAGGGTCGTTGGAGGTCTGGTGAGGCTCGGGAGAAGGAGCAGCAACGAGAAAGGGGACTGGCTCATCGGAGGGTGAAGCATCGACCTGGAATCGGCAATACATCGCCGGTAGATCGGCGATAGGCCTCCGGTAATGAACCCGCACGTTTCTGGGCGGAATGGGGCCATCGGGCCCCCATCGGCGATGAATGGACAATCGGGGGTCGACGCATTCCCCCGCCCACAGACAAACCGTATCATAAGGATGCGCGGTAAGGATGCAAGGGCCTTGGAGGCCGGTGCGAAAGTTTTTCGAACGAGGTTGGCCAGCGAAAGTCGCCAAAGATGGGCCGAAGGGGCAAGGATGCAAGGATACCCTTGAGAAGGTTGCCCATCCTGATTATGCGGGTTCACTGTATGCCTTTCCCCCCCGATCGTTGCCCCAGAGTGGAGGAGGAGGCGAAGGCGGAGGAAGGGGGGGCGGCGGAGAGGTTCAGTCAGGCAAAACCTCGCTGGGCGCACTCCTGCAGGGTGGAATTCGGAGGGCTCGCGCAGGGTGGCCATCGAGCCCCACGCTGAACTCCGCGGAATCGTCGCCTCTTCTGGAATTTGGCGCCCACAGCGAGCATGAGAGCTTCCGGTCTCTAGGGCAGGTGGTCGGGCCTCGGAAATACACGGGCAGGGACAAACCTACAGAGAGAGAGAGAGAGAGAGCGAGAGAGAGAGAGAGGGAGACAACGGAACATCGGGAAGCAGAACAAGATGAAGGGAAGGGGCGCCCGCCCCCGTCCCAGCGAGCTTCAGACTCCCGGGGAGGCGCTTCGTGCTGCCAGCTCAGCTGAGCGCCCCCCGTGTAGGCGCGCAAACTCCAGGCCTGCGGCAGGCGGGGCTAGGGCTGCGATGCCCGCCGCCAGGGCCGCGGGTAGGGCCAAAGGCGCGGCACCAGGAGGAGGAGGAGGAGGAGGAGGAGGAGGAGGAGGAGGAGGAGGAGGAGGAGGAGGAGGAGGAGGAGGAGAGGAGGAGAGAGGAGGGAGGAGAAGGATGGGGTGGTAGAGGGGGATGAGGAGGAGGAGGAGGATGAGAGGAGGAGGAGGAGAGGAGGAGGAGGAGGAGGAGGCACCCTTGGCGCAGCTGACGGGCGGCCCGTCGTGACGAGGATCGCGGGCCCCCGCCTCGGCAGGGCGACGAGTGCGCTGCGGTCTGGGCCCGGCCCTGAAGGAGACGTTCTTTTGGAATGTGCGCCTCCACCATGCTTGTGGGATAGTGAGAGGGGGCGATGGGGGAACAAACAACAAATCATCTTGGCGAAGGACCCAGCCATATGCAGTTTTGGATACCCTCGTTGCGCGTATCGCCTTCGGGGGATCTCCTCATGGGGCCACGAAACATGCGGGGACCTTCGGTGGAGCGCCTTAGGGGGCCACGATGCGCTGACCTGGGCGGGGGAGCCTCCACTTAGGCCTTCGGTGTAGCTCCCTATGGGGCCACGACTGACCTGGAAGGGAGAGACGCATGAGAACACCGCCACTGAGGCCTTCGGTGGAGTTCCCGAGGGGGCCACGAAGCGCTGACCTGGGCGGGGGAGACGCATGCGAACACCGCCACTGGGGCCTTCGGTGGAGCTCCCTATGGGGCTATGAAACGCTGCACTGGGCGGGGAAGACGCATGCGAACATCGAGACTGGGGCCTTCGCTGGAGCTCCCTATGGGGCTGCGAAACGTTGTAGTGGGTCTGGGGGGGACGCAGGCGAACACCGCCACTGGGGCCTTCGGTGAAGCTCCCCTTGGGGCAACGAAGAGCTGTACACCGCCACTGGGGCCTTCGGTGGAGCTCCCTATGGGACCACGAAGCGCTGTACTGGGTGGGGGAGACGCATGTGAACACCGCCACTGCGGCCTTCGGTGGAGTTCCCGAAGGGGCCACGGAACGCTGTACTGGGCGGGGGAAATGCATGCGAACACCGCCACTGCGGCCTTCGGTGGAGCTCCCTAAGGGGCCACAAAGCGCTGTTCTGGTTGGGGGAGACGCATGCGAGGGAGACGCATGTGAACACCGCCACTGGGGGCTTCGGTGGAGTCCCCGAAGGGGCCACGAAGCGCTGACCGGGGCGGGGGAGACGCATGCGAACACCGCAACTGGGGCCTTCGATGGAGCTCCCTATGGGGCCACGAAGTGTTATACAGGTGGGGGAGACGCATGCGAACACCGCCACTGAGGCCTTCAGTGGAGCTCCCTATGAGGCTACGAGGCGCTGTACTGGGTGGGGGGAACGCTTGCGAACACCGCAATTGGGGCCTTCGGAGAAGCTCCCTGTGGGGCCACGAAACGTGTGAGGGGTTCGCCGAAATTGGTGGGGATGATGGTGTTGATGACTGCGATCATGACGATGATGGTGATGACGACGCTGATGATGATGATGATGATGATGATGACGACGATGCTGATGCTGATGCTGATGCTGATGCTGATGCTGATGCTGATG
>CAUYUJ010014801.1:325331-375593 GCA_963575745.1 Prorocentrum cordatum | reverse complement strand
TTGCCCGGGCCCAGCTGAGGCGGGGACCCGTCCGGCCCCCCACAGCGCGTCGAGCAACATGGCTAGCTCCAGCTCGGCGCTGGCTGCTGCGAGCTCGTCGCCCTCGCCGTCACGGTCGCCGACCTCGTAGTGCAGCTCCTTCTCCTGGAAGTGTGGCCTTTGGATGGCCGTGGGGCCCCCCGCCGGCCGGTCTGGCGCCCTCTCCAGCTCGTCTGGCCCTTCCAGTCGTCCTTGCTCCGTTCCTGTGTCCTCCAGGCGCTACAACCCTCGTCGAAATTGAACGCAAGTTTTCTCCGCCCCCGTCGCCCCCAAATTTCAATGTTCATCGACGGGCGCATCGCGGCCGGCGGGGTCCGAAGAAAATCTCGAAGTCGCCGGCGTCGGCGTGAACATTGAAATTGGGGGTCGGGGGGCGCCGCCAGGTCGCGGCTAAAACTTGCGTTCAATTTCGACGTGGGATGTAGAGCCCCACTGGGCGCCCTCCGTGACCCGGGCTCTGCTTCTCCAGGATCATCCCCTTGTGCTGACCCCCGCAGAGCGATCAGATCCATGTCCCTGGCCTTCTGCTTGGCCTTCTTTCAGGCCTTCTCTGGGTCCGCGCTCATCAAGTCCGCCTGCGCCTTGAAGGTGCACGTCGGCGGGAGCTGAGGAGGAGGAGTAGGAGGAGGAGGAGGAGGAGAAGGAGGATGAGGAGGAGGAGAAGGAGGAGAAGAGGAGGAGGAAGAGGAGCAGGGGCAGGAGGAGCAGGAGCAGGAGGAGCAGGAGGGGAACGGCGAGAAGGTTTCAATTTTACCAGAGATTCAGGACTTCAGGCGATTTTGGCGTCTCTTGCCAGCCCCAGCACCTGGGACACCACGGACCCCGGATGAGATACCTGGTGAGGTGGCCCACAATAAAAGAGCGCCTTGCAGAGCCTAGATGGTCCCCCGAATTTTGGCGACGCGTGGCCAGCCTGGGCCTGGGACCGCCCCTGATGGACTCCACTTCACTCCCTCACTCCCTCCTCCTCCCTCCTCCTCCTCCTCCTCCTCACTCCTCCTCATTCACTCTCTTCATCCCTCCACCTCCCGTGGCCCTCGTGCGCACAGCATGGAAAGATCCTCCTCCTCCTCCTCCTCCTCCTCCTCCGCCTCCTCCTCCTCCTCCTCCTTCTCCTCGGCGGCTGCTCCTGCTGCCAGCAAGAGGGCTGACGGCCGGCTTCGAGGTCCTCCTTCTTCTCCCACTCCTCCCTCTCCTCCTCCTTGTCTCCCTTCCTCCTTCTCCTTCCTCTCCTCCTCCTCCTCCTCCCTCCGCCCTCCTCCTCCTCACCCTCCTCCTCCTCCTCCCCCTCCTCCTTCTCCTCCTCCTCCTCCTCCTCCTCCTCCTCCTCCTCCTCCTCCTCCCCTGGGACCACCCCCAGCAGCCCTTCTGGCGGGGCAGGGGTCGCAGGGAAAGAGGATGATTTCGCCACGACCACGACGTAGATCGATGTCCTGTGGGCCAGGGGGCTTGAGGAGGAGGGTCCATGGCGGCCACAGGGAAAAGGGGGGAAGATTCGAGAGTGAAACGCCTGTGGTGGCCACATGGACGATTGTGAAAGCTTCGCGTGAAACAGGCACTCGCGCACGCCAGCGTGAGGAAAGCAGTGGGTTCGGCACATCTTCGCTATCAGCGGCACGGACTTTTGGTTTAGGCACGAAGAGGTCGCCGAAGACGGGCATGCTGAGCCGCAAGATGGCCAGAGCAGTCATGAATGGGAAGGCGAGCCGTGAAGGCAAGGCGACCCGAATCCAGTCTTGCATGGTGATGATGAGGAGGCGCCTCAGAGTTGTCAGGAGGGGTGCCGCCACCGAGCAGTTGGTTCACCGAGCTCGTGGCGTGGTGGCATGCTTCTCCTTGCGTCGCGCATCGGGGCAGCATGCCGTGGAGCAGGTCTCGTGACCTGCCGCAGCGGGAGACGATGCAGTCCCAAGCAGGGCCCGCGCACGGAGCCGTGATTACGATCAGCCGAGGAGCAGCTCGACCCAGCAGGGTGCATCCGAGATCGAGGCTTAGCATCCACACATCATCGATGCGCACGGAGACCTCGGGGAGGATGCACAGGATTCCCGTGTAAGGGGTGCCCGGAGGGAGAACGGGGGCAAACATTTTCCATCGCGATGGTTCACGCCGCGAGGGAGTGTGGTTCCGGGGGTCAAAAGTGTGAGTAGGGGATCGACTACAGAACTGTTTCACCTCCGAACAATTCCCCATCGAATCTACTACGATGAAAGCCAAACATGTTCGCATGTCTACTGAGGATTCTGAGCATCCCTCTGCAGATTCGACGAGAAAATGAACCTTGGGGTAAGTCAATTCTGTAGTCGATCCCCGACTCGAAGAGCCGATCCCCAGAGCCCATCCTGCGGTGCGTCGTGGCCAGGATCTCGAGGTGGACATCCAGCCGTCACGACGAGAGCCCCCCCTGAGAAGGCTCCCAAAAGGGCGAGAACCGTCCCCGAACCCGTGATCCTCGAACTTCGATCCTCGAATCTCGATCCCCGAACTTCGATCCTCGATCTTTTTATCTTCGAACTTCGATCCTCGAACTTCGACCCTTGAATCTCGATCCTCGAATCTCGATCCACGAATCTCGATCCTTGAATCTCGATCCTCCAGCTTTCGATCCTCGAACCCGCCGAGAGATGATCAATTGTTTGATAGTTCTTTTATTCATTGTTTTGACGACCGTCGCGGGCCCTCGCCCCCCCTCCCCTCCATGAAGTAGATCTTGGCTGTTTTTGGCGCCTGTTTCGAGCAGGCGGAGATTCCCCATAGGACGCGCTATTGCAAACAGTCGCGCTAAGAAGAGATCCGGAGCCAGACCCCCCTCCCCTCCCCCTCCCTTTGCCCAATGTCGAAATGCTGAATAAGAAAAGGTTCACTTTCTGTGGACCACGGCGGTGCAGTAGACTGCGACGCACGCCAGTCTGGGCGGCCCCTGGGCCTAGGTGCTCACAGTTGGGGTGCACGCGCTCGTGAATGCTTTCCCCCAGCGTGCTCTCGTGATTTGTGCTGCTTGCTACTTGCCTGCTTTGCAGACCTGGCGAGCCACTCATTGGCGCGCCAGTGCAAGGAGACTGGCGATGTCCGTGGTGGGCCCCTTGGAGGCCCCGGGAGGCTTCCAGAGGAGGCCCCGAGGACTCCTTAGACCCAGACAGCCCAGAGAGTGCTGAAGCAGATGATGTCGGACCACCGCGCCGCATCGCCGATGCAGCGACGATGCCGCGCGACCCAGATCCTGAGATTCTCCACCGCCAGGCGGTCGCATGGGTAGTGGCACGGAGGGAGCCCATCGTCGAAACAAGAGTTGCCGGCGTATTTGCTCATTCCCATGGCAAGAGCAGCAGGGTGACAGACAATGACGTAAACAGAAAAACTCGGAGGTCCGCGCAGATTTCTCGGATCGGCGCTGGAGACTCCCGGCGGCGCCTCCCGCGCTGCCCCCTGGAGCGCTCCGCGCGCCAGGGAGGGGGGTCCAGCGCCGATCCGAGAAATCCGCGCGGACATCGGATTAGTTTTGTTTCTGTCTTTGCGTGGTCCCCTCAAGCGGGCCCACGCCTCCCATCGGCCCTGAGCCGCGATCGGCCTGCTCGAGCCGGACCGAGGCGGCGCCGCCCGTCTGGCAGGCCGCCTGCCTGCCTGCCTGCCGCCTGCTGGCCTTGCAGACCTGGCGGCCCCCCCCCCCAGGATCCCATCCGACCGATGCAATCCGATATAGCACCGTCCATCTGGTTCGCGTCACAGAGGCTCTGTACTGAGGGGTCGCACAGCCCCGCTGGGTTACGGGGCCAACACGGGGTCACACCAGCCCCGTTGGGCTCCCAAGGGCCCCCCCCGAGGGCTCCCGACAGGGCTCCCGCCAACACGTGTGTGTGTGTGTGTGTGTGTGTGTGTGTGTGTGTGTGTGTGTCTGCCGCAGGTTGGTAGCGCTACGAAATGGGCCTCGATTTGGGCGCCGACTGGGCTTTCAGTGGATTGAAATCACATATGGGGATACCGTGGTCGGCGTTTTGGGGGGGGCGCGCCGACTTTGGCCTCATCTGGGGCCCCGGAGGGGTCCCCGAGAAGCCCCAACAGTTCTCGTGTTCCTCGCCTCCGCCCCTGCGAGCAGCGCCGACATTCTGAGGCATTTGGGACCCGACCTCTCCAGAGCGCGAAGCGTTCAGAGCTGGGATCCTGAGGGCGCGAAAGTTTGCGAGATGTGTGTGCCGACCAGGTCCCGCTGAGCACTCACGGTACGCAGCCGCGCGCGCTCACGGCATGTGCTCTGCGTCTTGTCCCGTCCTGTCCTGTTCTGTCCTGTCCAGGAGGAGGAGGAGCAGGAGGAGGAGGAGGAGGAGGAGGAACAGGAGGAGGATGAGGCGGAGGAGGAGGAGGAGGAGGCGGAGGAGGAGGAGGAGGAGGAGGAGGAGGAGAAAGAGGAGGAGGAGAAAGCTGAGGAGGAGGAGGCGGAGGAGGAGGAGGAGGAGAGAAGGAGGAGGAGTAGGAGGCGGAGGAGGACTGCCTGCCGTGCAGACCCAGCGGGCCAACCCCCAGGCCGCCGCATGCCGCCAGTCGGCAGGCCGGTGTCAGCCGCTAAGCCGGCGCGCGCGCGGCCCACCTCCGCGGCGCCCGCCGCCAAGCCGGTGGCCCCGCGGCCGACGTCTGCCGCGTCCCAGGCGTCGCACCGATCATTCTGCTCGCCGTGTGCACGATCGGAGGAGGAAGAGGTACCCATACCGCTACCCTTCCCTCGTTTTCCCCTTTTTGGGCCTCCTGGGCGGCACTCGTCGCCACCGCTGGATTCGCTTCGAAATCCCGGTCAGAACGCACCCTGGGAGAGGTCTGGGGAGTAGCGGTATCGGTATTGTCTGTTTTCCCGCACGAGGGGCATTTTTGGACGACTCACCTCCTGTACCTGGGTGCGCTTAACCTCTGGGACTCACCGGCAGCTATAGAGACTTGAGCCTGCTCTGGCACAGCCCGAAGCTCCTCCTCCTCCTCCTCCTCCTCCTTGTTTCACGTTCTGAGGTCACTCCGGCCGTCCGCGGCCCTCCTCCCCCCCTTTGCCCCCTGCCCCCCCGCCGCTTCTTCCGCCTTTGTGCTTATGATTTGCTTGGCAGCAGCCCTGTTGTAGCTTTAGGTCGGGCATGTCCCCCTACAGGCAGATTGTGGAGGAAAACAAAAGTAGTCAAACAATAATCAAACATGGTCACCAAAAATAGGAAAACGTTTTTTTTGTTTAATATATATATATATATATATATATATATATATGAAAACAAGCATTTTCTGACTACTTGTGAATATCCCTCCTGTAGGAGGACATGCCCGACTTAATTGTAGCTCGACCGCAGCTTGAAAACCGAATGCGCCGCAGTTCAAGAATCGGGGAACGAATACTGACATAAACATAGGAGGTCCGCGTGGATTTCTCGGATCGGCGCTGGGGCCCCCTGGCGGCGCCTCTGGCGCCGCCCCTGGCTCGCTCCGCGCGCCAGGGAGGGGTGTCCAGCGCCGATCCAAGAAATCCGCGCGGACCTCCGAGTTGTTATGTTTATGCCGTTTTTCGTCCCCCGAAAGAAGTCCACGCGGGACGTTCCAGAACTCAAGGGCTCGAAAAGCTGTCTTCTCCTCCCCGGTGAAGGGGGGTGCCGGAGGCCGGCGGACAGTGGCGGCCGTAAGACGGCTGGCGTCCACGTCGGCGGAAGGCGGTGCAAGGCTGGCGATCATCAGTTTTGGTCATCCAGCAGATGAGAGCCCTGTTCGATTCAGAGATCATGTGGCGAGTCATCTACTCTCGGGTAAGATCTTTGCGGGGCGATTCACCCAAGAAGCTCGCTCAGGAAGGTTTTGGAGGAAAGTGCACACGACCACCAGCATCTACATGGGCAGGCCCCTCTGGGGGGCATATCTTGTCGTGTTATGGCCTCCGGGACTGAACAATGATTCATGTTTGGAGGCTTGGTACTTCGCTCTCGCATTAGCGCCGCGCACATTCATTCAAATCCTTCCAACACTCACATGGATGGAGCGTGGGTCTTTCTCAAAATGGGGCTTTCGCCATAGCGCCGCGCACATCATTTTAAAACGCTTCCAGTTTCTATGCGGGTGTACGGCGGCCCTTGTTCAAAAAGGGGCCTTTCGCCTGATACCGCCAATATTCTTGCAAACAGACGTGTCAACCTGTGCAGCAGATACACGGGTGGAGGGTGCTTCCTTTTGACCCCTGGGGCCCTCGCCCGAGATTCTTTCGTTTCGTGTCCGGGAGTGCAATCTTGCGCAATCGCTCCATGGGAGGAGGGCCGGTCATTTTCAAGACGGGACTGTCGCTGGGCAGTCCCTGTCGACCACGCGCAGAGAGGGGGTAGGGTGAGAGGGGGAGGTTTTTCAGAAACACCCCTGGTTCTTAGAAGGCGCCTTCCGAGAAGCAGCCTCCTTGTAAGAAGCCTTCGCCCCTCCCCCTGACCCCAATGTGCGCGCCGCCAATCCTTGATCTCTACCATCTTACTTTATTATTGTGATTAGCATTATCATTATTATTGCTATTACATTCTTATTGCGACTAGTATTAGTTTATTATTTTTCGTACTTGTATGCGTTCTACTAGTTATTATTATCAGTAGTAGTAGTAGTAGTAGTAGTAGTAGTAGTAGTAGTAGTAGTAGTAGTAGTAGTAGTAGTAGTAGTAGTAGTAGTAGTAGTAGTAGTAGTAGCAGCAGCAGCAGCAGAGGAGGAGGAGGAGGAGGAGTAGTAGTAGTAGTAGTAGTAGTAGTAGTAGTAGTAGTAGTAGTAGTAGTAGTAGTAGTAGTAGTAGTAGTAGTAGTAGTAGTAGTAGTAGTAGTAGTAGTAGTAGTAGTAGTAGTAGTAGTAGTAGTAGTAGTAGTAGTAGTAGTAGTAGTAGTAGTAGTAGTAGTAGTAGTAGTAGTAGTAGTAGTAGTAGTAGTAGTAGTAGTAGTAGTAGTAGTAGTAGTAGTAGTAGTAGTAGTAGTAGTAGTCAGTAGTAGTAGTAGTAGTGTAGTAGTCGTAGTAGTAGTAGTAGTCGTAGTAGTAGTAGTAGTAGTAGTAGTAGTAGTAGTAGTAGTAGTAGTAGTAGTCTTGTTATATAGGAAGCATAGGGATACAGTGGAGACCCATGCCAAGAAACACCCTGCTTGCCTCCAGGGTGCCCTGGGTTTCTTGGGTGTCGCTGTCTATGCCATGGAAAGCGTGACCTTCCCACACCAAACATCAATGGACGTCTTGGGGTCTCAGGGTTGCGTTGATTGTGGAAGGTCTATTGTGGTCTGCCCCCGCTCTACACGGATGCAGCGCGGTGTTTTTTTCAGAATGGGGTGCGCGCCCGAAGGGCGTGACCTTGGGGCTCTCGCCTTGCAAGGGGGGCGGCTCCTCCTGGAGGGAAAGAATGACTGTAGGCTTCACGTGTGAGGAGAGGCGCTGGAACGGAGGACCGTGCGTTGCAGCATCGTCCTCCTCCTTCTTCCCCTCCCCTCCTCCTCCTCCTCCGCCTCCTCCTTCACCTCTTTCTGCTCCTCCTCCTCCTCCTCCTCCTTTTCTCTTCCTCCTCCCCCTCCTACTACTACTCCTCCTAATCGTCTTCCTCCTCGTCCTCCTTCCTCTTTCTCCTCCCCGTCCTCCCATCTCCCGCTTCTCCTCCCTCCCCCCTTCTGGTCGTCATTTTTTGTCTCGTCGTCCTCCTTTGCGGCGTCGTCGTCGCACAGTCAACGCGCCGAAACAGGGACCACCGTGCATTCGGGAGGGGCCTTTCGGTTCTCGGTCCGCTCCCGAGGTCTTGGTCGGGGGCCCTGCGCACTCGTGGCGGAGGCGCGCCGTGGACAGACAAGAGGCCCTTCGTTTCCCTCGTGAGCGCTCCTCACGGTGCCACGATGGTTGCAGTCGTCGTTCGTGGGGAGGCTGGGGGTCCCTGTGAGCTGAGGTGCAACAGCGGCAGGCTAGACCTCACATGAGACCATATTCAAACGATGCTGAGAACTGAAGCGACCATGCAACGCCGGTCAGCCGTTGCAAATTTCCCGCGGTCCTTGCTGCAATCAGCATGCATGCGTGGTCCTGGCCCGATCGAGGAGCTTCCGGGAAAAGTGAGCGCGGACCGCTCGGAGATGGTAGTGTCCGGGGTCTACGGCCGGGCTGGTCACGAGTCCCGCTTCCAGAGGTGGGCCCTGGACCGTACCGCGTAGTGCGAGCTATTCTGTTTCAGGGCAAGCTTGCTTTTTGTTGGGGGGGCGGGAATCATTTTCGATTCGCCCAATGACTTCAGACAGAGCGTAATTGTTTGTTGGGACAGCAGCACTCGTACTGTCGAGCGAGCCGTTCTGGGAGAGGCCTACTTTAGCTTAGAGACCCGTGGCATGTGCACGATCCTCTTCCTCCTCCCTCCCCGTCTTTTTTCCCTTCTCCCTCCTCGTCGTCGTCCCCCTGGACGTCGTCGTCGTCTGACCAGCATCTGCTCAAGAATGGTGGTCTCCGGACAGCGCTCGGGGCTCACGCCGGCCAGTTTCCTGCGCCTCGTCTGGACGTGGCTACGGGAAGCCTCCGACACGACCAGAAAGCTTCGGAACGAAGACGTCGTCGTCGCCGTCGTCTGTCGTCTGTCGTTTGTCGTCTGTCGTCGTCGTCGTCGTCATCATCGTCGTCGTCGCCGTCGTCGTCGTCGTCGCCGTCGCCGTTGTCGTCGTCGTCGTCGTCGCCGTCGTCGTTGTCGCCGTCGTCTGTCGTCGCCGTCGTCTGTCGTCTGTCGTCGTCGTCGTCGTCGCCGTCGTCGTCTTCGTCGTTGCCGCCGCCGCCGCCGCCGCGGCGCGCAGGGAGCGGCCGCCCGGCCCAAGTCCGCGCAGCCAGGGGCACGCACAAAGAACTGGAGGGACGGGCTGGGTCAGCAGCGTTTCTTCAGAGGAAAGCATCAGAGGAGGAAGAGGTACCCATACCGCTAGTTTCCCCTCGTTTTCGCCTATTTTGGCCCTCTGGGAGGCCGTCGTCGCCACCGCTGGATTCGCCTCGAAGTTCTGGTCAGCACGCACCGTAGGAGAGGCTCGGGGAGTAGCGGTATGGGTACTCCTTCGGTTTCCCCCAAAGAAGCAAGCATAGCATTACCATTATCATTGTTGGCCTTCTGGGGGCCCTCGTCGCCACCGCTGGATTCGCCCCGAAGTTCTGGTCAGCACGCACCCCAGGAGAGGTCCGGGGAGTAGCGGTATCGGTTCTGGTTTCCCCCAGAACAAGCATAGCATGACTATTCTCACTGTTGGCCTCCTGTGGGGGCCACTCGGCGCCGCCGCGGCTGGGCCCGCCTGGAAATTCTGTCCAGAGCACACCCCTGGGTGTGTCTGGGGGTCGATTTCCGACCCCCGGGCCCGAACATCCGTTGTATGAGGCAGCTAGGTTTTCGTTGCCATTTCTTGCCTCTGGGGGCCAGTTCCGAGCCCTGGGACCAACCAATCATCGGCTTGTGATGAGCGAGCGGCCCTGGGGAAGGGGTCTAGAGGTCCGGGAGCCGCCGTATGTCTGCGGCTTGGATCGATGGGAAGTCCACGGGGCAGCGCAAGGATGCTTACAAGAAGCTTCAATGAAAAAGCTGGCATGTCCCACTCGTTTTCCCGACCCTCTCTGTCCCAGGAGCCCGCCCTTCTTGAACTTTGTGTTGAGCCAGCCAGAGTGACACATACTCCAAGCTCTCTGGAGATGACGGGGAGGATGTGAAAGATCTTATTGACCGCTGGCTCTTGGCCGCTAATTGCTAATAGTATTGCTTTCGTGGCAACGGCATCGCCAATGAGCGCTCGCGTAGGCGCAGCCAGTGGAAGTGACTCCACGCCCAATCCTCTACATATCTTTCTTAGGGCCCAGTTGCACTTCCACCAGACACCGTCTGACGGTCTCCTTACTTCCTTGGCCTCTTCTTTGCCCCCCTGGTAGCTTGAATCAACACGAAAGCTTGGATAGACGGATTTTATCAAGAGGACTTGCTACCTCTATGATGCCGCCTCCGCCTCGCTCTACAGTCAAGACGCTTGAATAAGGACCACACTGGGTTCAGGAGGGACTCTGGTTTTACGGCCGTTCCTCAGATCTAGGCCAGGGAACCTCATTGTGGCCGAGTCTCGCCGTGGCCAGGAAAGCCCCCTTGTTCCCTTCTCAGCGTTCCTTGTGTGGTGGCACGACTGCAGTATCAGTTCTCCAGCGCACTCTGCAATTTGATGACGCGCTGGTGCCAAATTGCCGGGCCCTCGGTGCCAGCTTGCCTCGTTGGAGTCCCCTTGGAGGTCAACTCCCAGTCATCGGGGCCGCCTCTGCGCCGAGGGGAGCCATCGTGCTCCTGCATCCGAGACAAGGCCGCCCACCGGGGGCTCGGAGATGAGCGCCCCGCGCCTTGTGGCCTGGACCTGAGATGCCGTCTTGGCCTGGGGACAGCGCGAGCGTGCGAGGACAAACCGCGCTTCACGAGTGGCGCAGGCAGCGCCAGAGCGTGAACGCTGGCCATCTGCACCCGCCTGCAGGAGGGATGCAGCTCCTCCGGGCCTCCCGCCCCCCCCCCCCCAAGAGCCTGCCAGAACACCCGACAACGTGGCAGACCGCCCAGGAACGCCCGAGGGCCTCGATCTTCGACCCCCCCCCCCCCCCCGAGAGACGACCAGGAGCCCCGAGCGGGGAAGGGCCAGGCTGAGAGACCACGGCGCCTCCCCCGCCCGGCCCAGATCCGCTCGGAGTCCATCCCCGAGGATCCGGCCAAGGCAGCGAGACGTCTGCAGCATGTCCAGAGAGGGCGAGACACTTTTTTCGTGGTGCCGCGGACTCGGCGGGCGCTCAAGTCGGCAAGGCCGGATCGGGGCGTGCAAGGCCAATCAGCACTGGGCCGGGGGCGAAGGCAGAAGGGCGGCCGCGGAGGGAGGGGATTGGACGACAAAAGCACGCCCCGTAGCTTTTAGCTCAGGATGGAAGGGGTTGTCGCGCGGCCGCGCCGGCGCGCGATGAGCTGGCAGAGTGCTCGGAAGCCTGGCGGCTGGGAGCCCGGGCACAGCCCAGGGAGGTCGAGCATGCAGTGCTGGTGATCACTTGAGCTGATATGAGATCGGCCTCTGGCGGCTCAGAGGCAGATGCCGCAGAGTGTGCGCGGAATGCCAGTCTGGCCCAGCTGGCGTTGCTTCCGCTTCGAGTGATCATCGTGCTTGCGGTATACGTGCCAGGCGCGCGCTGAAGTTCGGACCTGTTTGCGAAGCAGCGTTACGTGCTTGACATGGACCGTGTGGACTTCGAGGCACAGGTCATCAACGGCACCACGGGACCTGCGTGGGTGGCGATGCTCTACGCCAACTGGTGCGGCCACTGCCATCACTACGCCCCGATCTTCATAAAGCACGCTGAGGCGTTCGAGCATGATTCGCGTGTGAAGTTTGCTGCGTGCGATTGCGCTCAGTACATTGAGTTATGCATGTCTCTGGGTGTGCATAGCTACCCCACGCTGCGAGGCTTCCGATTTGTTCCACGGGGCGATCACGAGGGGAAGTCGACGGCAGAGATAGCAAGGGTGGGGGAGGAGGTCCCGCGAGAGGTCCAGACCTGGGTCCATGCGCGCCTGGGCCTGGTCGGGATCCCCGGCGTCGACGGCAGTGCTCGCCAGGCCGAGGCGCGCGCAGCTGCCATCGGCGACGGTGGGCTGGCCGCCGCACGGGCCGCGCCGCCGCTCGACGCGTGGGTCCAGGGGAGCGCGCCAGCCAAGGACGACCAGGCCGGGCTTAGGCTGGTGGACGCCGAAGTGGCCGTTCTCTTCTCCCTGCGCCAGGGCACCTTTCTCAAGGGGGAGGCCGTTGCGGGTAGTCCTGTGAAGGCTTTCATCCAAGGCAAGGTGCTGGACGAGCTCTGCACCTGGCTGGAGTTCTTGGCCGCAGCTCTTCCCAGTGTCAGGGCCAGCGCCGACTTGAAGGCTTTCCTCAGTGTCGCGCTCGCAGCGCAAACCTGCGGTGGCCTCAGCGCCGTCGCCTGGAGTGAAGTCTTGGACAAGCGCTGGCTCGGCAGGGCGCCGCCCGAGGCCGGGTAGCACCCAGAGCAGTACTGGCGCATCTGCGCCTCCTACGCTTGCGGCCTCTGGACCCTCTTCCGCGTCCTGACCCTCTCCGTGGCGGAGGGGTGTTGGGCTCCGTCGGCCGCGCTGGTGACCGCGCAAGGCCTCCGCGGTTCTGCTAGCGGGCGCTGGCGCCCGTGGCTCTGAGGAGGATCCGCGGCTTCGTGGACAACTTCTTCGGCTGCGGGGGGTGCGCGGCGCACTTCGTGAAGACATTCGACTTGTGCGCGCTCGGCCGCTGCGACTTGTCTGAGAGCGACGGCCTCGGCGCGGCCGTCTGGCTCTCGGCGGTCCACAAAAGCGTGGCCAGCCGCGTGGCCCGCGAGAATGACCCCTGCCCGCCGGCTGGGTGCTCCTCTGGGTGCCTGGGCCCCAGCGGCTTGTGCAGCCATGATGGCGCGACCACCCCCAGCGTGCGCTGGGACGACCCGGGCGGCGCGGCCGAGGGCTCGGCGCTGAGCCGCTGCGCGAACCGCACGGCGTGCAGTAGCCGCGGCCTCCGCCTGTATGCGGACGGCGACGCCCCCGGGTCCTGGCCGCCCAGAGCAGCCTGCCCGCGCTGCTGGACGGGGCGCCACGGGCAGGCCGACGCGGTGTACAGCCAGCTGGCCTCGGGCTACTGGCGGCGCGAGTGGACGGACCAGGCGCGCGGCGCCGCGCGCAGCCAGCAGCACGCTGTCGGCGGTTCGCGGTGTCTGTCGGCTGCGGCTGCGGACCACGACGACCAAGAGCAGCTGAGCGCCTCGCGCGCGCCGCTCCGGCGGCGGGGTGGCCTCCCTTAGGCGCGCGCCGCTGGCCGCGCTCCAGCGCGCGCCGGAAGCAAGCAGAAAGCTGCACCACGAGTCGGCGACGCGCAAGACAAGAGCGACCCTTCGCCGGAGTGACCTGTTGGTGCGGGCCCGCAGGGGCCCCCAGAGTACCTGCCAGCGCGCCCGGATGGTGCCCTTCCGCAGCCCCCTGAGGCCGCGCACCAAAGGTCACTCGGGCCTCTCGGGTAACCCTTGCGCGTGTGCGAACGAGAAGCGCCGGGGAGGCGCTGCCATTGTCTCGGCTTGGCCTTCCTCTGAGGCTCAATCTGAAGTCGGGCGTGTCCTTCTACAGGAGGAATATTCAAAAATAGTATAACATAAGATGTGGGCGATTTTTTGATCATGGACTATTTTTGAGTATTTGTTGGTTGTTTTCCTAAAAAATCCGCCTGTAGAAGGACATGCCCGATCTAAGCTCAATCCTCGATGCTCGGTCGCCGGCGGCTGCGGCGGCGGCGAGAGACGCACTGCTCCAGCGGCTCGTCGTCGGAGTGCCTCCCCCCTCCCCGGGGCGGGCACGGGCGTGGCGCTCCGGGGCATCGCCTCGCGAGAGTGCAGACGGGAGGAGGAGGAGGATGAGGAGGAGGAGGAGGAGGAGGAGGAGGAGGAGGAGGAGGAGGAGGGGGGGAGAAGGAGGAGGAGGAGGAGGAGGAGGAGCAGAAGGAAGGAGGGAGGGGGGGAGGGAGGGAGGGAGGGAGGGAGGGAGGAAGAGAAGGATATCGATCTATCTCTCTCTCTCTCTCTATATATATATAGAGAGAGGGACGGGGAGGATCTACGCAGCAGGCTCTAGCACTTGACAGCCACGAACGAGTGCCTCGGGCGCAGCCTGCTACAAAGAGCATCCTCTGGCACTCCCAGGGCCGCCTCTGGCACTCCCAGGGCCTGTCCCTGGCTGCGAGACAAGGATGATGGGCCCCTGGAAACCTCGAAAAGCTGCCTACCCCTAGCACGCCAGGGTCGGCCGCGAACTCTGCATGCGCGAGCTGGTCCCAACATTTTAGCCGACGTTGCTTGCCCTTGCCGCCCGTGCCCGTGCTCTCTAGCTGTTGCACGCGCAATATTTGGCCTCCTACGCACGAGCTGATTCCAACGCTGTCGCTGACCGCGTCTGCTGCCACTGCCCTCCGCTGGCTCTGACGATGGGCCCAGCGCCCAGCGCCGTAGCTGATGACGTTCGGCACGCGTCCTTGTTCCTATCCTGCTGCCTCTGCCTGCCTTTCTCGCACGCCTTGGCACACATGCTGTAGTTGAACACGTGAGGCTTTGCTTCGTCCCTTGGCTTCCCGCCACTGCCCGCATGTGCTTGCTGCCTGCTGCCTGCTGCCATGGGCCTTTTTCGCGCATGCTGTAGCTAGTAACGGCTGGCTTGTTCCATCTTCCCTCCCGCGATCGCACACCTGCACAGGGTGCACGCCCTTCTCGCATCCTTCCACCCTGGTCCCGAACTCGAGGCTGGGGTCGTGGGTTGGGCCCGGCTCTGCTTTGCCTACTTCCACCCTGGCCCCCGCCCTGTGGCAGGGGTCACAGCGTGGGCCTGGCTCGCCTTTGCCTCCGCTATCGGCCGGCCCCCCCTCACAATCGCTGTAGTGGATGACGTCGCCCTGCCTGTCCGCTTGCAGCTACTGTCCTTCCGCCACGACCTGCTGTACTGTACTCGTCGGTTTCTTCCTTCGACCTGCCTCGCTCACACGCCATGGTCCAAGCGCTGTAGCTGATGACGGTGGGCTCTACTTCGACTCCCCACTTGCCGTTAATGCTTGCCGTGCTGTGCCGACTGTCCTTGCTGCCACTGCTGACCTGATTGAAACAACAGCCTCCACATTGCTGCTTACGATGCGCGTCTGCGCTTTCTTTCCCAAGTCCTGGGGCCGCTTGGGGCGGCAGCGCAGCGTGAACCGTATGCGGACTCATGCAGAGAGCAGCTCGCCCTTGCGGGGTGGTGCGCAGCGTTCGGGATGGCGGGACGAGGCTGGCGGTGGAAGCGAGGTTGGGAGCGGGGACGGGGGGGGAGGGTGCCATGGCTTGGCTACACACCTTGGTGGGACATGGTCCCTGCCCGGAAGCTGATGACGTTGGGTCGGGGACGACGCTGGGGTGGTGTGGTGTATACTTTTTTCCTCGATGTCCCGGGGAAACCATAAAAATGTATACTCCAGGGTCCCGTATGCACCAGAATCCGCTCTCCAGTGCAAAATTCAATGCAGGGCCGGAAAAAGCGTCGGTGTATATAGAGTTCGATTCCTTATTGGGTTCCACCACCTATTATGACCCATGGTGGCATTGCCATTTCCAAGCTTTCAGCTTGCCGTCCACACCTCGGGACCCCCTTCCCGAGAGGAAGGGCTGGAAAGAGGGATGATGATGATGCTGCTGCTGCTGCTGATGATGATGATGATGATGATGCTGATGCTGATGCTGATGCTGCTGCTGCTGATGATGATGATGATGATGATGATGATGATGATGATGATGATGATGATGATGATGATGATGCTGAGGATGAGGACGAGGGTGAGGAGGAGGAGGAGGAGGAGGAGGAGGAGAGGTGGAGGAGGAGGAGGAGTAGGAGGAGGAGGAGGAGGAGGAGGAGGAAGACGATTAGGATGAGGATGAAGAGGAGGAGGAGGATGATTAGGATGATGATGAGGAGGAGGAGGAGGAGGAGGAGGAGGAGGAGGAGGAGAGGAGGAGGAGGAGGAGGAGGAGTAGGAGGGGGAGGCGGAGGAGGAGGAGGAGGAGGAAGAAAAGAAGGCGACGAGAAGGAGGAGGCGGAGGAGGAGGACGGGGGGAGAGAAGGAGGGAGGTGCAGGAGGAGGAGGAGGAGGAGGAGGAGGAGGAGGAGGAGGAGGAGGAGATGGGGGTGGGGGATGAGCAGACAAAGGAGCAGGGGGAGAGGGAGGGGGGAAGAGGTGCAGGATGAGGAGGAGAGGTGACAGGCTGCGGAAGAGCATGAGTGAGGATCATATTTAGACTAAGATGTACCAACGATGCTGCAGTACACCTTCCCCTCCCAAGCTCTTTCCTCGTTAGTCGTGACAGCCGTTCTTCTGCACTGCGCGAGGCGCCTCCTTGAAAGACAGTGCCCCGTGGGCCCGCCATTCGGGCGGGAAAGCCGTTTTGGAACGGAGCTGCCCTTCACCTTGCGAGCTACAAGGTATGCGACATCATGGGAGCATACGCTGAAGGAAGCGTCCTGTGGCAGCCACGCTCTGAGGCGGAACCGCCTTCCATCCAAATAATTGGTGCGCATCTGCTCATGTCTGGTCATCGAAGAAGACGTCTGAGGCCAGAGGTCTAACCTGATATGGAATTCCTTTCTGTCCATTGAAAGGTTGCGCGATTGGATGATCCGAGTATATCATTTTTTGAAGACGTCTCCGGCGAAGACTTCACATTGGAAAGGAACCGCCCTTCATCAGTGGAACAGTTGAATTTGTTTGAGACCACTGTGCGTGGCGCCAAGGCAACACGTCGGGTGGTGCGACAGGGAGGAACCGTCTGCAACTCAGAGGACGCATCAGGTGGCGGAGGAGGAGGGGGGTGAGGGGAGGAGGACAAAGAAGGGGAGCCCTCTCCTCGACGTTGCACTTTCTCGGGGCGTTCCCCGCCTGGGAATCTCGGCCCATGTCTCGGGGCTGGCTTTGAATCCTGAGGAGCTTTTCACGATCTCGGGGCCAGGAATCAGCCTCAGGCCGAGAATTCAGACCAGCCGACAGCCGCTGCCTTTTTTGCACCTGGATCTGACGGAAGAAGGGCTCAGGGGAAGGGGCACTCAGGCCCGATTTGATCGGGTCCGATCCCCAAACTTCGTCTCCGATCCGATCCGATCTGACGCGAGCTGAATCCCTCTCCGGCCTGCAGGGGCCGAGCTCGACCTGCGACCCAGAACGGTCCGATCCCGATCCGATGCCGCGCCGATTCTGGCGCGACCCAGTGCGTTGCCGATCCGACCGCGCTCCCGCGGCTCGACGCAGCTCAGGCCCGGAAGAAGACCAGTAGCGTTTTTTGTTCGAAGCGCGGCTGCCGTCGTCCAGCGCCGTCGCAGTCCTCGATCCCCGTCGAGCGACGGCAGGGAGTCCGGGAGGCCAGCCTGGGCCTGAGCAGCCCGAGGAGAGGAGGAAGCATCACCCAGAAGCAAGAACAACAGCGGCGGACGTTCAACGTAAGCGGGGAGGACGGCTGCCACGCGCGAGCGACGCCTGCACGCACATCCGCAGTCTTCTCTGGCCACCTTCGGGCTGGGTGCTCTCTGAGGCACGATCCCCCTGGCCGACGCGTGTTGCGTGCAGGTGCCCACGGGCTGCCGCGGCCTACGGCTTAGCATGACCCGGCCTGGCAGGGAAGGTGGGAGGGAGTTGCACCCCCCCCCCTGCGCGGCAAGAGTGCCGATCGAACAGCACACACCCATACCCGTAGGGGGGTCGGAGGGAGGAGGACTGGCTATGGGTATGGGTGCGGATTGTCGGACCCGGGGGAGGCTCCCTTTCGAGCAGGGGCTCCATCCGACAGCACGCACCCATAGCCCCCTGCGTCCCCCCCATGGGTATCCCTGAGGTCCGACCTCTCGAAAAAGTTACAACATCGTGAACATTCACGACCGGAGCCCCGGACCCCATCTTTATGCGCCACTTCTCGAGCCGGAGCGATCTGTGAGGGACCTGGGGCCCGACACTGGGCGAAAACGCCCGGCTCGAAAACAATTACTCCGACGGAAGGACCCCACATGATAATCTGTTTAGCTTTCCCTTATCCCTTTCCTCCCGGCCATGGCAAACACCCTCGTATCGCCCTCTCCTCTGCCATCTTTTCCTCTTCTTCTATTTCCCCCCCCCTCCTTCTCCTCCTCCTCCTCCTTCTCCACCTCCTCCTCATCATCGCCCTCCCCATACCCCTTCCGTCCTCATCCTCCTCCTGCCTCTTTTCCACGTGCACGTCCCTTTCCCCCCGGTCGGGGGAAGCAAGTCGATTTTCCTCGGCGCCGTCGCCGCCTCGGTCAGAACGCGCGCGTTTGCCGACGGCCAGATCGCGAAGCCGTCGGGTCAACCCTTCGGGCCAGCCATGCCTGCGGGGCACTCCCGCGGGCCGCCGGAGCGCGAGGGCAGGCCGTCGGGACAACCCCGCGGGCCAGGCCGTTGGGACAACCCCGCGGGCCTCCTCGCGCGCGCCACGGCGCTCAGGCGGGCGGCAGCACGAAGCCCAGCTCTGCCGCGAGCTGCTCCGCTTCAGCCCTGGAGTCCACCGCTCTCTCGTCGAACTCCTGGAGCGCCTTCCGCAGTGACGCCGGCGGCCCGCGCTCCAGGAACTCTCGCGCGGGCGGCCGCAGGATCAGCATGTTCCGCATGCACGTGGCGCGGGAGAACATGACGTAGAGGTGCAGCCACCACATATCGTCCGACATGCCCGTGCGGCCAGCGTCCTCATCCCTGGCGCAGTCGATGGTGACGCCCTTGCGCAGCGTCTGGCCCTGCGACAGCGTGGAGGTCAGGTAGGACGCGTGCGTCAGCGTGAATCCCGAGCGGCGCACAGTGTGCGCCCCCGAGCTCTGCCACGTGAACTCCTGCTCGCTGGGCCTGAACATGAGCAAGCTCCTCGCCCGCGCCTGGGCCTCGCCGTCGTCGTCAGCGCCCTCGGTGCCCTGCAGCAGCACCTCGGCGACCTCCTTGTAGATCGGGGACTCCTGGAAGCCGTGCACATGCAGCCAGATTCCCTGCGGTAGGAAGCGGGGGCGGAAGAGCTGGCCCGGCGCGCACTCCTCGTAGTCCCGCTCGTCGTCTGCGTGAAACTCGAAGGACACGATGGTGGCCCGTTGCTCCTGCACGAGCCCCAACTTCTTCTTCAGCTCCTCCTGCACGGCCGTGAACCGGACCTCCATGCCGAACGGTAAACCGGACCGCCGACGTGTGCCGGTAAGACGCCGTGGATGTCCCCCGTCTTGTGCATGTTCGGGACGTTCAGGAGGCGCCGGCCTGCGTCTGGTTCGCCTTGAATCGTGCCGCACTCGTCTACGGCCTGCAGGAAAACGAGGGGGACGCCGAGGCGCCGCGCGTCGCGACGAGCGCGCGTGTTGATCCACCTCGCCAGCGTCTTCCAGTAGATGCCCATGCCGTAGCCAAGCCGAAAGTTCTCGTGCTGGTGCCGAGGGTCCAGGACGCCGCGGTTGTCAGAGGCCAACGTCTTCTCCCAGGCAGACCAGACCTCTGGTGGGAAGCGCTTGCCCTCGCGCATGCAGCCCAAGAACGCGATCAGAGGGTCCCCCGGCTCGAAGCGCTTCGTGCCCTTCAGCTCGAAGACGCAGGGGATCTGAGAGAATACCCTGATGGCGTGCTGGAGAGGGGACCTTTTCAAGCTCCCTCTCCAGTTGGAACGCGCGGGAAAGTGAACCTTTGCAAGTTCCCTTTCCCGCTGCTGGAGAGGGAACCTTTTCAAGTTCCCTCTCCAGTTGGAACGCGCGGGGAAGTGAACCTTTGCAAGTTCCCTTTCCCGCTGCTGGAGAGTGAACCTTTGCAAGTTCCCTCTCCAAGGGAAAGTGAACCTTTTCAAGTTCCCTTTCCCGCGAATGAAGGGTGAACCTTTTCAAGTTCCCCCTTCACTCCGACGACAAGGGGGGACAGGGAACCTTTGCAAGTTCCCTCTCCCGCAGCTAGAGACGTCGAACCTTTTCAAGTTCCCTCTCCAGCCCAATCCTGCCACGAACGGGAAAGTGAACCTTTTCAAGTTCCCTCTCCCGCAGCTAGAGAGTGAACCTTTTCAAGTTCCCTCCCCAGCCCAAACGAACGCGGGAGAGTGAACCTTTTCAAGTTCCCTCTCCCGCCGACGACGACAAGGTTGGCCAGCAATTGGACGTGGGCAAGTCGAAAGAGAATATTCAGGCCGCAGGAGCGAGTTCCCCTTCGATCCTCCAAGTGACGACAAGAGACGGTCCTCAGACGGGACTACCCGCACCGCCCACAGACAAAGTTCCCGCTTGATACTTCCCCCTTGTTCAGGCCGCAGGAACTGAGGAGCCCAAAAAGCTCGCTCGGATGACCCGCTCGGGTTCGAACATGAAGTGCGTGCCCCACAGGGATGGAGCGCCCGCCTGATACTTCTCCCATATTCAGGCCTCAGGAGCCCAAAAGCGACGACAGTTACAGGTTTCCGATGACCCGCCTCGGATTGGTAAGATGATCTGCGGGCCCCATAGAGAGAGGCTCCCGCCTGAGACTTCCTCGCAATTCACTCACAGACAACGCTCCCGCCTGATACTTCCTCCAAATTCACGCCCCAGGAGCCCAAAAGTGACGACAGTTACAGGATCCCAATGACCCGCCTCGGATTAGTAAGATGATCTGCGGGCCCCATAGGGAGAGGCTCCCGCCTGAGACTTCCTCGCAATTCACTCACAGACGACGCTCCCGCCTGATACTTCCTCCAAATTCACGCCCCGGGAGCCCAAAAGTCACGACAGTTACAGGATCCCGATGACCCGCCTCGGATTAGTAAGATGATCTGCGGGCCCCATAGGGAGAAGCTCCCGCCTGAGACTTCCTCGCAATTCACTCACAGACGAGGCTCCCGCTAGATACTTCCTCCAGATTCACGCCCCAGGAGCCCAAAAGTGACGACAGTTACAGGATCCCGATGACCCGCCTCGGATTAGTAAGATGATCTGCGGGCCCCATAGGGAGAGGCTCCCGCCTGAGACTTCCTCGCAATTCACTCACAGACGACGCTCCCGCCTGATACTTCCTCCAAATTCACGCCCCAGGAGCCCAAAAGTGACGACAGTTACAGGATCCCGATGACCCGCCTCGGATTAGTAAGATGATCTGCGGGCCCCATAGGGAGAGGCTCCCGCCTGAGACTTCCTCGCAATTCACTCACAGACGACGCTCCCGCTTGATACTCGAGCGAGTGACGGACTGACTGAGTGATGTGTGACGCCAACGGATGATATCCTCATGTGATGATCATGATGAGTGAGTGAGTGAGTGAGTGAGTGAGTGAGCGATCGAGTGGTGTATGGGTAAGTGTGGTGGTGCTGAGGAGGAGAGGCGTGGGTCATGATGTTGATGACTGATGATGATGATGGCGAGAAAGAGGAAGAGAGAGAGAGAGAGAGGGTGTGAGATCCTGCGCGGGGGGTGTGCAGAGAAAACAAGAACCCCACTTTGGATGTGGGGAATGAGACGCCAGGATCTCAGGGCCCCCGCCAATGGGTACGGTGGCACTGGGGGCGTTGGTTGAGGAATGTGCCCAGGAGGTTTCAGCCCCTGGAGGAGTCCTTATCTGACGAGGGCGGCGGTTAAATCCATGGCCAATTCACGATTGGCTTTTCACCGTCTTCCAGGCCCTGGATTCCTTATCCAATGGTTCCTTATTCAACGCCCTCACCGTATGGATGTGTGCTGTTCGTTCGCCCAAACGGGAGGGGGCGAGGACTCGGCCCGCTGGCGGCGCCGCCAACGCCGTCCGCTCGAAGCGCAGGAGACCGCCGCCCACCGCGGGGGAGGGCTGGGCGCGGCCGGGGCGGGTGGCTCGGGCTCACGGAGCGGGGGTCGGCGCTAGCAGGGCTTGCCGCACGGGGAGGCGGCCTAAGCGCGGCGCGGGGCTGCGCTTCGGGGGCCGACGCATGGGTACCGCCCCCACCCGCGTGCACTTTGCGGGGTCAGCTCGTTTGCGGGGGCGGTGTGCAGACAGCGTGTCTCTACGGGATGCCATTTCTGTAGACAATCCCCGCTCCGCGGTCTCGTGTCTGACCAGCTTTATTTTGTGGGGGTTGTGTACAAAAGTCGCGCCCCCAGCGCTAACGGGGGTACAGCCAAGACGCTGAAATGAGGACCGCTTTGGTGTTCGGAAGGGGCTCGCTGTTCCTTGGGTCATTCCGTGGTTGTTTCTCCAGCCTTCCTTGTGCACCCAGGCACTTCTGGTGCCGATGAGGGGTGTCCTTCCTTGTTTGGCGTCCCTTCTCTCAACAGCCCGACTGTACCCTGGCATCTTTTTTTTCAGAACGGGCGTTTTTGCCCAGCTTCGGGCCCTGGGACTTACAGATCAACCCGGCTCGAAAAGTGGCGCAGACAGATGGGGCCTGGGGCTCTGGTTGTGATTTTTCACGATTTTACGGCCTCTCCGGGACGTCGGATCTCGAGGGCGCGAACGGGTGTGAAGCGAATCCCCTCTGGCTGACCCGTGCCTGGGAGCCACGTGGGGCCGACTCCTCTTTTTCGCCGGCCGCTGACCTGGGTTTGGGAGTCCGTAGCCATTTTGGCTCAAACCATTTTGGCTCAGGTTCGAAACCTTGCCGCGAGGCTTCGAGCTTGTCCGCAGCCGTGCGGCAGGCTCGGACGGTTCTGGCGTGTGTGCTGCCCACCGAGCCGCACGGGCGCGCCATGGGATATCTCGTCTGTCTCGTCTGTCGCGATGCTGGCAAGACTTCGTGGATCCCCGACACCAACCCCCGCCAGAAGTGTAAGTTCTGCAGTACTCCTTTTCCTGGCCGCTCCAAAGGACAGGTCCCAGGAAAGCACGGTCGCAAAGGCGACAAAGACGGCAAAGGCAGGAGCAAAGGCAGTGGCAGTGAGCGTGTCTTGTCTCCTCCCCGTGCTCGTTTCCATGATCGTCATGTTGTTGACGGTACTGCCACTCCCCCACTTCGGTCTTTGGATGAACGTCTTCAGGCTCCCTTGGATGAGGAAGTGCAGGATAGATTCGGGTGTGACTCTGGCGACGACGGTCTTGGCAGCGATCGTGGTTTTTGGGCTGACTACGTCGACGACGACGTTGATGGCGGCTGTGTCGACACCAGTGGCAATGAGCTCTCGGTTACGCAGATTGATCAGATTATCAAGGCCCTTTTGGGCCAGCTGGATTCCCTTCGCCTGCTTCCGCCGACCAGGTATGTTCGTGATCAGGTCTCGGGTCTCCAGGATGAGGTGCAGCATCTCCGTGCGCAAAAGTCCGACTTGCTTACCGTTCCCCAGAAGCGTGCGTTCTATAAGCAGCGTCATCGCTGGGCCAGTAAGAAGTTTGACAAGATCTCTAGCCAGATCCGTGAGTTCGATCGAAAGATCCTGGACCTTCAGAGCGAAAGGGACGCCCTCTGCTCTCGTCAGGAGCGGGTCGCCCAGGATATGGCTATGTGGCAGTCCAAGTTGCAGGATCTCCCGTCGAGCGAGCCAGCCCCTGAGGGCTTCGCGCCCCCAGATCTATCAGCCGCGGCGGACGTCTTCGCAGCTTCCCAGGCAGTGCAGACAGACAAGAAGCTTGCTCAGGCGTTGCGGGACCTCCAGGGTATCGTTATGTCTGGCTATGCTCCTGTTGGTGTTGCCAGTGAGCCTCGGTCCCAGTCTGAGGAGCCCAGGATGTCTGTCGACCAGCAAGGTTCCCCAACACGTGTTGCCAGGGCTCCTCCCCGTTCCTCTTCCTCACTGCCGCCTGCGCCGAAACGTCCTGCTCATGCCCCTGATGCTGCAGTTGATCAGTCGGGACAGTCAGGAAGGTTTTCGCCGTCGGCTGCCGCCACCTCTGGCCCCGCCGACACCCCGGCAGTGGTGGGGGGCTCCAATCCCAAGGGCCCGTCTGACCTTTAACACATCGGAGACCCCGCCCGACAAGTCAGCCTTCGGACAGAAGCCGCGTCGGGACTGGGTCATCGTTACTGTGAATGTTACCTCCTGGTCCAATGCCGATATTTTCCTGGAGGCTTATTCTGATCGGTTTGATGCTGTTGGTTTTCAAGAACTCTGTCGTACGGAAGAGGCTATCGAGTTCGCAGTCAACCGTGCTCACAAGCATGGGTTCCATGCGCACCTCCACCCCTCAGTTAGTACTCAGAAAGGCGGCTTGAGTTCAGGAGTGGGCCTTGTCTCGCAGTATGCCAGGTCTTTCTCTGAAGTTGTATTGGATCCGATTGTTGTCATGCCCCCTCCAGAGAGATTTATCCTGAAGCTATGGCATGGGGTCGTGGATTCAGGTATCCCTTGGGCCAATGTCTATTTGCATACGGGGGAAGGCGCCGAGGATCGCAATGCCCAGCTACTGATGCAGGTGGCAGCAGTCATGAAGACCATATCCACCCCCTTTGTTATATCAGGGGACTGGAACATGTCCCCCAAGGACTTGCAGAATACGGACTTCTTAACGCTCATAGGTGGGGTCATTGTCGCGCCAGATCGCCATGCCTATGAGTCCGCGGGTGCCCAGTCGTTGATTGACTACTTTGTGGTTCACCCCTTGCTCTCGGCAGCAGTTAAGTGTGAGGTCTGGGAGACCCCCCTGATCCCCAAGCATCAGCCTGTCGCTCTCACCCTTCGTGGAAATCTTCACTCTGATTTGGTATCGGTTTTTCGGCGTCCGCCGCACATCCCTGTTATTCGGCCAGTGGGGTGTTCAAATTGCCCGCCTTCCTGGGATGCCTTTCCTGATCCTGACGCAGTCAACTCTGTGGAAGATTTGGAGCGTCTTACCTCTTCTTGGCTGAAGACGTCTGCCCAGGAGTTGCTTGCCCTTTTCCAGTTGCCAGATCCGCAGGATTACACCAAGTGGGGTGAGCCCCCCTCGACTATCCAGATTTCGGTTTCCAGACTGTTTCCTGGAGGTGTGCTTTCGTCATATGAAGGAAGGCTCTGGAGGTATCTCTCTAACCGTCTTGGAACTCTTCTATATCTTGCTGACAAGCAGCTGTGGCCCGCGTATCGGAGAGCCTGTCAAGCCCTGCGCCGATATCGTCCTTCGCAGCGTGATGGTGGTCCTCCCCCCGATTGGTCGTGGTGGAGGTATTATGCCAACAGGCTTGGTACCCTAGATCTTGGTTCCATAGATTGGCTGCGGGGCGTCTTGGCTGAGTCCGCATCTGCTCTGGAACGTGCAGCATCGGCACAGAGGTACCAATCCTGGACATCATGGGCCATTCGATCTGTCCAGGAAGGGGGTTCTGCTGCGCACCGATTCGTCAAGGGATCTATGGATTGGGCTTCCTCTGACAAGACCACCCCGAACCCAGATGCCCCAGTCGGCACGCCGCAGCATCATCTTAAGGCGCGAAAAGGAGTTTGGCATGCTATCTGGGAGCCCATGCAGGAGCACCCTGACGATCCTTGCCTAGCCCTGGATTTCCCGCCGTTTCCGCCCGACTGCCTTGCATCCTTGCCTCGCCCGTCCTTGGACAAGTACAGGCAGATGTGTCGCAGGTACGAAGCTCGTACGTCGGTGGGATTGGACTCTATGCATCCACGTCACCATGCGCTGCTTTCCGACTCGTCTCTTCTTGCCCTGTTTGGTATCTGGCGCGCTGTCCTGCGATTGGGTAGATTTCCTCTCAGTCTCGCTGTGTTCATCATGAGTTTGATCCCGAAGGCTGATGGTGGCGAGCGTACGGTTGCCCTGTTCACGACGTGTGTGCGCACGTTCTCTCGGTTCTTCAGGCACACGTATGGTGTTATGTGGGCGTGATTGCATCCTCGTCCGCACGTGTATGGTGTGCGCGGTCATTCCTGCCAAGCATGTGTGTGGCGCATGTGCATGCTCACGGAGTTAGCATCTGCCAAAGGTTTGTCTGTGCTTGCACTCTTGCTCGACATCCAGAAGGCTTTTGAACAGGTTCGCCATGAACTTCTCATAAGACGTGCTAGTGAGTTTGGGTTTCATCCAGCACTCTTGAGGGTTTTCCTGTCTCTGCATCGTCCCCCACGTGTTGTCGCGTTGCGGCGAATTGTTGGGGAGTGGGTCAGAGCTAGCAAGACTATTGTAGCAGGTTGCTCTTTTGCCGATCTGTTCATGCGTATTTTATTGATGCCCGAGCTGGATTCGTTTCGTCAGTCGTATCCAAATATGCACCTTGGCCTCGTCGCCGACGACGTCCAGGTCCTGGGGATAGGTTCGGAGAGGGAGTTGCTCAAAATCGGTCCCGATGCGTCGCACCTTTTGATGAGCAAGCTTACTTTCTCGGCATGTTTACCGCTCTCCGAGAAGAAATCGTGCTCTTGGCTACTGGCCCCCAGTTGGCTCAGAGCATTGCAGCTGAAACTCCACGTCTCGCTGGTGCAGTCAAGTTCTCGTGTCGAAACCTCGGGGTTGACTACCAGTTACGTCAGGGGCGTCGTTCTCGTACTGTTCTTACTGGTCGATTAAAAAAGGCCAGGTTTAAGGCCCGACGCCTATTGAAGATAAAGAAGGCTGGTGCAAAGGTTGCAGGTATTGTAAACACTAATTTGCGGCCCACTGCCATGTGCAGCATTGACGTCGTCGGTCTATATACTCACCAGATTCGTCAGGTCCGTGCTATATACCACGCTGGTCTCGGCACAGGTAAGCGTAGGTCTGTCACGATGGATTTGGCGTTGCATGGTGTTACCGACCCTGCTATCGATGCACATGCTGAGGTTATTCGTCTCTGGACTGTCTCTAGATGGGACTCTCTGCTTCCCGTCGGAATGGTAGACCAAGTTTTCCAGTTTGCCTACGCCAAGGTGACGCCAGATACCCCGTGGACTGAATTGCAGGGCCCAGGACAGATTTTGGTTGCCACTATGCGTAGGATTGGGTGGTCTGCGGTGTCGCCCACAATATGGCGAACTTCTCTTGGAACCGAGGTTGATATTTCGTCTACTTCCCCTCGTGAGGTGGTGGCACTAGTGATTCGCGACGCGTCTGTTTGGTCCTGGAAACAGGCCTCTGAGCGTCACCCATCCTTCAGTCACCTGTCTGGACCCCCTTTCCTTCCCCCTCTTCTTTCCCTTTTGCCCAAGAAGACTGAAGGATGGGGTGTCCTCCAGCAGCGTGCTTTGAGGACTTTTATATCTGGTGGCATCTACTTTAAACCTATGTGCCCCATTTGCCAGGTCGTCCCCTCTGACCCCGTGTTTCACACCCTGTATGAGTGTGATGGGCTTGTGGAGTTTCGTCGTTGGTTCGGCCCGACTCCAGCCCTCACCCGTTGCATAGAGCAGTACCGCGAGAACCCTGTCTTGACCACTGCCATGGTTCCCGACCCGCGCTAGTGCTCCCTGCTTGCACCACCTTTCCCAGACCCCGTCTGGGAAGGAGCCGCAGACGGCCCCTTCTTCTCGTCGCCTGCGTATGGATACTGCTCGGGAAAGCATGGTCCCTCGCCGCTCACTCTCCGTTGTGGATGGGGTGTCTGCTCATTTGCCCCGCGTAGTCGCAATGTTTTTGGTGAGCCCATCGCCAATGATCGGCTTCGGCTTAATGCTGGTGCATATGGCGTATACCCCTTTCTCACCCAGGATGTTTCAGGGGCTGAGCTTTATGCGTTTTTATTTCATCTAACCCATGCTGCCCCCTCCGACTGCTATGAGTTTGTCACTGATGCCCAGTACGTCGTGGACGGTTAGGCATTGGGGTATGAAGCTACCACGCACGGATGGGCCACTCACACATCCTTGTGGGTCCGTGTCCACCGTGCGGCTTCAGATATCGGGTATCACCTAATTAAGGTCACCAAGGTTCGTGGCCACTCTACCTCTGCGGGTAATATGCAAGCTGACAGACTTGCTAACCTAGGTGCTGACCTACACACTCTGGACACGGTCCTGCACGACCGTATCAAGCGCTATGGTTTGCTGGTGCGCAATCTTGGTGTGTATATCGGTCATTGTATAGCATGGATTTTCAAGAATGCGCCCAAAAAGGTTTGGGCGGCGGATTCTGACGAGTCCCCTGCCCCCACGGCTCCATCCTTAGTCCTCTCTGGTGCCTCCTCTGGGGCCATGCATGAGCATTTCTGGGGCCCCTCAGCGGGTCGTTTTCGATGCGTGAATTGTTGGGCTAGTTCAGTCTCCAAGAGCTATTCATTGCGTTCGTAGTGCTCTTCTCCCACTGGCGGTGGGCACGTGCTCGGGCGGCTAAATAATATCATATTTTGTCGACGATGTGGCCGCTACTCGTGTAAGAAAGCAGTTGGTTTAACTAAATCATGCACTGGGCCTCCTCGGGCCTCTGGCACCATCTCACGGCTTCGACGCGTGTGTGATGGTCGTGACCCCCGCACTGATCAACCAGTCGGTGAGGTCACTGCGGTTGACAATGTCAACGTTATATATGCCTTTCCTGCCCCTCACGATGTCTTTACTTTTCAGGCATTGTTTGATCCTGCATGGCTTTTAGAGGCCCCGTAGATTTCTCGGGGTATACTTCGGAGTTGGGGTGGATGTAACGGTTCTGGCGTGTGTGCTGCCCACCGAGCCGCACGGGCGCGCCAAGGGATATCTGGTCTGTCTCGTCTGTCTGATGCCGGCAGGACTACTCGGATCCCCGACACCAGCCGCCAGAAGTGTTGTTCTGCAGTACTCCCTTTCCTGGCCGCTACAGAGGACAGCTTCCAGGAAGTAGGGTAGGCTTGGGATAAGTGGGTACAGAGGCGCTGAGAAGCAGGCGCCCGTTCCGCCTGCGCCCACTTATCCCGTCTGTGCTTTTGTCATTCCTCCCCTGGCCAGGCTCGCAAAGAGAGAAGACTCTTGCCCGCCCGCCGCGCGGGGATATCTGTGCACGCCTTTCTGTCTGTGCTTTCTCTGCCTGCGCCCACCCACCCTCCTTCTGTGCTGCTTTTGTCTTTCCCCCCGCCCGGGCTCGCAAAGAGAAGCAGAGAAAATTATCTTCGCTTCCTGCTGCGGGGGGCGGCGTGCTTTCTGCCTCTCTAGCCTTGCTCTCTGTAGAGTCCTGTGCCGATTCGTCAGGGTTCTAGGCTAGGCTAAGGATGAGTGGGTACAGAGGCGCTGAGAAGCAGGCACCCGTACCGCCTGCGCCCACTCATCCTTTATGTGCTCCTTGTCCCCCCCCAGCCCAGGCTCGCGAAGAGAGGAAGGGCTCTCCGCCGCCGTGCTGACTCTGTCTTGTTGTATAATTCTGCTGCTGGCCAGAGGTTGAGGCTGGAAGCCCAGGAGCCAGGACGCGGGCTTCAAATTGTCTCACCAGTCTTGCCAGCATCGCTTGTCTGATCGGGCCCTCGATTTTTCTCGTTGTCCCTGTTTGCTCGGGTCGGTCCCTCGCTCGGCTCTGTCGGGTCCTGGTCCGTCCCTCGTTTCTTTCGGCCCTTCTTCGGGCCCCTCGCTCGTCGTTTCGGCGCCGCGGGCAGGAGTGTTCGGCAGACGATCACCCGCGCGCAAATCAAAAAGACCTGGGTCTGGGAGCTACTGGGCTGCCGGCCAGGCTTCGCGACAGGGCCCTGGCCGGCCCGGGCACGCCCGTGCTGCCCCGGGTCGGTGAGCGCCCGAGTGGCGCAGGCAGTGCTCGGCTGGCGCAGGATGTTTGCGCGAACGCCTTCGGAGGCTTTGTCGGAGATCTTCGAGCGTTGTCGGAGGTTTTCGGGGCCCAGGGCTGTCTCCATCGGCTGCGCCTCATCGAGGGAGTTCCGGGGATACCAGGATCGTCCCGAACGGCCACTCGAGGCGCGAGTGTTGGCTCGAAGACCAGCTGGCGCCGGCGCGAATGCCCAGGCAGTCTGCGACTTGAACAAACCAAGGCTGGAGTTCTTCGTTGTTTTCGGTGGGGACCGTCTCCAGGCTTTGAGATCGTCAAGAAACGGTGACCGCGTCTGTCCTGACTTCCCCCCCCATGCCAGGGTTCGCGTGGGCGCAACCACAACCGCGCATCGCGAATCGCGAGGCGCTGTGTGCGAACTCGGGTGACGCGGCGCACCCCGCAGGCGCTCTGCCGCGATGGGCCGCGTTCACGGGCGCGGGCAAACCAGTCCAGACACCCGGCGTCTCGACTCCGTCGGGGCGGGCCGCCGATCTCTCGGCCACTTCCCCGAGTCGGGCTTTTCACCCCGAGTCGTTTTTTGTGATGCCCCCCAGGGGCACGGGACCGGCCTCCAGAGTTAAGTCGGGCCTGTCCCTCTACAGGAGGAAGATTCAAAAACAGTCGAACATGAGTCTGGGAACGGTTTTTGCTATTATTTCTTGGCCATGTATCAATGATTTTGGACTAATTTTTGTCTTTTCCTCCAAAATCTGCCTGTAGGGGGACATGCCCGATGTTTTCAAAACGCCAGAGGTCCAGGAGCGTGGACGCCTGCGGCCGCTTGCGCACTCCTCGCGGCGGTGCCTCTCTGTGCCTGAGGCCTCCCCCCGCTTGCCCCCTCCGTGGCCGCCCCCTCCTCGTTTCCAAGGGAGCGACGTACAAATCGAACAACAGAAAAGGACACAAACATAAACTGTTGGCGCTCCGCGCGGATTTCTTGGATCCGCGCTGGGCCCCCCGGCGGCGCCTCCGGCTCCGCGGGCCCAGCGCAGATCCAAGAAATCCGCGCGGCGCGCCAACAGTTTATGTTTATGTTTTTTCCGTCTTCTAAAACAATGCGGCTTCGAATGCACTGATGTTCGCGGGTAAGTTGCTCGCGTAAGATCGCGCATCAGCGCCCCTCGTCTCCTTGTGCGACTTGCCGCGCGCGGCCCGCGTACAAGCCTCCGCGTGAGGTCGCTGTGCCATCTCGCGTGAGACCCGTTTGTGATCGTCGCTCAAGTGTCTCTTTTCTGGCCCGGCCCGGCGCAGCCCGCCGGCTGTCCGAACGCCTTGGTCTAGATCTCCTAAAGTGGGTCCAAGCAGGGGAGGTCGGAGAATCGCGCCGCATCGCCGATGCATCGCCGATGCATCGCCGATACAACGGCGATGCAGCGGCGATGCTGCGCGATCTTTCGGCTCCCTCTGCTCGGCCCTCATCGAGGAGGCCTCTGGTCGGCGACCGCCCTCGCTGCGGACCGCAAGGCCTGGGAGCGCACCAGGCTGCGGCTCTCCGGCCCCGGCGCGGCGTGCGAGGTGGTGCACCCTCGGCGCGAGGTGGGCGGGCTCGGGGCCGTCGGCGGAACCCCGCCTCAGGGGGGGGGCTGGCGGGACTCCCCGCTCGGCGGCCCCTGCCGTGGCTGTCGCAGCTGGCGAGCCCTCCTGCTGCAGTCATCCGTTCTAGGCCTCCCAGACGGCGGGGTCAGAGTGGGCGGGGTCGCAGGATCGCGCCGCATCGCCGACGTATCGGCGATGCGGCTCGATGCGGAGCCCGGTTTTCTACACGCCGACGTCGCCGATGCATCGCTGGGGTGTCGCCGATGCATCGGCAATGCATCGACGATGCGGCGCGGTCCTTCGACCCCATCTATCAGATAGTAAATCGCAGAAGCTTTCGCTCGTCTTGGATTTGATTGCAAATCGGCGAATGGCGCCCCATATCGCTCAATAGCTCCAAATAGAGTGAAACAGCGCCCACGAAAGCTCAATAGCGCCAAATAGCGCCCAATCGCGCCCACTAGCGAGGGGGTTGCATTCTGTCCGCTGTGCGCCCAATCGGGCGCGCTGTTGTGGGCCATAGGGGGCGACCAAGAGCTTCCGTGGTCTGCTTTCAAACATCTCCTCGGGCTCGATTTGGGAGGCCTCTATCGATGGTGTCTGATTCTGGCCGCCCACTGCTTGCAGTCCTTCGATCTTTTCGGCGTCCAGAGGTCGTGTCTTGGCCCTGGTGCTGTCAAGCAACGACCGAATATGAAAAGCCAGCTCAGGGGCAGGGGTCGAGATCTCCAGGGGCCCATTTCAGGAAGAACGGCGACGTCGGATGAGAGGGTGGACGGTCCGACACGCAACCGGTACTGCTCCAGTTTTCGACCTGCTTCTTCCGACTGGCCCGTCCAGGCCTGGGACGAACGTATGTCGTTCCAGAGCATTCCAGAACGCTCTCCGAGCGTTTTGGAGCGCGCTGGAATTACCGCGGCTCTCCGTGCATCCTCCACGCCCGTCAGCTCGCTGGGCTTCTGCAATTCGTTTCTGTCCAATGTTATATTCGTCCTGGCTTCGTCTATGATTAAGTATTTTTCTCCTCCGAGGGGTAGCCTGCCTCGCAAACGAATTCTCGCACCCAATCGGCCCGAGCTCCCCTCTAAAGATCTAACGATTTAGACCAGAAGGGGGCGTCGGGTACACCCCCAGCGGACTATCTGGACGCACCTACCTCGGGGATGGGGCCCACTCTCTTGCATCCCCGAGCTGGGCCCCGAACCATCTGGCCTATCGAAAGTCCCATTTGGTCGGGGACTGGGGCCGCCAAGCCTTGTCTGGCCAGGAAGCGGGGTACACATGATGCGGCCTGCCCGAACGAGAGCTGGAGGTCTGTGGCTATTTAACGTACCTTTCCAGCGCTCGGCCCCCGAGTGCACGGGCAAGCTCGCCTTTCGCACTTGTGCCCAGCGCGTGGCCTGCGGATGTCCCACACCAGAACCCAACCATGCGTGCGTGCGTGCGTGTGTGTGTGTGTGCGCGCGTGATTGTGTGCGCTTGTCTGCGTATATGTGTGTTCCAGCTTCCGGGTAGTGCCGTCCGCCCGCGTGCTTGCTCGAGCTCCGTGCAGCCCATTTGCCGGCCGCGCACCGCGTTACTCGCCCGGGCGCGTGGCTTGGCGGCAGAAGCTCCAGGGCTTCCCAGACTGCTGGCGGTGGTGAGGTTCGCGCCCCGCTTCGTGGCCTCCAGCTGGAGGGTTCCAGAAAGGGCCTCGCCTTCGAGAATCGGTTTCCGGAGCGGCCCTGCTGCATAGTCGTACGCTTTCGGAGGTCCACTCGATGTCTGTGAAGCTGTTCTTCCTCAGCCTTACCTCCTGGCGAGCACAGGAGAAAGAGGCGTTCAGATCGGTGGCGAAATCCAAACCCTACCCTCGCTGATAAACGATTCAGGCAATTCGATGGGCGGCGGGGGTAGGGTTCGAAATTCGTCGAACACGTGGCGAAATCCGGACCTTGCCCCCGCCCCCCCCCCCCTTTCATCGATTCAGGGGAAGCGATGGCTGGCGGGGTTCGGGTTCGGACGCCGCCACCTATCAGAGTCGTCCCGGGTCGAGGGATCAGTTTTCGAGGTGAGCGGGCGTACCCCTGCGGTGAGCTGTCACGGGCAGGCTCGCGTCGGACGGCCCAGAGTATTCCCTCTCGAGCCTTCTTCGAGGTCAGGTTTTGCAAGCTGATCTGCAGTTAAGAAAGTAGCAAGTAAGCAAACCAAAGAAGACAACAAACTACATAACAACAAACATAAATACGTAACTAACATAATCAAACAAACACAAACATAGCAACTCTTAAGACGCCTCGTTCTGAGTAGCTGGGCCAGCTTTTCTTAACCACCTTGCCGGAGGGTTGGCCCAGTTGTTTGAGCGCGTTGGCCCCTCGAGAGTGGACGAGAAGAGAAGTTGGCCTGGGTCTGTTTTGATACACTCCTGGGAAGCTTGGAAGCTTCTCCATATTTATACATGCTAATTTGTGTGACCATATTTTCGGCTATGCTCCCCCTCGAGTCTTGTTCGAGCTCAGGTTTACGAGCTGATCTGGTGACTGTGCTGTGCGCTCCTTCTGAATGGGCATTCCGTTCCCTACCTCCTCCTCGTCCCCGTCCTCCTCCTCCTCCTCCTCCTCCTCCTCCTCCTCCTCCTCCTCCTCTTCCTCTTCCTCTTCCTCCTCTTTCTCCTCCTCCTCCTCCTCCTCGTCCTCCTGCTGCACCTCCTCCTCCTCCTCCTCCTCCTCCTTCTCCGAGACCTTCTTCTCCTCCTCCTCCTCCCCCTCCTCCTCCTCCTCCTCCTCCTCCTTCTCCTCCTCCTCCTCCACCTCCTCCTCGTCTCCTCCTCTCCTCCTCCTCCTCCTCCTCCTCCTCCTCCTCCTCCCTTCTCCTCCTCCCTTCTCCCTTCTCCCTCCTCCCTCCTCCCTCCCATGTCGCGGGGCGATGCGGAGGGAGGGGAAGGTCCCTCCCCCCTGGTAAGGTGGGGAGGAAATCAGCATGGAGACGAAGCGTCCTGAGCAAAGGAGGACCCGAGTCTGCTTAAGGCCCTCGAGCAGGTGTTCCTGTCGTGGGGCTTAGCGGTCCCGCCCGCCCAGCCCTCCTGGGCGTGCACGCGGCTCTGAGGGGCTTCGGGTTACGTTCGCTGCCTTCGGCCTCTCACGGGGCCCACTTCCAGGGTTCACTGGATCTTCCTAACACGACCCCCTGGGCCCAGGATGAAAGACCCGTCCCGGTCAAAGCCCCAGGGGGGTCCAGGTCCCGTCTCCCTCAAGACCCCTGCCCCCCAGGCCAAGTACGGTCGGACCGAGGTATAAGGTCGAGGTCGGTTCTTCGTTTTCGAGGGCATAGGATCGAGGTATAAGATCGAGGTGTAAGATCGAGGTGGAAGACCGAGGCGTCATATCGAGGTCTGAGATCAAGGTATGAAATCGAAGTTACCCTAGTGTTCTTCGTGCCTGTTGGATGTTCTTATGCATCCCGGGGAGGGTACCCTTAGATGATCTGTTGTTTTTGGCCGACGGGGTGTCTCATGTTCTTGATGGATGCTATTCTGGCCTGGGTCCGACTGTAGCCGGGCCGGAGGAGGGAGAGCCACGCAGGTCGTTCCAGAAAGGGTCTCGCCTTCGAGGGCCGAAGGAGTTGGTACCGCTTCCTTGGCGGAGGGGCGGAGCCGGCGGAAATGCCCCTCTTGGACAGCCCCCTCTTGGACGCTCCTTGAAGGGAGGGGTGAGCCTGTACTCAGCGCGTGGAGGAGCGGGAGTAGGAAGAGGGGGTGATGAGCAGACCGATTCTCACCACCCGTGCAGTCTGAATTGTCCCGAGCGAGCAGTCAGATGAGCCGCGGCTGCAACGTCAATGCACAGGGCCTCAGCCAGGCCGATGGAGCGAAGCTGGTCGTCAAGAACTCTTTCTTGGAGTTGACGGACGTCGGTTCTGGACTCAGCCGCACCAGAAGCGATAGTCAGATTGGGTGCAGCACGACTGGGGGATGCCCTGCGCGTGTGGATGCGGCCCAGGACGCGCACCGGGACGCAGGGCAGAGCTCAGCGAGCGTGCAAGGCGGTCCGGGTAGGACAGTCTCCGAGGACTCGGTCGCCACGGGTAGCCACTGCTCCTGGGCGGAGGTCAGCAACTGCAGCGGGTACAAGATTGGCGGGTGCTCTGGGATCGGCGACAACAGCGACGACGAGCGAGGCGGAATCCCCGGCTCGGCGTCTGGCGACCTCCATGATGCGGGCCGCGGCCCTGGGCGTGCGGAGGATTGCGAGGCCGCCCCTCACTCGGAGGCACAGTGGCGGCCGAGCGGCAAGGAGAGGCAGCACGCCGCCGGCACCTGCAAGCCGTGCCTCTACTTCGGGACCAAGAGGGGCTGTTCGAATGGCGTTCAGTGCGGCTTCTGCCACCTGCCGCACGCGATCAAGCGCAGGCCACGGCCCAGCAAGGCCGTGAGGGAGCAGTGCAGGAAGCGGCTAGAAATGCTGGATCTGGCCGACGATGGCGGGTTCAACGCGGTGGCGGGGAAGCAACAAGAGACCTATACTGCTACTCCCGAGAGCTCTCCTCCCTTGAACCCGGCCGTGGCGACGAGGGCCCACTAGGAGGCCCAGAATCGGTGAGAACGGGAGACAGGTAGGCCTAGGATGAGACACGTTGCCCCGGAGCTTTCCAGAATGCTCTCAAGGCGTTACGGAGCTCTCTGGAACGGCCGCGGCGCCCGATACATTCTCCAGACCCCCAGGCCCTCAGAGGTTCATCATCACCATCACCATCACCACCTAGACTATCATCATCCCGCTCTCGTCTGCCAGAAGTGCCCCTGGCCCGAGGCGTTCGTAGGCTTTCAAACTACCTCCAGAGCACCCCGCGCGAGGCCTGGAAGGCCCCCGGGGCTCCAGAGTGGCGCGAAGAGCTGGGGGCACCTTGGGCCAGGGACACGTACTGTGCGCTGCTCTGGCCAGAAGCCCAGACTCCGCAGCAGCCGCCCAGGACGACCTGGGCGCGCCCGGGGCGCTCTCGGCGAGGCGCAGCTTCTCCACGAGCACCCCGAGGCCGGCAAGCCTCTGGGAGCAGGGCGAGAACTCAGAGGAGGAAAAAAGGCACCTGTGCCGCAAAAAACTCAACCCTCGATTTCCCAGTTTTGGGCCTCCTGGGAGGCCCTCGTCGCCACCGCCGAATTCGCCTCGAGAGTCTGGTCAGAGCGCACCCCAGGAGAGGTCGCCGTCGGTACCTTTTCGTTTCCCGGAGCCGATAAGCTCAGGCTCCGAGCCCCCGACCTGCGACCGCGGCGGCGGTCGGCGGCGAAATCCGAGCCCTGCCATCGCCAATCCACGATCCAGGCAGTTCGGTGGGCGGCGGGGGTCGAGGGCTCGGAGTTCGTCGACCACGCGGCGGAGTCCGAACCCTGCCGCCGCCTCCCATTGACTTGAGAGAACCGATCGTTGGCGAGGCAGGGACTTCGGACGTCGCCACCCAGGAGGGCCTCGCCCAACGCAGCGAGGCCCTGCAGTATATGCACGCCATCATGCGGGCGCGGGCGCGGCAGCGGAGCTCGGGGCAGGCGGTGCCCGAGAGCCGCACGCAGGCCGCCTGAGGGGGCGCGGGGAGAGGCCCAGCATCGCGCCCGCCCGCCGCCGCGGCTGGGAGCGCGCGGCCTCGGGGGGGTGGGGCGGGGGCGGGGGGCCGAGCGGCAGGATTTGTTTTTGCCTCGGCCTCGTCTCGACGAGGGTGCCTGCCCTTGACAGAGCACTCTGTGCTTCCATCTCGTCCGGGGCTGCCGCTCGTGCTTCTGCTCCCGACCCTCCTGAAGCCCGTCCGTGCCCCGCCGGCAGGCAGGGCGCTGGCGCAACCAACCACGTGCCACTGTCGGAGGGCCCCTTCCCCCGCCCACGGGCTGCGTGCCCCCTTGCCGTTCGGATGCGCCAAGCCGGTGCGCTCCTTACGCCTCGGCGGTGGCCTTGCATCTTTTCCATCGTACGCCTGACCCGGCTCAAGGGCTTCTCTCCTAGGTTGATTGTATTTTCCCCTGAGGGGAGCAGAGGCCCCAGTGCGGAACAGGCCTTGCAGCGAACGCATACGAACAGCGGGCTCCCGTCCAAGCACTGTATTGAGAAGAGACGTTGGCCGAGGGCGCCAATCTCACTCAGCTCGGGCGGGGCGGAGCCAGAACAGCTCTCTGCTGAGGGTCGGTCGGGAGGAGGAGGGAAAGAAGGAAGAGGAGCCGCAGGAGAAGCAGCAGGCGAAGAGTCCAACCAGATGCAGTAGTACCGGCATGGCGACACCAGGCCAAGGGCAAAGGCCAGCGATCACTCGGGCCCCCAGGGCACACCTTGCGAACGCAGGAGCCAGCCGCAGGAGGAGGAGGAGAAGAGGAGGAGGAGGCGGAGGAGAAGGAGGAAGAGGAGGAAGAGGAGGAGCGAGAGGGAGCAGCAGGGCGTTTCCCGCTCTCTTCAAGTCCTTGTCAAGCAAAGACCTGAAGAAGCCGACAGAGTGTACTCTTTTGGGACACATCAGTTGGATACGATAGATGGTGGAGCGAGGAATCGTGCATAGTATCCAGTGTTGTGGCACTCGCGATATGAGTGTGGAAGGTCACACAAAGGGGAGCATTGACAGAGATATGCTCCTGCAGGTCATGGGAGGAACGCAATCCTTCAATCATGACTTAAAACGTCATGCTCCGTACCGGGCCGGCCAGACAACATCGTCTGAGGCCGCCTGGGTAGCACTCGCTTATACAGCGAGCTGCTCGCAAGGCAACTTGTGCGCAAAGACACTTGCTTGCGGGTTCACCTTCCTTGCGAACCCGCCTTTTGCTGCCTTTGGATAGATAGTGTTTACTGTATAAGGGGCGGCGGACTCACGCTTCGACTCCCCCTCCCCCCGACTCTAAAACGAGCTGGGACAAGGGCGAGCGATAGCGAGCGTTTGTCCGTAGCCGCTTGGGCTCAAGCGGCCGGCCGCCAACATGTGACTGCGTCTCATTGCGAGGCATGCTACTTGCCATCGAGACCGAAAACATCATTCGCTTGAGATGGCTTGTCGCTATCGCGACGACCTCCTCCGACTGGGACTATCCGTTACTGCGGTGCAACAGAGCTGGAGCCGCGCTTCGCCTGAGGCGAAGCTTCTGGTCAGGCCTCCCGGCCCCCTTCAAACTGACATGCCCGACCTATTTTGGGCGATGACCTGCCTGAAGCGGCGGGATGAGCCCGAAGGCTCGCTCATCGTCTGGCACGTCCAGCACCTTTCTTGGAACGAGGAGGGAGAGAGGGAGGGAGGGAGGGAGGGAGGGAACAGCGGACCCAGCGGCGTTCGGCCAATTTTTGGGACGTGCCTGGCTCGTGGGGAGTACGGGCGCAGTAGGAACGGTCGGATTCGAGGCCGACAAAGGATTCCCACCCACCCTCCTCCGGATGGCTCCCAGGCCAAGTGGAGCTCGTCTACGCCACGCTACGTTTAGCTTAGGTGCGCTTGGCCGTATCTTTCTCAGACAAGGTAAGCCCGCGCCAAGGTAAGCGAGGCTAGCACACGAGAAGATGATTATCAGCCCCATCAGCTTCGATGGACACAATTGGAGTCCCGACGCGGCTAGGGCGCCTAGCTTCGGGTGGAGGTTCAGTGGGGGGAGTGGGTGAGCCGCCGAGAGGTCGAAGGGTGACCAGTAAGTGTCGCCAAGCCGCGCGGCTGCCAGCAAGGACTTTCGGAAAGAACGTGGGGTACCGGCGTTGCGCGGGGGTGCTACGTCCCGCTGTTCTTCACTGATTTACTCTGCCCCGTGTCGTACGTCCGCATTCCCCGACATGTAGCGGCTCGGAACGTCGAGGCGGCCGGGCTTTCTCCACGTTCGGCCTCTCGGGGCCAGTTTCGGGCCCAAGAGCCGTCAAACGACGGTTCAGGATGAAAAGCCTGCCTCGGGACAGGGGTCGAGAGGTCTGGGGGCCCATGTGTCGATACAATCGAGCCGCCGGATGTCTGGGCTTTCTACATCACGATGTGCAGAACTTGGCGCCCTTCGTTGAAGCCAGCAGCACGCTACTTTGTGCCTATGCCTTCCACTACAGATCATTTATTCGGGGTTCGCGCTCATGCGTACGAGCGTGTTCGTTTTTTTTATATCGGGACGGGTTCCCTCAACCAGCAATCCTGACATTGCAGTCTGGCAGCGCGAATGATTTGTTTTCTGCACGTCACGCTGCATAGTGCGTGCCGACTTTTTTGCAGGGGTGGTATCGTGAAGCGCACCATCTGGAAGGATATTGCGAAGGCCTTGCGGCTGGTGCCGCCGACCCTGAGAACGACGAAGTTGAAAACGAGGGTTGGGGCAGGGGGAGGAGGATGAGTGGGAGGTGGAGTAAGAGTGGAGGAGGTGGATGAGGGAGGAGGAGGGGGGAGAAGGATGTGGAGGAGAGCAAGAGGAGGAGAAGGAGGCAGAGGAGAGCAGGAGGAGGGGGAGTAGAGGGGAGAGGGAGGAGGAGGATGAGGAGGAGGAGGAGGAGGAAGAGGAGGAGGCCAGAGGCTTTCTTGGGACAGCCTGGGGCTCTCTTGAGGCCGTCTTGGGCCGTCCAGGGCTCCTCTTGCGCCGTCTCGAGGAGGCCTGGGCAATTTGGGGCTCTCCTGGGCTGTCTTGGGGCAGTTTGGGGGCCCCTTGAGAGCCTTTCGGGGCCTCTTGGGGCTTCTTCGGGGCCTCTTGGGGGCTTCTTCGATGCCTTTTGGGGGCCTCTTGGGGCTGAGAGCTCGAAATGTCCGTTCGGGTCCCCCGTGTGGGCACTCTCCTGGAGCCGTCTTGGGGCCTCTTGGGCCGTCTTGGAGGCGTCTTGGGCCGTCTTGGGGCCCTCTTTGGCCGTTAGGGGACCCTTTGGGGGGCCTCTTGGGCCGTCTCGGGGCGATCCTGAGGGCCTTTTGTCGAGAAGCGGAAGGTGCAAGAACGCCAAAATCTTTCAACAACGTATGGGGAATTCATGAATTTGCCTCTTGGGACTCTCGTCTGGAGGCCTCTTGGGGCGCTTTGCAGGCCTCTTGGACAGTCTGGAGGCCGTCAAGACGTCTTGGACAGATCGTTCGGCGATTCGGGGTTCTCTTGGACTGTCTTAGGGGCCTCTTGGGGCACTCTTGGCCTGTCTTGGGGCTTTTTGGGGCTCCCAGACTCCCAGGGGGGGGGGTTGTATCTGCCCTCCCCCCCCGGTACCCCCCCCCCCCCGGCGGGGGAGGGATCGAAGGGAAGGGGCTTCCCTTCGACTCAATTACGACGTTGCTCAACTTCGCTTTGGCTGGCGCGCTGAGGAGGTCCCTGGGAAAGGGGGGAGCTTCGACGAGCCCAGGGAAAGGGGGGAGGCAGGGAAAGGGGACGACAGAGACGACGACCAACGAATGACGGAGATGACGACTTGAACGGACAAGCTCTCTCTCTCTCTCTCTCTTTCTGTTTCTCTCTCTCTCTCTCACTCTGTCTGTCTGACTGTCTGTCTCTCTGTCTGCCTGCCTGCCTGCCTGCCTGCCTGACTGTCTGTCTGTCTGCCTGCCTGCCTGCTTGCCTGCCTGCCTGCCTGTCCGTCCGTCTCTCTCTCTCTCTTTCTCTTTCGCTCTTTATGTCTCTTTGTGTACACGTCCTGTGTGTATATCTAGATGGATATGTATGTAGACATCGTATATACATATATGAGTCTACGTGTATATATATATACACATATCACACGGTTTTGTACACGTTTAGATATGATATCATTCTCCCGTTGCCCGGCGAGCTCACGCCTAAGACCCCGACCATGCACGGGCGGTCCCCCACGTTTCAAGGTCGGCTTTGCTATACCACGCGTGGATCCTCAGGTCGGGTAGGCCAATCGCAGTGCCTTCGCCGTGACAAGCTGCCCTGGCAGCCGCGCGAGCTCAAGGCCGCCTCCGCGTCCAATGGCCCCGCGCCCGCCACGACGGCCACGAGCGACAGTCCCGCTACACCTGGGCGGCGGCCTGCAAGCCCTCCGAAGCCACCGCCCCGCCGCCTTCCTGGACTTCCCGCGAGCGCGGACCCCCACGGTTTGACAACCAGCGGGCGTTTTCGACGCCATCACTACCTCGGGCGACCAAGATCTCCACCAGCGCACTGCCCGCGACAAGACCACTCGGATCAAACGTTGGCGACAGCGCGTGCGTGCGTGGGCTCAGGCCGCCTGGGTCAAACAGGCCTGCACAGCCCCAGCTTGCTATTTGTGCGCGCCCCGCAGCGGGCGGACGTAGAAGCCCGCACACGTGTAAGACCACGCTTCGGCCTCCATGGCGGACGTTGACGCGGACGGCTCCACGGGCGTCCCCGACACGGAACCCGTCTTTGTCTCCAGCGACGGGTCCTTGAGCCGGTGCACTAGATGCCACCTTCTCAGGCGGGTCTCAACTAAATCGCGTCTGACACCAAGACCGTGCTGCGCTGCGGCGCATGAAAGACGCGTGGGAGCTCATTCTCGGCAGGTGCCGCCGGACGGCCGCCGCACGGGCGATCCCGGCAGCGACGAGGCCATGCCCACCTGGGCGGCGTTCGGCCAGGAGTGCGCCCAGGAGCTGCCACCACACTGCTCCGCTGACCCGTTCCCCCTGACGGACGAGGTGCTGATCCTCGCGGGCGATGTCTCGCCCCCAAGCCCCCGACGTCTCTGTGAAGCATCAGGCCGCTCAGGAAAAGAGGGAAACTCGGGGATGCACCCCCAGGGGGCTCTTCGGACGCACACCTATCGAGGATGACCCCCCCCTATCCCTGAGTTGGGCTCCAGATTCTTGGTCCAGTCGAAAAGTCCACGACGTCTGGGAAAGGGGTCGACACATCCCCTTCGCTGCCCCAGTCAAGGGTCTTGTTTCGGTCCTGGCGGGTAGCGCGCAGCTGCGCAAATTCGGCAGCCAGCGTCCAGACAGGAGGCATCGTGTGGTGGACGTTGGTTGGTGCTTCGCGAGTTCCCTTTCCTTCCCTTCCCCCCCCGTCTCCACAAACATTGCGCTGAAAAGAGAAGGGTGTCGACTGGTTATTTGATTTGAGAGAGCGTGATCCACCGCCGCTTTACTGTGGAAAATTGCCGCCCTTTTCCTCCGGAACCCGGGGGTCCCCCCCCCCCCCTCCCGAAAATCCCCCCCTCCCTGCTGGAACCCCTTCCCCCCCCCCCCTTCCGCCGGCAAACCCCCCCCCCTCCCCTACCCCCCCCCCCCCCGAACTCGAAAACCGGGGGGGTCACTACCGGTTCGAACCCCCCCCCCTCGAAAACCGGAGGGGGGGGGGTTACCGGTTCGAACCCCTCCCCACCTCCCCTCTCACCTCCAGCAAACGACTCCCGGTCCCTACCACCGTCCTCACCACATCCCCCACTGTTGTTCCCAGCGCCACTGTCCTCACCACCACTGTCCCCACTGGTTCCACCACCGCCCCTACTGTCCCCACCAGTGCCACCACCACTGTCGCACTGTCCCCCACTGTCCCCACCACTGTTCCCACCACGGTTCCACTCTCCCAACTTTCTCCACGACTATCCCCACTGTCCCCACTGTCCCACTGACTCCTCCGCTGTCCCACTGAGCTGTCCCACTGTTCCCACCACTGTCCCCACTGTCCCCACCACTGTCCCCACTGTACCTCTGTCCCATTTTCCCACCGCCGTCCTCGCCACCGCCTTCACCACTGTCCCCACCACCACTGTACCCTCCACTGTCCCACTGTTTCCACCACATTCCCACTGTCCCCACACCACTGTCCCCACCACCACCGTCCCCACCACTGTCCCACTGTCCCCACTGTTCCCACCATTGTCCTCACCATTGTCCCCACCACTACCGTCCCCACCACTGTCCCACTCTCCCACTGTCCCCACCACTGTCCCGTTGTCCCCTCACCACTGTCCCCACCACCACCGTCCCCACCACTGTCCGCACCACCCCTCGGTTTTCGAGGGGGGGGGGGTTCGAACCGGTAGTGACCCCCCCCGGTTTTCGAGTTCGAGGGGGGGGGGGGGTTCGAACCGGTAGTGAACCCCCCCCCCTTTTCATGATGAACTGGGGGGGGGGGGAGGGGTTCGAACCGGTAGTGACGCCCCCCAGTTTTCCAGAGGGGGGGAGGGGGGGGAGGGGTTCGAACCGGTAGTGACCCCCCCCGGTTTTCCGCCAGCAGCGGTAGAACACGCTCTTTCTTTGAATTCAATCACCATTCTTTGAACTCGGAAGCCAGTTTTTGGAATTCAAAAACTGGTTTATTGAATTCAAGAGCCAGTTTTTTGAATTCAAAAACCTCCCTCCCCCTGTCCAAAACATTGCGCTGAAAAGAGAAGGTCCGCCCTGTTAAATCCGCCTCGTCCGCACCCCTCTCTCCTGTCGACACGTCCCCCCTGTTAAAGGTGAAAGGTTGAAGAACCTTTTCCCCACCCCTCTCCTGTCGACACTTCCCCCTGTTAGATCCGCCTCGTCCGCACTCGCTCCGAGATCCGGGACCATCCTCGACGGGGTCTTGCGCCCGCTCGCGCGCGTCCCGCGTGCCCTCCTCCTCCTTCCTTCTCCTTCCTCCTCCTCCCTCCTTCCTCCTCCTCCTCTTCCCCCTCCTCCCTCCTCCTCCTCCTCGTCCTCCTCCTCCTCCTCCTCGTCCTCATCCTCTTCCTCCTCCTCCTCCTCCTCCTCCTCCTCCTCCTCCTTCTCCTCCTCCCCCTCCTCCTCCTCCTCCCCCTCCACCTCCCCCTCCGCCTCCGCCTCCGCTTCCACCTCCGGCTCCTCTTCCTCCTCCTCCGCCTCCTCCTCCACCTCCGCGGCGGCCATGCCCGAGACCTTGCTGCACACCCCCAACTCAGGAGGGGGAAAATTTACAGGCACAAAGAATCGGCGATCACCAGGAAAGTACGGGGAAATATGGGAAGTGGAAGGGAAGACGAACATCAGAACATATGGAACAATACGGAGAATCCTGGGATTTGTGTCTGATTATTTGTGTGTCCCTGGGCCCCTTAAACATACGCAGCACGTACCGTGTTCAAAACGTCCGTGTTGACACGCTGCGTCGTGGCTCGGCGTGTTGGCCCACGTTTGGGCGAACGCGTCGCGCCAAACGCATGTTTTCAATCTCCGTGCTGAGCTCCGTGTCAACACGCTAAGTGCCGCGTGTTGCGTATCGGGGCAGCTAAGCTTGCTGCACGTCCCAAACCCCAGCCTGCGCAAGGGCTGGGGGTAGTGCTCACCAGCCATCGGCTACGCACAAGAGTGACCTCTTGCCGGTGTGACCTCTGATGCGGACCCACGGGGGTCCGCCCAGCGCTGGCCTGCACGCTTAGATTCGGTGTCCCCGCGGCTCGCTGAAGCCGCGCACCACAGGTCACTCTTGCCAAGGGGCACTCTTTGCGTGCAGCCGAGATCAGCAGCTCCTCTCGGTCATGTTGGCGCGCAATACGGTGGGGGCGTCGGTCAAGGAGTGTGCCCATGAGGCGTCTGATGAGGGCGGTGGTGCTATCCATGGTCTAGCCTCAACACTTGGACTTCCACCGGCTTCTAGACCCTGGATTCCTCATCCAGTGGTTCCCTTCCCAATGCCTTCGCCGTGGTTGCACGATCCAGTCCACACGTCCGCCCCGTCAGATGTGAGACGACGTTCCCGTGGCGATGTCCCGACGTGAGCCCGACGCAGGTCCGACGCGAATCAGGGGTGAATCCGACGTGAATCCGATGTGGTTCCGACGTGAGCTGGTCTCCCTCACACATGTCGGTGTTTGGGAGGCCCTCGCCTGCCGCCGCCTGGCCCAAGTGGCGCGACCAGTGGACTCATGCCCGCAGCTTCGGCGCCGTCCCGCACGCCGCCACAGGTGATTTCATCACGTCCCTCGCGCTCCAGCGCGAGCGCGCAAGGCACGCGGCCCTCCCCCTCGCGGGGCCCGCTCGGCCGACAGAAGGTGTCCGACTGCCTCATCACCGGGGCCTGCCTCCGTCCGCGCGGGCTGTCCCGCCGACACTGTCGACGCCAGGCGGTCCCTCTGCGCCGGCCGCGTCCGCTACGTCCGCGCGTGCGGGGCCTGCTCCCCGCCCTTGGGCCCGCACCGACGGCCACCTGCAGGGCAGCCCGTGGCCTGTCGACGACATCGAGCTCCTGATGTGCGCCTGGGCCAATCGGTCAGACAGGCACACGCCAACTCCGCGGGTCACGCGGCCACCGAGTTCGGCCGGTCTCTGCAAGAGGCCGTGCTGCTGGATCTTTTCCGGGTCGGGTGGGCGCTCGGCCCCGAGCTGCAAGCTCGGGTGTCGCATCTCCTCCTCGACGGGTCACCTCTTGAGATCCACTCGCGCGCCAAGCTTGTGGGGCTCTGCATCAGCGCGGCCCGGGATCCATCTCCCGAGGAGCTCAAGCTGGCCGACGCCGCCGCCGCCCGTGTGTGCCCGGCGAAGGAGCGCCTCTCGCGCGTGGCCCACCTTCCAAGGACGGGGAGGCCAAGGCCAAGACCGCGCTCGCTCATTGACCGAGTCTGCATCACAGGCGCCGGCATCCAGGCTGTCAGCGAGGCCCGACGGCACGCCTTCAACGCGGCCCTGCTCGCAGCCCTTCGCCCGCGGGGCCATGCCTGGATCTCCTACTGGACGATGCTCGCCGTCTGCACCCCAGGTCGCGCCCTGGACCTGCTGGCCATCGCCCAGCGCGAAGCCCCGCTCGCTGTGAGGCGCCAGGTCCCCCGGGACCCACGCCTGGACGCCATGGCAGGCTATCTTCGCCATGCCGTCCAGATCCATGAAGGCGGCGGCACCATCCTGTCCCCTCGGCACGCCGCCGCCCCGCTGGACTGGTCACGACGACTAGGGCACCGTTCTCCTGTGGCTCGGCATGCCCGTCGCCGCGTTCACGCACGTGCTGCGAGCCTCGCAGAGGCGCGCAGTCTTGCGCCGCATCGCCGAGTCCCGCCATGACCTGGGATCTCCGAGACAAGTCCCAACGCCCCCGCAACCCACATCGGCAGCGTGGCCTTCTCTTCGACCGCCCGCGCGGCGGAGACCGCGCCCAGCATCGGAAGGCACGGGCCCGAGTCTCTGCCAACGAGTCCCCCTTCGGCCGCTGGTGCGATCAGTCTTAAGAGACCCCAGAGCCCACCCAGGCCCCACCGTTTGGCGCTGCCCGTGCCCGGCCCGCCAGAGCCTCCCCCAGCCAACACGGCCCAGGCGAGGCCAAGTGGCGCCCGGTCCCGCCTCGCGCAAGGCACCGCGGTAGTCCGGAGTGGTGCCCCCGGCTCTTCCAACTCCGGGCGGCGTCGGGGATCTTCTGATCCAGGTCAATCCAGACCCGGGTCAATCAGGCTGTGCAGGATCCTGCGCGATCCTGCAGGATCCTGCACCCAAGCCCGGGTCAATGCAAACCCGGCCCTGCAGGATCCTGCAAGATCCGGCGTCCTGGCTGACCCCCGCTTGCATTGACCCCCGTCTTTTGAGGCCCGACGGCGCCAGGCGCGCCGCTCGCCCGCGCGGCGGGTGGCATCCTCTGCGGCCTCGATCGCCGCCTCAGCGCTTCCGCCGCGTTCACGGCCTGTCCCAGGCAGCGCAGGGGGCCGCCGCCCGAACCCCCAGCGCCGCCGCGTCGCCCCCTACTCTGCCATGCGCAACCAGTCTCTGCTCTCTCTCTCTCTCTCTCTGAGCAGCGCAAGTAAGTCTGCGCCTCCTCACCCCCCTCCTCATCGCCCTCCTCCCTCCTCGCCCCGCCTCGTCGTCGTCCTCCTCCTCCTCCTCCTCCTCCTCCTCCTCCTCCTCCTCCTCCTCCTCCTCTCTCTCTCTCTCTGTCCCGCGCCCGCAGCGGCGCTGCGCAGCCTCCCCGACTCTCCGCCAGGCGCGCCTCCTGGGAGGCCGGAAGGCCTTGTTGCGGGGCGGCCGTCGCCGACCGGCGAGCGCCCCGTCCGCATCTTCGTCCGCAGCCGCGCCGTGGTCGGCGGGTCCCAGGTCCTGCTGGACGGCGGCCCGACTGCCCGCAAGGGGGGCCCGGCGCGACCTCCTGGGGGCGCGTCCTCCAGGTGCCCCAGGCTTCGGTCAGGAACTCTGGCTCAGCGTGCCGCTCCGCCAGCCTTGGCCCACCACGCCTCGGCGCTGCACGCCATCCGTGTCCCAGTCCCCAGGCGTCAGCGTGGCGAGCCTTTCCCGCCCCGCCGCCCCGCGGAGCGGAGCGACACGCTACCCACTCGCAAGGGCGTGTCGCTGGGGCCGCCGCCGCGGCACGCCAAGCAACAGCTCCCGACCGTAAATCCGATTTCTCCCCAGGGAACAAACAGTCTCACTAATGTAAGCTTTCGGAGGTCCGCGCAGATTTTTCGGATTGGCGCTGGACCCCCCTCCCTGGCGCGTGGAGCGCGCCAGGTGCGGCGCTGGAGGCGCCGCCAAGGGGCCTTAGCGTCGATCCGAGAAATTTGCGTGGACATCCGAAAATGCATGTTCATGTCATGGTTTGTTCGCTTCTGTTCTGCGTCGAGATGGTCGCGAGCCACCTCGGCGAAGAAGGTGTCGCTGATGGCCGCGTGGCTGCAGCGGCCGAGGACTGCTAGGCGGGAGCGCTCGCCACCGCTACCGTGGCCCTGGATCACCTCCCCGCGGACGTCGCCGAGGCCGCTATGGCAGCGCCACCGCGTCGCGCTCGTGCTCCACAGCGTGTCCGCTGCCATCCCCAGGCCCCCTCGAGTCAGGAAAGGATCACGACGGGATGCTCTCCCTGGCTCCAGCCTCCAGGGGCCCTTATCGGGCCTCGGTCCGCTGCCATCCCCAGGCCCCCTCGAGTCAGGAAAGGATCACGACGGGATGCTCTCCCTGGCTCCAGCCTCCAGGGGCCCTTATCGGGCCTCGGGGCCGTCAAACACCGACTCGGGATGAACAACCGGCCCCAGGGAGTTGGCCGGGAGTCTCGGCCCACTCCCCAGATCCTGAGATCCCACGTCTCGAACAAAATTACGACATCGTAAAAAACAATTATCCCAGTGCGACCCTACCTAGGAGTTGGAGCCCCTAGGAAAGCAGCATTAGTAGTAACAGTAAAGCTAAAACTGAGCTAAAGCTAAGCTAAATCTAAGCTAAAGCTAAGCTGAAGCTAAGCTAAAGCTAAGCTAAGGCTAAGCTAAGGCTAAGCTAACACTAAGTTAAAGCTGAGCTGAAGCTAAGCTGAAGCTAAGCTAAAGCTAAGCTAAAGCTAAGCTAAAGCTAAGCTAAAGCTAAGCTAACGCTAAGCTAAAGCTAAAGCTAAAGCTAAGCTAAAGCTAAGCTGAAGCTAAGCTAAAGCTAAGCTAACACTAAGCTAAATCTAAGATGAAGCTAAGCGAACGCTAAGCTAAAGCTAAGCTGAGGCTAAGTTGAAGCTAAGCTCGAGCTAAGCTAAAGCTAAGCTGAAGCTAAGATAAAGCTAAAGCGAAGCTAAAGCTAAACTAAAGCTAAGCTAAAGCTAAAGCTACAGCTAAGCTAAAGCTAAGCTAAAGCTAAGCTAAAGCTAAGCTAAAACTAAGCTAAAGCGAAGCTAAAGCGAAGCTAAAGCTAAGCTAAAGCTAAGCTAACACTAAGCTAAAGCTAAACTAACACTAAGCTGATCGATAAGCTAAAGCTAAGCTAAAGCTAAGCTAAAGCTAAGCTAACACTAAGCTTAAGCTAAACTAATGCTAAACTAAAGCTAAGTTAAGGCTAAGCTAACACTAAGCTAAAGCTAAGCTAAAGCTAAGCTAAAGTTAAGCTAAAGCTAAGCTAAATCTAAAGCTAAATCTAAAGCTAAAGCTAAGCTAAAGCTAAAGCTAAAGCTAAAGCTAAAGCTAAGCTGAGGCTAAGCTAAAGCTAAGCTAAAGCTAAGCTAAAGCTAAGCTAAATCTACGCTGAAGCTAAGCTAAAGCGAAGCTAAAGCTAAGCTAAAGCCAAGCTAAAGCTAAGCTAAAGCTAAGCTAAAGCTAAGCTAAAGCTAAGCTAAAGCTAAGCTAAAGCTAAGCTAAAGCTAAAGCTAAAGCTAAGCTCGAGCTAAGCTAAAGCTAAGCTAACACTAAGCTAAAGCTAAGCTAAAGCTAAGATAAAGCTAAGCTAAAGCTAAGCTAAAGCTAAGCTAACACTAAGCTGAAGCTAAGCTAAAGCCAAGCTAAAACTAAGCTAAAGCTAAGCTAAATCTAAGCTAAAGCTAAGCTAAAGCTAAGCTAACACTAAGCTAAAGCTAAAGCTAAGCTAAAGCTAAGGCTAAAGCTCCCAGGGGACTGGGGGAACCGCGGGGCGGGGACTGGGGGAACCGCCCGGGGCGATTAGCATTGCCCGGCCCCTTTAGCTAACAGAGTAAGAACCCTTCTAGGCAGAGCCTAGGTGAGAAAAACACGCCCAGAGCCCTAGACCCCGTCTTTCTGCGCAACTCTTCGAGCCAGATCGAACTGTGAGGGTCCTGGGACCCGAAATGCGGCGAAAACGCCCCGCTCGAGAAACAGTTGAGGCGCCAGGATCTATAGGGGAGGTGGCCTCGGCTCGAGACCTCTGGGGGGCGCTCAGCGCTCCCCCTGCCCTAGAGCGGGCTGCGCTGCAGCGGAACTCCGGCGCGCGGGGGCCCGCCCAGACGGCGGTGGCCGACGGCCGCCCCCCCCCGCGAAGTCCTCCCCCCTGATGCGCCTGCCGCTGGACGGCCCCGCCGTCGCGTGGGCAGCCGCCTGTCGGGACGCCCCAGGGCGAGGACGGCCCTCTCGGCCTCGGCGGCGCGCAGGAGGCCAGAACTCTCTCGCGAGTTTCTCGCGGAGGGCTCCGGCTCTCGCGAACTGTTCGGGGGGGGCCGGGGTTCTCGCGAGGTTTTCGCGGGGGGCACCATGGGCGACAGCGAACGGCGAGCGTGCCGTGCCGTGTCGTGCTGTGCCGTGCTCGGTCTTCGGAGCGCGGAGCAGTGGCCGATGGCCGCGCCGTGTTTTATCATGCAGCATTGAGGTCAGGGTCTGCGTGCAGGTGTCATCGCTCGAGTGAAATCGTAGCGAGCGGCCGTCGGATTCTACTAGCAGCCGCAGAAGAAATGGATTCGAGTTGGGGTTCTGGTAGCTATTGCTTAGATTTGTAGCCGTTGTGCCGTTTCATGGTGGTCGTGAAAGTTATGAGACACATTTACCCTCATAGGTCCAGCAATGTTCTGTTGAAGTTGTATCTGTGCTGGTTTCCTCTGGAGTTGCCGACTTCGTGCAAGTCAAATCGAGATGTAGCTGTGGTAGGGTTTTACAGCACGTGTAGCTTCTGTACCATGTTAGTTGGGTTGTAGCTTTAGTGGGGGTTCGGACCTCTAGTCGGAATATGTTGGAGGTCTAGTTGTATCTAATCGCGATCATAGTCTAGCAGGGTCCCTTCCTAATTGTAGCTCTCGAGTGATTCTACCTGAGTCGCAGTTTTACTCGAACGATATGTTATTGGTCGCTATGGGATCTTGTTAGGATTGTAGACGTCGACAGGGCTTCAGCTGGAGTTATATATAGTGTATATATATATGTATATATACAATTGCTGTGTAGTGTGAATGTGGCCACCTCTTCTGTTAGAAGTCGAACGGGATCCTAGCAAGCCAGCTCTGGTGGGATTTCCAAACAATTGCAGTTCAAGTAGGAGTACGTTAACGTTGAAGCCCTAGTAGGATGTGCTTAGGGTTGCACCGTTTGTGACGTTATATTGTGGCCGTAGCTCTGGTGGGAATTTCATACTGCACCC